>CM031241.1:334034221-334634221 GCA_018340775.1 Taxus wallichiana var. yunnanensis | reverse complement strand
ATCGTGATAAATAGACATACATGACAGTTAAGGCATTCCTCAAAATCATTCATATATAATAATAAAAAGCATTGCTGCTCTAGTCAAAATCTCAATATAATTTTAGTTGTACTTGCAAGCTAACTGCTTTATCTTCAACATAGAGTTACAAATGGAAATGAGATATTAATAATTCCAGGTATGTGTCATTAATAAAAGACTGCAGTTACTCACCATGACAGCATTCAATAAGAAGATCCTGGCAATCTCTTGAAATACGTACATCGGGGGCAGCATCTCTTTTATAGTCTTACACGTACTTGCTGCATGATAATGACAAATAATTTAATAAATCATTCTCAAGTTTATAGTCAAGCATTGCCAAGAATTCTGAAGTACAAGCTAAATTTACAAAATATCCACTTATTGCAAATCTCAAGCAAAATGTCTCCGAGCTGAAAATTTTCTTTGACAACATAACATTCTCGACAAACTTAGTATTTACATAAAATTGTTCATCTCCAAGAACAAAGCAAAATACTGCTTTAAAGTTTACATAACCCAAAGAACCAATTTTTACTTAGATTGCAATAATGTTAGCTTTTGCTGTTCACAATAAGCAACAGAACCATAAAAATGTAGACAGTATAACCCACACCTCGGACGTTCTCTATCGATTTCTTGTAAGTCATATGATCGTGAACAAATGGTTTGCATGATTTTCTCCAACAATACTTGTGAGATGATGCCTCAAAATTCAAGTAGAGTTCATAACTCACACAACAATGGCTGCTATTCATGGGTTCTTTTTATCCTTTATGATTTCTCAATGGTTGAATTAAACATCTACTGGATATTTTATATTTATTATTGATAACAAAAGATTGTGACAGACGTTAAACTACTTGCAATTCTATGTCTACTTCAACAAGTGTACCTCCATCTTGAAATATGATTTGTCTAATGCAACTTTTGGGTTTAAACTTTAAAGTTATCTACAAGCTGAGTGGACCATCTTTCAAATTCTGATTTCGGTAATTCAAACCTTCTATTCAACCACTGGGTAGCATTTCAGTGTTGGCTTCCCTTAACTATATTGTTAAGACTAAGAAGGAAGTCTCAGACCTGTTAGAAAGCCATCATCGGGCATGTTTGACAACAATCACTTTCTCTAAATATTTGAAACTGTATGTGAGTGACTTCAATCTAGGCATTGTCTATAGAATCAAAGATAACATTGAGAATACAATGTATATTTGGTCTGCAATACTAGGAAGGAATTTGAGCAGTAAATGACACGCTCTTTGTTGGCTGCAATAGATTATGTCAATTCTTTTCATCTTCACAGGCTAGATGTTTTCCTTCTTCAGCATAAGACCAAATAAAGCTATGAACCCTGGAAAGCTTCAATACAAATTCCTAAATAAGTATGCTCACTAATACGCATGAAGCAACATCAGAAGTGTGCAGGGGTCCGTTGTGTAATCAGTTAAAAATAACACATTTGTTATGTTTTGTGTTTGAGTGACAAATAACAGTGAATTGTGTTGTGTCTGTGACATCGATCATGTCACAAGCATGTGAGCATATAACGATAATGCAAGTTTTTATTCTTGTTTCAGTGTATATTTCTCTTTGGTTTGGATGTATAACATTTCATTTACTTGTACTGCAAAATGCATATTCAAGTATATTAGTTAATGTTTAATAAATTATTAATTATCAACTAACCAATGTTTAGTTATGAACTTTCCTAACTAGATTGCAACCCCTTTCAGCATTATAAGTACAAGCACCACACACATTTCAAAGTGTGCCATGTGCAATCTAGTTTCTGTTCAATTTCTCTCATGTTTTCTAACACTGTAAAGCATGAAACACAAAAATAATCCATAACTACTGGAATGCAAATCCCTGAACAAGTATGCTAAGAAGTCCTCAAGAACATTATGGCAAAACGATAAAGTGTAAAACACAAGATAATCCATAACCACAATACAATGTCCTCTGTAACATCGTCAAACTACATATCTAATTAATCAATTTCTTTTCATAATCATAATTAAAACTAAACAAAGACTGTCAATCAATCTAGATAGTCAGATTAGCTATGGGAAATACAAAATTTGATGTTTAAATGGGCATAGGCCATATAGTATCTCCTATAATTTGAGGGTTGATTTCCATCTAACCAGACGCTCTTACACGCCCCTCTGACTTTGCGGGAGGTCGACATCCTGTAGAAACAGTTACCCTACATTGTCCCATGGCCCACAGGACAGACAACACAAGCTTGAAATTCTAACTTTTCCAGACCAAAATCCCTAAATATAGAAATAAAACCTAAAGAGAAACTAAGGTGCTGTACCAAAATAAATATACCAAAGAAAAAGATCTATCAGGTGGTACCTACAATTGATACAATGGACCAAACATCTGGGGTAAATTTATGAAATACGCCCAGCCCCAAACTCTCAATAACCCCTACACCCAAATTGCTGTCTTTTTCCACCCCTCTTTGCTTCAAAACCAGAAAGATTACCCCTCTTAAAAAACCCTAGAAAAAGAGAAAAATCTACTTTTGAATTAAAAACCATTTTTCTACAGTACACAAGCTTAAAATGTCAAAGGAGCCAAAACTCACCTCGAGGAAGCCCAACCTCGTCCTTCGATTTGCCCGCGCTATCCATGGATCCCATGTGTAAACTACAAACCCTAACACCCTCAACCTACACTACCAGAAAAACTCTTCAGAATACGATTCCCTCTAGAAAAACCAGCAGAAAAAACCCATTGTTAAATTATACATATAAGATAATAAAACAAAAGCAGAAAATAAAATAAAATAAAATTAACTGATTAAAACCGACCTCCCAGACAATGCCAAGGGATTCGCTTCGAATCAAATCCAAGCCTAAGCTGCTCAAAATTGTAGCTGAGAATCCGTAAATTCGAGCCCAGAAACGCAAAACACAACCAAATATCTTGTATGCCGTACTTAATTGATATGTGCAGTTTGACTATACATTTTTATATATTATCGTAATCTATCTTACAACTTGTCAAACTGTCTTTCCGTTGACGTCAGCGTATATTTTAGGAGTTTTGTTTCTATAAATAAATAAAAGCTTTAAAAGTAGTTTAGTTTTTCTATCCATAAGCATAGAATTAAATTATTCTAAAAGACTAAAATCAGACTTGCTTGTTATTGACAAGATTTAGAAAAATATATAATTTCGGATTTAATCTAAAAACAATTGTCACAACCAAACAACAAACGAGAGTTTTTATGTTAAGATAGTGAGAGTTTTTATGTTAAGACAGTGATTTAAGTCCCTTGTCATGTAAGTGTCAAGTAATCTTCACAGAACCCTTAAGATGCTCCCCTTATAAAGTCACATGTCTCACAATTATTCCAAGGGTATAATCTGATTTGATAATTTTGGTCATCTGGTCCATGCCTGGAATTTGACGGTCTGTAGACCATTTTTTGGTATTTTAACCGTAAATTACAATTTCATAAAAAACAAACCCGTCAATTTAGACAGGTAATTTTTTAATAAAACTGTATTTTAGCCAGTTGATATTATTTAAAAACCGTAAAAATTTATAATAGTCTAATATAATATATAAGATCTATTACTATATATATATATATATATAAAAACCGTAAAAATTTATAATAGTCTAATATAATATATAAGATCTATTACTATATATATATATATATATATATATATATATATATATGAAATACGATTTGATTTTATTGTTTTAAAAATATTCTATAAATCATATTGAATCTTGATAATGATTTTTAATAATTCCCAATTTAAATTTAGAAACTAAAATAAGACTCAGAGTTCACAGTTGTTTTCGCTTTTTTCTAAAAACATAGAAGTTTCTAATTTTAATGATATTGTGACTATATTTATTTTCATTTTGTCATTACCAATTTACCAATAATTTTTATTCTTTGGGAAAATTTAAGGAATCTTGTTGCAGACATCCAAGAAGAAGCTTGCTGCTTGAGATACAGACATCAATACATTATACAGGTACATGATTATTTCTTTCAAAGCTTATGATTATTTCTTTCGAAGCTTGTCATGGTAAAAAATGGCTTGGGTTTCATTTCTTTTTCTGACAATGCTTTTTAAAATGACACTGTGCTCCGTTAAGATTTTGAATGTTTCTGTTGTCCACCGGAAATGCTTTTTAAAAATCTTTGGATACTGGTTTAGATTGAACTCAGAAAATACCGTTGTTTATGAAACTTTAGAGATTCTCTTCCCTATTGGGTGGCCGTGGTGTTATCTTAGGTATAGGAAGGGCCTAGTTGAAAATAAATAGCGCTAGATATGCTACATTTTATGATGGTATTGGTGAGGAGCCGGCCCACTTCCATTTCTGGAAGATTGCAGAGTGATCTGGATTCTGCAGAACATTGTCTTTCTAAATGATAACTATTAACGCCTGATGCTGGAGCATCCCGTGAAGGAGGATTTTTAGAACTGTAGAAGCCAGATGCATGCAGCACAGTGCATATTATCTAGTTTCTTTTTTTTCAAATTTTCCTATACAAAAATCAAAACAGAGGACGTGTTCAGTGAGCTGTTATTTGGAAAATCAGAAGCTTCTGCCCCCTTTATGCTTAATTCATACAACACATGAAGATTATGTGCTATGTTCAGCCATGCATGAATAATGTCATGTTCAGACAATCACCTGGTTGTAGATCGTAATCAAATGATTAGAATAGGAACTAAGAATAGTATTTCTCTTAAAATCTCGTCTAACAATAGTATACTTATCTAAATTAGGATTCTTAGCTTCTTATCTGTTCTAGACTATTATAGAAATCTTCAAACATGGTTGATGCCCATTGCCGAGTCTTCCAGGAATCGTTTCAGTATTTTCATGCACTTTTCAAACAAGTATGTGTTTAAATCTTCAAATTTAGATCCGTTAATCTCTGCATAGAAATCGAAAGTCTGTACCGCGGAAGAGAGATCCTTTTTTCTCTCTTGCACTCTGCACTGAGTCTATGAATGGCTTTGGCACTCAAATCTATATTTCCTACACTTGAGCAGGAACTATATTTATATAGCATGTTAACGCAGCTGATTTCTTGCAAATTCTAGTGGTGGAAATCCTGAAAAAAGCAGACATATTAATCCAAAAGTTGTGAACTTCAAGCATGTCGGAACTAAACACAGGAAAACATGAAAACATGGGTACATCTGCAGAGGTATGACACTTTGACTCATTCAGCGCAAATCCCCACCGGCCATTCTCTGACGCGTAAACAATGGTTGAGATCCATTTCATCAGAATGAGTGTTACCTGCCCTTATATTTATTCAAATATATTGAACCTTTGATTTAGTTGAGCTTCATTTAAAAGTGAAATATGGAACACGTTTAAGACTCTAAGATTAAAACAAAAAAAATTAAAAATTGATGGGAGATTGAAAAAATTGAACAGCAGTTGTTTTTCCAAATATAATTGCGAATGATTTTTTTTTGTTAAATTTGATGTTTTTTCTATATATATTTGGGGATGGTTTTTCGGTTAAATCTAGTGTGAGGTGAGTGACCAGTCGAGGAAAATATACATATAAATTGGAGATTTTATGCTTTCACAGTCCATGAGATAAAATTGCAGCAATTTTTGGATTAAACTGTGTTCTAGTTTTTAATATTGACATGTTTATTGATTTTTTGAAATATAATTTATTTTATGTTTAATAAGATTTAAATTTTTTGAACTAATGTGTATTTTTTTTAATGTAGGAAACTTTAAAAAAACAATGTCTACAAAAAGGAAGAAACAAGTTACAATTGCAGAAATGTTTAGAGGGACTCAAGAACAATGTTCAAAAGCCTACAATGACTCTACAATACATGAACAAGATCATGAGATTCACAGGAAAGAAACATTCCATGAAATTTTTGGATCTTCTTCTGATGATCTAGATGAAGAAATAGATCAAGTTAGGGAAGAGGTTACTGCAGGTCATGAAAAACAGAAAGTAAAACAAAAAAGAAAATTTCGTATGGAATGGTTAGAAAAGTTTGTTTGGTTGAACTATGTTAATTGTGATGGTAACACAGTAATGAAATGCAATTATTGTGAGAAGTACAAGATGTCTGGTCCATGGGGTACTGGTGAGGGTTGCAAAAATCTACAACGTGATGCTCTTATCACTCATGAAAAGTCTGTGATGCATAAAGAAGCTCAAGCAAGGTGGATAAATGCATTGGATTCTAAAAAGATTAAGTCTATTCTAGAACATATCTCAAAAATTGAAGATGTTAATAAAGATAGAGTGATTACTACAATGAAAACAACTTATTTTGTTTGCCAGGAGGATTTATCTCTAGCCAAGTATGAGAAAATTTGTCAATTTCTCATGGATGCAAAAACTCCTAATATGCCAAAATATCATGATTACTCTGATTACACAAATCGGAAGGCTACAAATGATTTTCTTTATTGCATATCAAAACATCTTGAATAGATTCAGATTGAAGAAATTAGAAAAGTCCTTTTTTTTTAATAATGGTCGATGAAAGTACTGATCGAACCTTAGAGAAGCACCTTGTTGTGTATGGAACATATTTAACTTCAAAGGGTCTTGGAGCACCTGTTTCTCAGTTTATGAAGGTAACAAATGTATCAGATGGGAAGGGAAAAACAATATATGATACCATCAATCAATTGTTCAATGATAGAGGTCTTTTGTATAATAATTTGATAGCTACTTCAACAGACGGGGCTTCAGCAATGATTGGGAATGAAAATGGATTTATTTCATTTTTGAAAAAGAACAACCCAAATCTTGTTACAGTGCATTGTGTGGCTCATCGTGAGTCATTGGCAGAACAGATGCTTCTAAAAGGATACCTGAATTATTGCTTGTCGAAAAATTGGCAAATAAAGTTCATTCATGGGTTCACAATTCACCAAAAAGAAATAATGAGCTTAATGATTTACTTAAAGTTATGCAGATTGATGTTTTAGATGTTTTACAAATTCACACAGTCAGATGGTTATCTAGGGGAGAGGTAATAATAAGGCTTGTAAAACTTATGCCAGCTATCTTAACTTTGTGGAAAAGGGATAAGAAATGTTCATCATGGTATGAGAAGGCAAAGATCTATTCTGTTCAATTTTGTCTGCATATGCTTGCTGATGTATTGGGTGAACTAAATAAGTTGAACAAGACTTTTCAGGAGGAAAATGTGGACATTACAATTATTGGGTTGGCTCTTGATGAAACAATAGGAAACTTACACAGATGGTTTTTGAGAAAAGGTACATTTGCAGAGGGTACAACTTATCTTTCAAAATTCTTGGTTGATTCTGAATTTGGATGCATTGAAGTTAAAGAGGAAGGTATTGTAATTGATACACATTATTTACAATATATTCCTATTCTAACATAGGGGATTGAGTATGGTGATGTACAAAATCATTCTATGAAAGCTTCTATTTCAGGTACACAGGAGAGTTGTAAGGAACTCACAAAAGGTTATATTCAGTCTTTAATAGATTGTTTGAATGAAAGATTTCCAGACCTCCCTCTTTTTAATGCAGCAAAACTCTTCAGCCCATCTTATTATCCATCAGATCGTCAAACTCGAGAAACTAAATCAAAGCAGTGGTTTGAGAAGCTTATGAGGCATTTGCAACACACCATTTCAAATGATGTTGGTTATGCATCTTTATTTAATGTTAATGGTTGTAAAAGGGAGCTACATTCTTTTGTTGATTCATTGCATATGACTTGTGAAGGTTTCAAGGTGAAAGATGCATGGAGAGTTTTTCGTAATACAGAACATTGGCACAAAAGTTATCCTCATATGATGAAGGTGTGGCAAGTTGTACTCACTATTCCTGCAAGTACAGTGGATTGTGAAAGGGGATTTTCAAAACAAAACATCATCAAGGATATTCGAAAATCAAAGCTAGGGATAGATACACTGGATTCACTAATGAGAGTATCTTTAAATGGACCTCATGCAACCGATGTCAATTGGGATGAAATATATAAGATATGGAAAGATACAAAGTCAAGAAGAGTTCTTGACCTTTGACATTCCAAATTTACTATGTACTTAACACATGGTTGAAGGATAATATTTATATTAATAAATGATAATATCACATTTCCTTTCCCTTGAAAACCTTCTTTTGATTTTGAATATGTTTTAATTATATCTTATGTTTTATTACAATATTTTTTGTTTTCAATTTCTTAATAATACATTAAAAAACATGTTAACTTTGTTTGTAACAAGAATCAATATAGTTTTAATATTTAAAACACAAAGTTATACATTTTATATATTAAATGTGCATGGTAAAAATAATATACGAAAAAATTATAATATCTAATTTTTCATTTAATTAGTTTATAATGTAATTACTAAATTTAATTTATAAATATATTTTATCATCCTAAAATTATCTTAAAATTATATATATCAATTAAGTTTTTGACAATTTAAAATTTTACTAAAAACGTAAATTGAAAGGGAGCTATATCACGAAACCGTCATAGAATTAAAGAGAAATCGACCCTAATAGGGTAGTTAAGTCAACAAAATGATATGGAAAGGAGTTGTTTTGTATGGGTGGCACATTAGTGAAAAAGAAAGCTTCCTTAATATTTGTTAGGCCCTCACTAATGTATGATGATGAAAATGATATGTTGGAAATATAATGCAATATTTCAACCATGTAGTCTAGTATTATGTAATGTTTACTCTATATGATGTTTTAGGTTAGAATGAATGCTTCAAATATTACTTAGATTCTTGAAAGTTTGCTCTAAATGCTTGAATTGATTTCGTAGAATGATGCTCTTCTATATGTTTTAAATGTATTAATGCATATGTATTTGTTTAGACTTATCAAATTCAAATGAGGGCTCTATTATTATACAAGCCAACACACAATAAGAAGGTAATATGACAAAGGGGGACCCACAAACCCTAAGGAACCCAAAGGAGGATCAAAATTACATAACATACCTCTAAATCCTTACACTTACATTTCTACAAGGCCCAAGATCAAGACGTGTTTATGAGGGATCCAAAATCCCGAATGTATGGTTATGGGGAAACCACCAAAATATAAAAACAAAAAGGAGAAAGAGGGAAAAAGGGAGAAGAGAGAAAAATATGGAGAACACAATCATAATATAGGAAAATTGACAAACACAAAAGTAACTATTGCTACACAAGCTCTTTTTTTCTTGGGATTGCTTCATAATTCTCCACGCTATAAATTGTCTTAAATTAATTAAGCTAAGGCTGATTTTAAATTATGGCTCACCCACCAATATCAAAGATTATATGTTTAATTGAGGCTAGCTAGTGTATAAGTTAATATCATTGAATAAGGGTAACTAGGAAGGCTACAAGAAGCATGGATAATCAAAAGAAATCCTACGGCCTGGGAATTGAAATTTCAAATTATTTGTGCTTGTGAATTCAAGTTTTGTTAATGGTTTAGCTCTTTCAGTGTGCCCGTAAATTTTATTTTTAAATACATATTTATATAGTTTCTTCGCATATATAGAAATAAGTTCTCAGATTTTCACTTAGTATACATACATACATACATACATGGAGAGAGAGAGAGAGTACAAACTATTTAAAAATGGTTTCCCAAAAATTCCAACCCGTAATTTTCTACAATTACCTAATTTTTTTCCCGTAATATATGGTTGAAATCACAAATTACGTCCCACAACCTGTCAATTTCAGTGTCATGTGTGGGTAGTGTTAAGGCCCATCAAAAGCTAAATATCCAAGAGCTAACTACTCTTCATTCAAATAAGTTATAAAGTCAACAAAAAAACAATAACATGAACCTAGAAATTTTATTGCAATTATCAAAGTTGATGTGAGTTTTAACTCAAGCAAGTACGGGTATGATTAATTTCCATATATTTCTTCACCCAACCAAAAATTTACACCGGTGGGACATAGTAAGTGGGAAAATTGGAAGCCGAATTTAGTTTTCTTCCACTTCGAAAATGAGTAGTTGGAATTGATTTCTTTTTCCTTTTTTTTTTGTCATTCTATAAAGGGACTAGCTCCTTCATTAAAAATGTTGTTGGGTTTTTTCCTTGATTCTACTCAAGTGGGCAAATTGCAAGTCAAATTTGGTTTTTTTCCACTTCTAGAAATGGTCAACTGGAATTAATTTATTTTCCCTTTCTTTTTCTCTCTTCCTCAATCTATAAAGGGCATAGCTCCTTCATTTAAAATGTTCTTGGGTTTTTTCCTTAATCCAAGATATTTTTATTTAATGCTTAAAATGTAATGCCCACACATATATGACCAAAACACAAACCAAAATAAACCACGATTTTTTTCCCTTTCTTTTCTTGTTTCACAACACCACTTAGGATCACTTAGAATAATTCAACATCACATAAGATGCTTACACAAGCACAAACTCACACATACAATAGGATGAGAATGTGATTGGTACAAGTAGAGACACCTCACACTACCAAGCCTATCTACGAGGCTTGCGCAATGTGGGAGAGATCATCATTGCAACTACCACTTATTGCTCCACTAAGGGATGGGGCATAAGTTCTTGGTTCCTCCACATAAACAAAACAAGCATGCAATTAAACACTTATCCCTCCACTTGGTTTATAACCCACTTATCCCTCCACTAGAACAAATCTCACATCCCTTTGGTTTTATTATCACAAATTTTCGCTCCCCTGAAAATTTGGATAACTCATTCAAAATCTGGACTTAGCCATTTCTCGCACATGCTTGTGACGTGCGATTGTCAAATTCAACCCCGGTATCAAAAGAGAAAGAAAACCCAAGATGGCTCGGCCGAGTCAATGGCGGGGCAGATGAGTTTCAGTGAAAAGGTGAGCTCGACGAGCTATAACGAGTTAGGCGAGCTAGTTGACAGATCAAGCTAATCGAGTTAGGACCGTCGGGTTGGTGAAATGGGCTCGTGGATTTGGGTGAGTTGAGTTGGCGCGGAAGATAGCTCAGCGAACTACGAAGAACTCAACGGGTCCTCGGCAAGATGGGAGGCAAAACCCATTGGTAGCATGAAACATGTTATCGGTTGGTAGTATGTATGGATGCTATCTACCGGTAGCATCTACAAATGCTAACAAATGGTAGCATATTTCAATGCTACCATTTGGTAGAAGGGATAGATGGTGGCTTAAGCGGCACATGATGAAATGTTGGTAGGGTGGTGTCGATAGTATAGACACTACCGGCCGAAGAGGCATGGAACTATGCTCTTCGGTTGACAACAAAATCAAAAGGGTGAACATGCGACCAACCTAGCCGGTAAAAGAGAATATGGATGCAACAAGACGGTAGCGAGGGGAATGGTGCTATTGGTCGACACAGGGAAAATTGAAGCTACGGCCAAGTGAAGGAACAAAACGCTACCAATCATCAACATGAGCATCAATTACAGGATGAACATTAATGATGGTGGTTCAGTTAGCTCAAGTACCTATCATGAAATTAATGTCTAGTAGGTGAGGGCTCATTTGCTATATATATGTGAAATTCACCCATTTGAAGGGTTGTTAGTTAGGTTCTTGAGCTTTTCTTTGTAGTAACAAGTGATCATGTACCAAAATGATGGCCGACTTCCCATGAGTCCCAAACCTTGAATCTAGTCTTTGCAATGTAATCCAACACCTTCTCGTCATGAATATAATTGAAATGTGCATATTTTAAGCATGTAACATCTATTTTTTGGCACATTTGTTTGCCCTAGCTAATTTTATTTGCAATTTTTCCTTTCCTTTTGCTTTTGGCATGTTGTGTGCATTCTCTTGTTTGCAGTTCCAGCTTTTGTTATGTTGTCAATGTGTGGGCGAAAGCGAGCATGCATGGTTCTTGATCATGGTACACTTATCTTTCCTCTCTCCCATGCTCGCATTCCATTCCCCTTGTGGAGAGCTCAACCATCTTCTTCGGGTGTTGTCACCGCCCCTTTTAGCTTAGGATTTCCCTTTTCTGCATCTCCTTCTAACTCTAGTCCTCGGCATATTTAGTTAGGTTTTCTTTACATTGTAGGGTAGTTTTAGCATTAGGATTAGGTAGAGAAACTAACATTCTTCGAGGTCCGTCTCAAGTAGCAGTCCCACAACTTGATAGATTCTCCCATGTTGGCGAAAATTAGGGATTTTTAACAAGTAATCCCGTGGTGCTACTTTTTTGCTACAACAGTTCCTCTAAAGAAAAACACAAAATACTCCTTATTCCTCCCTTCACTAAAGAACACCTTATTCCTCCAATAACAATGAGGCAATATCACCCCAACATGAAGAATATACATGCAACATGATAACACAAGATACATATTAATGTCACATTTGCTTAAAGGAACGAAACATAAAATAATGATCCCACCACAAACGAGAACTAGAAGATAAACGTGTTCCACAAAGTACAACGCTTTTATGGTTTACAACATCATTATAATTAAATTCCTTTATTTTACCTTATTGATTTGAAAACACATTTAACATACAAGACATATGTTCTTGCTCACAAAATGTACATATTATTCATTTCATTTAAATCTTATCTTACAAAGAGTACACCTTATTTGGTTTCAGGTCTCTATTACAACTAATTTCCATAATTAAACCATGAGTTAGAATCATTTAACCACATACTAGTCTTATAACACTCGGTCTCAAGCTAAGGGTTCGTGTTCTGAAAAGCATGTTTGCATGACATTTTGATAGGAGGAAATAACATGAAATTAAGAGGAAGAATCCTAAGTGTAAGAGGGACAATTTCAATTTTTCTTTTTTTCATTTAAACCTCCACTCACTAGAGTACACTTCAATTTTTTTTTCTCGTATTTGACATTCATATTTCAATAACTAGTTAGAGTTGTTTTAACATTTACATGAGTCACATAAGTTTCATTTTCCGGATAAGAAATCATGTTTCCTTGGATACATGCTCTTATATGGAGCAATTAATTTTCATCTATAATGACATAAGGAGGCTTAACTTAAGCTAGAAGAAAAACTCCAAGTTTCACTTTACTCATAAAACCAACACCTTATAAAAACATAATTTTGATAGCTGAAATTAACTATAAATTGTGTCCACAAAATTATCTTAAGAAATATTTCAATAGGTTATCCCCAATCGCAACACCTACAACCTCCATGGGTCAACACTAGGGTATATACATCTCTACCTCATGAGATCATAGAACCACCAACAAGATTCCCTAACAACCATTTTTTTCTCGTGACCTTGTAGTTCAATAAGGTGTTCAAACAAACTTTTCTATCGGCTCCGAGGAGAAATTTATCATAGCCTCCATAGTCATAAATTATTAATCACTTCCAAGTATTACATTGTTAAAACATCCTTATAAGGTAAGGACTACAAACAGTATCATCAGTATCATTGACTATCTTAGTTCATTGTATCCCTGGGTGAAGATTTCGATAGAACTATGAAAATTTTGCAAGACAATAGAGCAAACCTAACAGAACCACCCCCTCCTTTCCACTCATGTAGCATCCTTATATAGTTTACATTTGATTTAAATAAGGATTCCCCTTTTGGTACTAATGTGAGGGCACCACCTCACCTTATTGTTTACCAATACTTGATGATGACCTTTTAATGTCGCAATAGTATATTTCCCAATAGCCCCTACAATCCCATGCACTTATATTGTTTATCCCCTCCATTGTAGCTTAGTTTTCTAAGTCAACTACACAATTACATTGTTTAGACATTACGTCCCTCATGTTACAAAAGTGAAATTATACCTTTTAACTATTGCATCTTACACGCTTCCACACAAAAGAACACCCCCTACTAGGTTCCTAGTGGAAAACACACATACTTAAACAAGTACCACTAAGTCTCTAGGAATACATGTGAAGGTTTCATAACATATCTCAAGGTAAATGGTGGTTTCTTGAGCAAGGCCACTCATTAACAAGACCCACCTCTTTTGTATCATTTTTAGATAAACACTCCTCTTACATCCCATTTAGGAGGGATGACATACGATAACACACATTCGAAATATAACATTCTCGAGTCTTACTAGATTTGGATCATCGTGTTGTCTTTTAGACTAACATCCTAATAGTGTTAAACCATTACAATTCCTATAAGGTGGTTTTGTGTTATTTTTCTGTAAAACATACATGTTCATTGATGTATCCTAAACTTGTGACCCTATTTACTATAAGCTAGTTGATGCCAACTTGTACTATTATAACTAATATCATTCTTACAACCTACGATCTCAATACCACAATGAAACTTACAAGTATTGATTATCCATATAATTATATTCCTTTTTTCTCATTCCTTACCATTATATACACATATATTTTTATGTTCTCTAAAGGCTCATAAATCACTAAAGGAATACATCCACTGTCTAACCATTGAACTTGCTAAACAATAGCGTGATTATGTCAGTCAAGTAGTATGACTACACAATTATACACAAGTTCTATGCCATTCACAAGAGGCTACATCTCAACCACATATCCATACAAGGTTATCATTTCATCACAAAAATAGTAGTAATTTTCTCTTACTTAATACAATAATGATATTATATCAATCCACATCAAGTAATGTTACTATTTCTAATTTACAAATGTATTCATCACGAGGGGTACATGTTATCATAATATAATAAGAAAGCTACTGATTCCTTATGTCCAAGTTACCTGCAACCAAAAACATGGTCATCCTAAAAGCTAGCATGAAAATCTCCTACAAGCTATCATATTTCGCATATGCATAATTTTCCATTCAAAACAAAATCAAACACTTTCAGCACGCAATATAGAGGGTAAGAAACACATTTTAAATTTCATTTCATTTACAATCTAGAGAGAGGAGAGAGAAAAACATATGTTCCCAACACTAAAAGTTTACATGCAAGTGACAACCAAATGTTCAATATAATCATGCGAAGGTTTCCTAAGGTCTCTCAACAATTACTAAGCTATAAGAGGGTCCCACAACAATTTTTCAATTTTTGTTGTGAGTTTACAAAAGTGGCCAATTTAGCCCGAGTGGCTACAAAACTGAGTTCAAAAACTAATGTACAAGACTCAAACATGTTGATGGGTCACTATGGGTTCCAATCATTTAATCAACTAACTTGTAGTTGATGTCATTCTAACTAAGGATGTGCCCAATGAAGTATACAATGAAGGAAAGGAATATATAACTAGTAAGTGTAGTTCTATTGTTTTTAGGGGGTTTTGATTGTTCGCTTGAATAATTTTTTTATTTAACTATCTATTGAAAATAACAACTTATAATCTATTTGGAAATAAGCAACTTTTAATACACTGAAATTGGAATCATACAACTTTTAATCTACTGAAATCAACCTACAAAAAGGAAATGCACTTTGCAGAATGAAACTATTCTAAACAAAATCTACATGAAAGGAAATACTCAAAAAGAAAAGTTACAAGAATTGAAAATACACTTTGTAAAAAAATGTAGTGAAAGAAGTGTTAATCCAAATATTGTAATGCTGAAAGTAGTTGTTATAAAGTATACTCAAAATTAAATACTGTAAGAAAACAAGGACATGAATACCAACACAATAATCCAAGTCCTTGGTTAAGTGGGCCCTTGCCTTTCCTCGGCTTGGTTTGTTAACACAATCTTATCAAAACAACATGTCTTTATTGATCACAAAGAGTTTATTACAAGTAAATGAAAACAACTTACAACAAACACTCTCTTCGACATATGTCTATCTCGTTTCCTATTACACTTTACACACATAACTTAACTCTTGTCAAATCAGTCAAAATTACAGTTTTATAGCTCACTCCTCTAACACATGCCCAAGAATCTAGGCGGATAGATATGAGGGAAATTTTAGAAGTTTGTTACAATTCATAAAAGAGTGCTAGGAACTAGGCTCCCGAGCTTTTAGCCTCCATTAACTTCTTTAATCGACCCTTATAATGGAGGAGAGTTTGTCAATTTGGATTGTGACAATAAGGAATGACAACTATTATGAATTCATTACCCTACACACATCACCACACGTCTCTTCAAGGCAATTAGTTGAAAAAACCATAATCATTAGTCCACAATATTCAACAAGGATAAAATGCATTATTTCCTGCTAGACCTAATCAATTCCAATCATCCCATGCATTGATCAATGGGTTTGAAAGAAAAAGTATTATAATTTGTGATATAATGGGTTAATCTATGGACTCATAATCTCACCTGCACCTTACCTTTTGCAAGTCCTCTTATGAACTACTACTGCATTAAGCTTTGCTCAAGTCTTTGGGCTATATTGAATTCTTTGTAATGATTTGAATATCTCTTTGAAGTTGTAACCTTGAATCCTCTCGTGTTCATAGATTGATTTTTCCCATTCTCTAAATAGTTCCTCATATTACGGTGTAGTGTTTTTCCATGATGTCATAAGACTAATAACCAAAGGTGGTATAGCCCTCATTCCCATCCATTCATCATTTTCTTCATGAGCCATATCTTGAATGATTAAAAAGTGTTCTACTCTCCTCATGCTCCATGAGAGATTTTGTGGAGAAATTACCTCCCTCCTTTTCAATGGAAGCTTTAGAGTTTCCCATCTAAATTTGCATGCAACAAGAGATTTCCAATAATGTGCCCCACTATAGGAGATGAAACTATGAAGGCATTCTTCCATAATATGTGGCTACATGCTTACAAACTCAGTGATAATAGTAATCTTTGAAGTTTCTTTGCATTCGATCTGCATTGGCATCTTGAGACCTTATGAAGAACCCAATGGTCCTTTCCTATTCATGAAACCATTAGTGTTTTGAGGCCATAAAATTTTATCATATAACATGGATTGGAAATATTTTGGCTAAAATTATCCCACATATAATTGAGCAAGAAATTTGGCACATTAGGAACAACCATGTTACACAAAAATAGTTCACATAGTAGATTTTGGTGTTCTTTGGCACTGGTCTTGTAGGAATCCATAAAAATCTTTTCATCAAAAACCTCATAAGGAAGACCATGACACAATCTAGTAAGCGACCAAAAATAGAATTTTTCATGAAGAAATAGATTGTAAAATGAAGTTTGCCTTCTATAGGCTAGAAGTTTATGGACTAATTAAAAAATAATACTAAGCTTAGACTCTAACTTTGTTTTTAATTCATGACTGGACTCAAATTTTTCTTTTAACATCTTATTTTCAGCAAGAAGTTTCTTATTTTCTTCACAAATTTTGGTCCAATCATCAGTTAAGTTAGTCCAAGCTTGTAGTCCAATATGTTTTTGTTTTCTTAAATCTGCAACTTCTAGACTCAACTTAGAAATGCTCTTTTCTTTTTCTAGATTTTGAGAATTTATCTACTAAAGTTCATTTTTCAAAGAAGAGTTAACTTCTTCCATACCTTTCAATTTCATCCTCAACAGTTCAATCTCTTGATATTGTTCTCTGATAGTGGCTTCACTCTTGACAACATGATTACATGTTGAAGTTCTCTTTGCTCTTCCTATTTTCCCTCATCATGAGAGGAAGGACTGACCTCTTCCTAAAAATAATTGGTTTCTTTCCTTTACGAGTACTAAAACCGTGTTTAGAAGACGAGGGGCCTCCTTATTTTCCCCGAACTATTCTTGTGTCATTTTTGGAGCTTGTGTGTTGATTTTAGGGGCAAGCCTTTCCATTTTCAGAGATCCACCTTCTGTTTCCATATCCTGTTTCTCCATTTCTGGAGCTGGCTAATTTATTTTTGAGATCTACTTCCTATTTCCGGAGCTTCTTTGTTTATTTATGGAGATCACTCCTCTATTTCTGGAGCTGGAGATCTGGGTTTCAGAGCTTCAAGTGTCTCAGTGTGGGCCAATTCTTCCAATATTCCAGTGGCTCCTTCATAAGTCAGAACATGCTTTCTCTTTCTTCTTGCATAGTTCTGAGAGGACACCTCTACCCTAGTTCTTTTCATTGAGATTATGGGACTGAAATCCCTCTTTTCTTTTTCCTCTTCAATCTTCAATCAAAATTGCCTTATGTTCAAAACTTGGGCTTTGTCCCTTATTTATTGAATTTTGAACTTCAACGGCCGCTTGAAGTAACCCTAAGGGTGGAAGAGGCATGTAAGGACCTTCCCCGTGATTTTCCTTAACTTTTTCCCATGAAGGCTTCCCATTCTTTCTCCCATCTTAGATTCTTTAAGAAATGATGCTTATATATTAACCGAATTAGACTATGGTGTTTTAGTGATGCTTTGCCATAAATGTATTTTATGGCCATGGTACAAATGACATCAAACAAAAACCCTAGAAGTTTAACTTTGAGCTCTGTATTTCTCTTCCCCTATTTCAAGTGAATTAAAAGTCTCATTGCATCCCCTCCTAATACAGAGTGTTGCCCATCACAAGTGAAATATTTGATAATCTAGGAAGCAACAAATTTTTATGGCTCAAGTAGTATTTCCCTCTTTATCCCCTTCTAAATTCCATGGGAGTTAAGTATAATTTCAGGTAACGGCTCATCATCGTCGAGGAGAGTTGAATGATGTCCTTAATAGAATAATGATTTGTTACTTGGATTCTGAAGTTAGGGAGACCACTTATGACACTTATAATAGTGTTGCTGACTTCAATTTTCATTTCTCTAACCCTTATGTGGTATTTTTCAAAATTCAAAATGAATTCTTTAACCAAATTAGATTCATACCCTTCAAAATTTAAGAGAAAATTTAACCAACTTGTTTCTTGAAAGATTTTTGTGACCACAACATTTTGGAGGAGCAATGATAACGAATCAAACTCTAATTTCTTCTTTTGTCCCATATTATAGAATTTTACAAGGAGAAATATTTGAAATAATAAGGATTGTTGTACAAAACAACCAATTATTTTAGGAGCGCTTATTTGTTCAACCGACTCTTCGTTCATTATGGTGGTTACTTAGTGATTCCAAACGTGCTTGAGTGATGTCCCAAGAACTCTTTATGAAATTATCTCGACACAATTTAGGGATACTAGAGTTAACTACGACATTCTTGAAATAATTATTCATGATGTCACCACTCTTAGTCATCCGCACCAATCATTATGCCTAACTGATTTGTCATCATGTCGTGATCACTTTGATTTGATTCTTCTCTTTTTCCTCATTAATTCATTAATTCAAATGCATGAGATATTTTAGAAAGAATAAGTCATAGGTAGGAGGATTAAATACACCTTACCTTATTGAATATGTCTTTTTGATATTTGGTTCTCCATCCCTACATTTGGAAAGACTTATGGTTAGTGTGAATGTTAGGAAATTCATTATACCTACCTTTAGTATCTATATGATGTTATTTTGGGGTTCTAGAATGCATATACATACTGTTCAAAGATTTTTTTACCTTTCTACTCAAATTAATGGAGTGAAACAATAAAAACAAAACTGATTGCGAAAAGACGCAAGGTTTACCGATACCCGTAGAGATGGATGTTGTAGCTGATGGATGAAAGCTCCTTCCTTATTTCACCAATGGAGGAACCTACAAATCACAGACACTAAGAAGAAGATGGGATTAGATAAATATATGGTGGATTACTTGGCAAAGGCCAGTCCCCGAGAAGTCAATGGACTTCCTTGCAAGGATGTCAATCTACGTTCAAGAAATCAATATGATAATGATAAGATAAATTGATAAAACAAATGATATAACCAACAATGTAAAGGAAAAGGGACTGATGCGGTCCAAGGATATATGATGGTTTGATGGTGATACCTGATCCAAAGGGAGTCTAGGGATCACAAAATGGCTCAAAGGAGCAAGGATGTAGATAGATGTGCACTCACAAAGGTGAGAAGGATGATAGATTTGATTTAGATAATTGATAAAGTGTTGGAGATGGCTCAACGAGCTTGATAGGGTTTGACATGTACTTGCAAAGGTAGAGTGATGATCAAGATTGAGATCTGGATGTCAGAAAGGCAAACTAATGTGGTAAATGGTCTAATAGACAAGAATCACCGATGATTGGATCCGATCATCGGTGATTAGGATAATCTTCGAGATTATCAAGAAGTGTGCAGGTTGATAATAAATGAGATAAAATTGATTCAAGCTATCAAATGATAAATAAATGAGACAATATCAGTAAAAGGGAAGGCACTTACCTTGTTCCAGATGATGAATAAAGTTGAGAGGATGACATTACCAATGTAAGAAGATTGTAGATGTTAGAAGGTTTGTCGATTTGAATCCTGGATGTATGAATGACCTCTAAGAGTGAAGAAGAGATATGTTAATGTAGACACCTAAAATGTCTACATGACTAATTAACATTAATCATGTCCCGCATTTTAGCCTCATCACCATTTATCTGCTACCAATCCATATAATAATTAATCGCAAGATTAATTATTATTATTTAATCCATTTTATCATATTTATCATATTTCCCCTTTTATCATTATTTATCATTTATCTAATATTCCATCATTCCATCCTTTTAATCCATCATCATATCCCATTTTATTATTAATCCCTTTTATTTCATTATTATATCTTATTATCCTATTATAATCCCACTTAACATTTATAGGAATTTAATATTCCCACGCTTCACCTACCACTAGCTATTCCATGTAATCACTCATCATTAATTATCCTAATCACATCATTTAATCTAAACTAATCATGTGCACACACCTCTAAATCTAGAGGCTTCTAAATCTAGAAGTTTCTCTATCTTTCCCTCTTATTTTCAAATATTCAAATAAATCTACACTATTCCATTGAATTTTTAATTCAATGGAGAGTCCTCAAAATCTAGAATTATCCATTCTAGAATCCTCCAAATATCTACACAAATCCAATCCTCTCATCAATTTGCAGCCCTTGGATTCAATCCAACATGGATTAATCCTCACCCTCCAATTTGCCACTCATAAACTATAAATTTGCACTCTCATCCTCCATGAGAGAAAGTTTTTGGGGGCCATCATCTTGCTACTTCATCTTTTGATCATCAATCATCCATCTTCATCCTTCAAGCTTCAATCAAGCCATCAATAGTCTTCATCCAAGCATCCAAAATCAATCATCAAAGGAGAGGTGTTGTCTAAGTCTCCACATAAATCGGAAGCAATCCAAGAACCATCAACCAAGAATCAAGAGAAAATCCAACACATCAAAGGAGGAGTTGTGCAACTTGTGGGTAAGTGTAGGTATAATTCTCCCTCTTTCCATCCTTGTTTGATATGAGGTAGCAATTTATTTCCTAGTTTGCACAGTAACACCATTATCTTGTCTCAACCGGTACTCAATTCTCGCAAGAAAAATCCTCACAAAATCTACTAAGTATCCATAAGGAATTCACTTTATGATCTTATAATTGAGGAGAGTCCCCTTAGTTGTTGACACATTAGTTTTGTCATGGAATGTTAGGGGTATGACGACCCTTGACAAGAGGCACTTGATAAATTGTCGAATGGACGGTAAAAATCTTGATATTGTTTTGTCATAAAAACAAAATTAATAGAAGAAAAAATTAGGTATTTGTTGAAATTTCATTAGTAGTTGTAGACACTAAAATTTGGTAACTTTCCCTTTAGCAATGATAAGTTTGTCTATGTTCCCTTGCTAATAAACATGCTCATATTCGAGAATCTTATTAATATATCTCCTTAACTCTACTAGCAATTTCTCATATTTACATTATTATCTTGTAAATTTAGGAAATATTATTTAATCAAAGCAATAAACTAGCCCAGTGCATCCTCGATAAAAAAATATGTTTTTCATCACATAATTTCCCATCTTAGGTTATACATTTTAGTTAGGATGTAAAATTTGGTCTTGAATGACTTATACGGTCCTGATTGGGTCACATTCTCCAACTCTCTTTTAATTTAAATATCTTATTGTGTCATGTCATCTTCCTAGGGTCGACCTTATTAGAATATTTCACCTACAAAAGGTTATATAAGCAAGTTTACATCAATTTATAACTCACATGGTACTCTTTGTTATCCCCGTTTTGAGTTCACAACGAAACGATCGGATAACCCCTACAAAATTTTCAAGTGATTTTACATCTTGGCCTCTTTTAGAGAAAATCGGGTTTTCGGGTGTTTCAATGACTCGACATAAGTTTTAACATGCTTTATGTCTTATGACCTCCAAACCCGAAACCCGCCTTTCGCAATGAGAAAATCCTTTGTAATCGGGTTTTCGGAAGTTTAAGGCATCGGGACATTCATGTTCCAAAACATGTTTTATGCGCCATGTTCTCCGATTCCCGAAGTCCGCTCAATCCTTTGTAATCGGGTTTTCGGAACTTTAAAGCATCGGGACATTCATGTTCCAAAACATGTTTTATGCGCCATGTTCTCCGATTCCCGAAGTCCGCTCAATCCTTTGTAATCGGGTTTTCGGAAGTTCAATGCATCGGAACATTCATGATTCAAAACATGTTTTGTGCTCCATGTTTTCCGAAGCCCGAAACCCGAAATGCACTAAATCTCCTCGTGTCGGGTTTTCGGACTCCTCCAACATGCTGACGTGGCATTCATGCCGAGTGGTCGGTGAGTTGGCACGTGCCGAGCTGAAGTGTATTTATTACTGATTTTCTTATAAATACGCGGATTTCCACGTCATTCTTACCGTTCATATTTTTAATTCGTGGATTTTTCGCATGCTCTTCCGCTCCCAAAACCCGCAAACTCGCGTTACCAGACTGGATCGTTTGTTTTCGATTTTACCTGTCTCGAATTGAAGGTATTTTTCGTTCCTTCTTTATTCTTGATTTTTCTGGATCGACTGCGTGTATTTTCTTTCCAATTTCTTGCCAGTTGTTGAGGGTTTTTCTTCCTTCTTCTTTCTGTGTTGTTTTGGAAAGGGTTTTGGGTTTTTAGGGTTTATTTTCTTTTTGAGATTATCGATTGGTGCTGTTCCTTCCAAATTCCAATTACTTGCATGATGTATGGAATATGAATAACAAAAAAGAAAGGAAGTTGTGTATGTAGAAATTCAAAGGAAAGACTCTGTTTTTGTTTCCCGGATTTTGAAGGTTGTGTTGCAGATTCAAAAGTCCGAAGAACATTGGAAGCTCGAAGTGACGGGGTTTCTCAACATTCCGACCTCAACACTAAGTGCCGGGCATCTCCTAAGTTCCGTCATCAAAGCAAGTGTCGGACTTTGCCAAAGTTCCGACAGATCAAACTTTTCGGGTTCTCGTGGTTTTCCGACATCCTCTTCACTGTCGGGTTCTTCTCTTCTTCCGACGCATTGACCAATCAGTTTTTCAAAGGTGCACAAAGATCTCCGGAGTTTCGAGCAATATTCTTCATGTCGGATCCTGGTTCATCACAGGAGAAGGCCGAAAAATCTAGCAGGATGAAATACAAATTTAAGAAACCAGAATCCCCGTCATATATCGACTGTAATTATGATATCAGGGATACTGAAATGGGCAACATAGATATGGACGACTTTTGGAATAGGGTGAAGAGTTCTTCTCAAACCCCATGGATGGTGGCTTTAGCTAACAGTGGCTTGCCCCTTGCAGCAGGCTTCCCCATGTCTGCCCAATGTCCAGAGTTTGTTTTGGCGTGTGCATCCAGCTACGACTCAGCTTCTCGTTCCGTAAGGAATCAGGCTGGTGAAGTAGTTATCAAACTAGATGGAGCTTATTTTGATGATCTCCTGAAACTACCAAATTTTGAAGAGTATGGGGCCCTAGACATCAAGTCGGCTCAGAAGGCCTGGGACAGTAACCAGGAAAATTGCATTAGGGATGTCAATAAGAAGTTCTTGGTCAAGGCAAAACCAGTAATATCTAGATTTCCAAGAACTATCCCTAGATCGGATTTCATACAAGAAATCAACGATATTATCACCCTACTGAGCCGGGTTTTTGGCTTGCCGGAATCAAATTTATTTCATGGATGGATGTACCAATTTATGGTCACCATCAAGAAGAACAAGCAAGGGATTGACTGGGGAACCCTTATCAGTGATGAAATTGATTCCCAGATGACGACGGTCCTGTCAACCGGAAAGTTTTATATGTTCTCATATGTGGCCTATGCAGCAGCTGGAATGAGGAGCTATCTGGACCTGGATACTAAAGGAAGCAGAACGACAAACCCAGTCTATAAGTATTATCCTCAAATAACAAAGAAGGGGTCCAAGGATCATTTTAGGAGGGTAAATGACGCCTTTTTCTACGAGAACATCTGCCAGCTGAACCCAGGGCTAAGAAAGACAAGGGTATCAGACGAAGCTTGGACTGAGGTATCTAAATGGGGATGTATCTTCTTACAGTTCAAGAAATTTACCTACCTTCGAACGGTCATGTACTCTGGAGAGCCTTTCCGTCTGCCTCGCTATCCAGGGGATAGATTGATATTGCTAGAATTGGTCAGACAGCTATTGGATTTTCACAAATTCCAACAGAGCAAGCATAAGGCAGCAGTATCCTTCCCAATTTCTATTGGGAGATATACTTGCTCAACAGTGGCAAAGGCCAAAAATGTTGAATGTGAACTCCAGGAGAAATTAAAGAAGCATATGAAGTCTCGGGATGGTTTTGACATCCGAGGAGTACTTAGAACCTATGGAGCCCTACATCTGCACAGGCCCGACATTGAGGATATCTGGGTGGATCTGCGTAACGAAGTTGCAGTTCGCAGAAAAGATCATTGCAGATTAACTATTAATGAGATTCAGACGCCGGAGCTTTACGATTTGCCGCTGATGGCACAACTGACAATGAAAGTGTGTTGGATATGTCCTATGATGGGCTTAATGAAGATCGATACGTTTTCCCGCCTATTGATTGGTCGGCCAGCGAAAAAGCCTCTATCACCGATAGGTCGGCTCTCATTCTTGCTTTCGCACCAAAAATGGCTCTCTTCTTGGGGCATGAATTTTAAAGATGACAAGTTTCCAAAGTTGGGTGAAACGCGGAGGTGGGGCCCTCCCAAAAGAAAAAGGACAAAGAATCTTACGGGGTCTATAAAAATCGGGATTCCCAAAAAGAGGAAAGAAAGACAAATCTCTTCAATTGTCTCTCCACTCAAACGGTGGTTGTGCCAGAATCACCAACACCACCAGAAATAGGGGAGATTAATTTAGAAGAAGGAGGAAGCCAGCTCTTGACTTCACCATTTGCTGATTGCTCAACCGGAGAGACCTTATCTCTTGCATTCAAGGCTTTGAAATCGAATCATGCCTCCCCCTCAACAACCACTTCAGCCTCCTCATTCCCCATCCACTTCTTCAAGTATGGCCAATATTTTCTCCGGGCTCTCACCCCTCTCTGCTGGAACCCAAGTGATTACCAACACTCCCCACAACCTGTACCTCTCTTTGTTGCATCTACGATTACGTTGGCATCTTGTTCCTCCTCCAATAGTAGAATCTGCTCCCCTTGAGAGTAGAATACCAGTTACTACAACATTGGCAGTTTCCTCTGATACACCACAATGGCTACTCGAACAAACTCCGAGGAAGAGGAAAGTGATTGTACCCCTACCACCTTTGATTTCAGCTCACTCAAGGCTTCTATCACGAGATCGCCAAGAAACCCAAAACAGTTTCAAGGGTTTTGGTGGATGCTTCAGGAGATAAGTTCGCAGAGATTGCCACTCCCTCAGCTGACAAAACTAGAGATGATGTAACAACTGCTGATTACCAGGTAACCAGGGTGTCTCTAGGGAAAGTAACAGCAAAAGGGGCGCAGCAAGATGCAAAGGATTCCATAGACGTCCTGTGCCAAAAGTTGAAAGAAACAAAGGTCAGCAGAGATGAGCTTAAGGAAAAAGTGGAGCAGTTGACAGAGGTTTTGATCAAACTCTCAAAACCCCTTGAATCCATACCACCTTCTTCTGCTTCTGCTTCTGCCGGATTTGATTTCTCATCGGTGCCTACGATTGAGAAGATTGCCAAAAAAGGAAGAGTGGTTGATGAATGGATCCAAAAGTTGCTCCAACAAGGGAAGGAAGTAATTCTAGACGTGGTGAAAGTTCATCAGTCCTTGGCAGAGATTCAGAAGGAAGGAGAGAAGATGGATGAGGAATTCACTGAAGAACTTGGACAGCTTGATTTGACTTGTGAAGCTCTCCAAGTGCTAAAGCAAATACCAGCACATCTCTTGGTAGAAGAAGGCGTTCTTCCACATACAGATAAACACTTTCAGCTGATCAAGGCCATCAAGTTCAGAGTAAAGATTCTCAACGAAGCCTGCAGCAAGTTGAGAGAATCAAGGGATAAATTGATCGATGGGAAAAGTGATCTGGAAGAAGAATTGCTAAAGATTTGTCCAAAGGTGTCAGTTGGGAACTCAAGTGCCCTATCAGCAGATGATCTCTTCAAACAAGTTCAAGAGACTGTTCAGCATGAACCTGTAGATGGATTCGACCTTGAAGTCATTGGTCAGTTTGTAAGGATTGAACATACGTTGGAGGCTTTAAGAAAGCTCAGCAAAAGATTGAAGAAACTTCCCGGCACTGCCAGTGATGTTCACGAGACCTGCGAAATGTGGAATGATCATTCCACTGCACCTGATGAAAATGAAATGCAAGGCATTATCCGGAAGTTCCAGGAGTTTCGGAACAAACAGTCTCAGCTGGAAGAAGGAGCAAAAGATGATGATTCGGATTAAGTCCAGATGTCACATGCCATTTCTATTTTTAGATTGACATGTCTTTGTTATTTCCGTTTTATCATATTTTTAATTCATACTTTGACTTGATCTCCTGCGTGAGAATCATGCAAAGCTGAACTCTAGTTAGCATGCTACTTTTCAGGATCTGTCCTGTTTTATCTCTAGCTTCTTTTGTTATAAATAAGGGATGCTTGTGCATTCTAAAGGGTCGAGAATTTTTGAAGCATTAAGAGGCTATTGGAAAGGAGAAAAACTTTGTGTTTTCTTTCAATCATTTTGAAGAATAGAAGTTGATATTGTTTTACAGACTTTGTGTTGTGAAATATATCTTATTTAAGACAGTGTTCTTATGTTCATGATCTTAAAGCTATTCTTTGCATAGAATCTCAGTGTTTCTAATTATCTCGGACACTATATCTGTGATCTAAAACTCGTATGATTATTTCGTGCTCTGTGTTTACTCGAAAGAAAATACGTTTCTCCCATTTCTTTTCTACCGTGCTTCTTTCATTATAACAGTTTCTAACCTATTTCACTTACGAAAGCAATATCCTTAAATTGTGTGAATGTGGATTTCGGGATTTCATCCCAACCCCCAATGGTTAGATTAGTGTGAATATTGTATATATTATTTACTGTGTTTTAGATTAGCAATAAGCAAGGCAGCCTCACTGTCTTTGAGGAGGGATTTAATCCCATGTATCGTGGTTGAACCTCATATTTTGGTTTGACAAAATATCCAACCAACAGTTTTTAGCGACTCACCGGGAATACGGATCCATAGTATAAAGCTTATCCTCTCGGTGTCAGCGACTCCATATTTGCCTTATTTTTAATAAGATCTCCTTTCGATTCAAGTGGCCAGGGAGGATCTTCACTCGGTCTCGCCGAGCTCAAGGTGAAATTGATCCACTCTTTGAGTTGCTTGCTGCAACAAAGATAATTTCAGCCTTTCTCCCAACAACGTTGTCTCTAACCGAGCTTTCTGAAGTTCTTCACTGTTCGGAGAAATCGGATCCTCGAAGAACGGAAGCATCTCGAACTTGTCGTGCACTACTCTTGTCTAATACCCGGATCCTGTCTGCGCACTCTTTTCGAAGGATGGCGGTTCAACCATGCCTTGGGTGCGCTTATTAGTCCTCTTTCTTTGACTCCTCCATTGCACGAGTTACCACGTGGATCTCGTAAAAATATTCCCAAGTTCAATGGGGATGGGAAGCAGCATCCTGATGAGCATATTGCGTCTTTCTTTGTTGCATGCGGTGTCCTTGGAGTAGCCCACGAAGATGTCTCTGTTCGACTCTTCGTTGAAACATTGCAGGGAGTAGCAGCTGAATGGTTTTATCACCTCCCGAATGCATGCATTCCAGATTGGGCTACCATGCGGACCAAGTTTGAGGCACGTTTCAAACCAGCTGAAGATTCTCATGCATTGTTAGCTCAGCTTACTCATATGAAGAAGGAATCGCATGAACCTATGCGGGAATTCGTGGCTAAGTTCAATAAGCTGATCCGGAAAATTCCAGTTATAGCTGTACCAACTCTGGAAAACCAAAAGTGCTTCTTCATCAATGCTCAACCTCCTGATATAAGCTTTTTATTACGAAGGTCGGTTATCCCGAGATCCGCTCAAGCTCGCTCACCAACGGTCAGCCATCAAATAGAGGATGATCTCATCTTAGCCGGAAGGATCAAGAAAGATATACCCAAAATCAAAAATCAAGGTTCTTCTCAAGGTAATACTGACCCTATGTTTCAAAAAATGGCTAATGATTTGATTGCTTTAAAGAAGCAAGTGTCTCAGCAGGTGAGCAATGTTCCGTACCGGGATATCCCTAGGCGGAATTTTAATAACAATGGTGTACCTGCCAGAGATAGGCCACGGTTAGCTCCTGCTCAACCGAGATTAGCAATTGAAGCTCCGCCTGTTAATGCAGCAGTGGAAATAATTGAAGAAGATGATGAACCAGAAGAACAAGAATCCCATGAGGCTTTCGAAGCTTCAGGATATGCTGATGAGTCTTATGATGAGTCAGCTGGCGACTCCAGCATTGGGTATTTAGAATATGATGAAGATGAATGTGAGCCAGATGGTCAATCATTTGCTGTCTTCACTCGGTCCCAATCTCAGAATCCCAGAAAACCTCTTGAAAGCACTAAGGAGAAGAATAAGGAACCTCCTGTATCCATAGTTAAGAGGGGTACCCCTATTTCGGCTCAAACTGAAAGAGACGTTACTAAAAAGACAGCTGCTCCTTATTCTCCTTCTCCTAAGATCAGTGCCCCAGCACAAGCTCATGTAATTAGATCGAGCCTACTATCATACCTTCTTATCTGCTTTTGATATTATTGATCACGCAAAGAGAGCCAAAATTCAAATGTTAGAGGTAGAATACCTTCAGTCGAATCCCGAACAATTTGAAAAGCTGGCCAAGTTTATCAGAAGTAAAGCGGCCGTTCCATCACCTTCCAAAGGTCTCCTTCCGAATCCTGTTCAACTTCCACCACAGAATAATCTGACCTCTGCTTCTTCCTCAGGAAAGATTGAACCATTTTATTTGTCTCTACTTATAAATGGGTTTAAACTCAGCAATTGCATCATCGACTCAGGGGCCTCTGATAATGTTATGCCCGCAAAAGTGGCCCATGCCCTTGGACTTACTTTGACCAAGTCATATGGACGATGCTATTCCATGGAAACTAAACAAGTCCCTTTGATAGGTCAAATCAAGGATGCACAGTTTGCATTTGTTGCATTCCCTGAGAAGAGAGTGAAAATGACTATTCTGGTTGCCGACATTCCTGCAGCTTACGGTATCCTCTTGGGTAGAGGATTTTGTAAAGACGTCGGAGGAGAGATTGACATGGATTGGACCAAAGCTAAGATCCCGGTCAATGGGGTTCATCAGGTTCTTCATCCTGAACCGCAGGCAAAGTATTTGGTGACCAAATCAGATGATCCTAAGGCTCAGATTCTTTTCGAAGATGCTAGCTTTGGAAATTACTTCATGACTTCAGAGATACCCATTGCAGATGTCGAAGAAGAAGATCCCAATGCTATTTGGACGCTCGAGTTTGATGGTAGCTGCTCAACCTCTGGATCGGGCGCCGGTGTTGTTCTCATATCTCCTAGCTCAGAGATTTTCCCATCACTTATAAGTTGCGAATTTGATAATACTAACAACACGGCCGAATATGAAGCCTGTTATTAGGATTAGAATTGGCCGAGATGAAGGGAATCGGGAATCTCAAGGTTCGGGAGATGCGAACGATTGTTAATCAGTCGGGGTATATACCAGGTGAAAAATGATCGGTTGAGGCATTATAGGAACAAAGTGTGGGATAGTATAGAATGCTTTGATGCATTTTCTATTAAGGCAGTTTTAAGAGATTACAATGACAAGGCTGATTCTTTGGCCGTATCTGCATCTCTTCTTCTTCCTCATCCTCAGTTCAAGCAAGATACATACTCTATTGAGATTGTATATCGTCCTAGTATCCCAGATAATGCAACTCATTGGCAGGTGTTCAATGATGATCGACAGGTGTTGGCTTTTCTAGAAAAGGCTGACAATTTCAGTGAGTTGTATTTTGAAGGTTCAGAATCAGCCTTCCGTGAAACTATTTCAGATCCATATCAGGAGGTTGATGGTGAATATATCCAGCTGAAAGGCAACAAGATACCCAAAGGTTTGGTTTCTTTGGAGGGCTTGTTTGATAAGCATGATCGCTTTATCCAAAACAAAAGGCAAGTCGAAGGAGCTTCTTCCTCTGAAGTAGATCAAATCAATCTAGGTTCATCTGATCAACCTCGGATGGTGAATATCGGTAAATGTTGTTCTCCCGAAGAGAAGGTGAGATTCACTTCGCTTTTAAAGAAATACATCGATGTGATGGCTTGGTCTTATGCGGATTTGAAATCCTTCAAACCCAAAGATGTTCAGCATAGTATTCCTTTGAAACCTGATGTGAAGCCATACAGACAAAAGCAAAGGCATTACAATCCCAAGATCTCAGGAACTATTCTGGCAGAAATTCAGAAGATGCTAGATGCCAGAATTATTTTCCCAATCCATCACTCCACTTGGATTGCAAACATTGTTCCTGTCAGGAAGAAGAATGGCGAGATCCGGATTTGTGTTGACTTCCGAAACTTGAATCAGTCCTCGTTGAAGGATAATTATCCCTTGCCGATCATGGACCAGGTACTACAAACTGTTACTGGATCAGAAATGTTATCCATGCTCGACGGGTTTTCGGGATATAATCAAGTCGAGGTAACCACAGAAGATCAACACAAGACAGCTTTCACGACCCCATGGGGTACCTTTGCTTACAGGAGGATGCCATTCGGCTTGATCAACGCCGGAGCTACTTTTCAGAGAGCTATGGACCTAGCATTCAGAGATCTGATGGGTAAGGTCATAGTCGTGTATTTGGATGACTTGACCGTTTTTTCTAAAAAACGGAGTGATCATTATGGTCATTTAGAACAAGTACTTTTGAGATGCAGGCGTCATGGGATTTCATTGAATCCCAAGAAGTCCATGTTCGGGGTGACCGAAGGAAAGCTGCTGGGTCATATTGTGACGAAAGAAGGAACTAAAATTGACCCAGAGAGGGTAAAGGCCATTCAGAGTCTTACTTTACCAACAAGTAAAACCGGAGTTCATTCTTTCTTCGGAAAAGTTAATTTCTTGAGAAGATTTGTACCTGATTTCGCTGACAAAACCAAGGATATCCTTGGAATGATGAAAGGCAAAGTCCCATTCAGATGGAGTGCAGAAGGGAAACTTTCATTTGAAGAAATCAAAAGGGCAGTTGCTTCCGCTCCTACCTTAGTATGTCCAGACTTCAAGAAAGATTTCATCATGTATAGCTATGCTTCTGCTCACAAAGTATCAACGATCCTAATGCAGGAAAATGGAGAAGGCATTGAAGCTCCTATCGCATTCATGAGCTGTCCATTGAAAGAGCATGAATTGAAGATGTCGCAGATTGAAAAACATGCTTATGCGGTGGTGCGAGCGGTGAAGCATTTCAGGTACTATGTGCTGAATTCTCATACTCGTGTTCTCGTTCCTGATACTGCTGTTAAATCCATTCTAACTCAACAAGAGCTGGGAAGCCAAAGAGGTACTTGGATAGCTAAGGTTCAGGAGTACGACTTGGACATCAAACCTACCAAGTTGGTACGAGGAAGGGGCCTGTGTCAATTGATTGCAGAGAATCATGCTGAAACAGAGGGTGAAAAGACTCAAGATACTTCTTCAGAACTGCCTACGGTGCTTTTTGTCAGTACGACCGATGAATGGTACACGGACATCGCTTTCTTCCTAACTTATGGTGAATGCCCTCCGCATTTAAATCAAAAAGAGAAGAGGACCGTCAAGTTGAGATCTGCGAAATACCTTTTGTGGAATAATGCAATATACAAGAAAGGTATCGATGGTGTCTTCTTGCGTTGTGTTGATAAATCGCAACAGGAAAAGTTATTAGAATCCTTTCATAGCCTAGCATGCGGAGGACATTTTTCGTCTTCTGTAACAGATAAGATCTTACGGGCTAGGTATTATTGGCCTACTCTTTTCCGGGACTCAGCAGAATGGGTGTCTAAATGTGAAGCTTGTCAACATTTTGTTGGTCGTCCCAAGTTAGCAGCTCTTCCTCTGAAGCCTGTGGTGATTGAAGAACCTTTTCGCCAATGGGGGATTGATTTTATCGGAACATTGAATCCTCGCTTCCGATCTTTGGACACAACTATGTGCTAACTGCTACAGATTATTTTACCAAGTGGGTAGAGGCTGTACCAATCAAGCAAGCAACTTCTGAAGCTGTTTGCAAGTTCCTGAAAGAAAACATAATCGTCAGATTCGGTATTCCTCATAAGATTGTAGCGGATAATGCGTCTAACTTCTCGTCACATGAGTTGACAGAATTCTGCTATGGATTCGGCATTACTTTGGCTCACTCATCTGACTATTATCCCCAGGGCAATGGGCAAGCTGAGTCCAGCAATAAGAATCTGGTTACTATAATCAGGAAATTAGTAGACGAAAATCAGAGGAATTGGCACAAAGCATTGTATGATGCATTGTGGGCTGATCGGATCACTCCAAAGCGAGCCATAGGGATGTCCCCTTTTCAATTGCTATACGGGATTGATGCTGAAATTCCTATCTCAGTAGAATTGCCGGCCTTGCAGTTGGCGAAAGCGGTTGAAGATGTAGCTTTTCAGAATTCTATCGAAAAGAGGGTTATGTACCTAACCAGGCTAGAAGAAGAGCGAATTAAGGTGGTTGATCGTATAGCGGATCATCAGAGCAGGGTGAAGAAGATTTTTGATAAAAAATCAAAGCAACGTGACTTCCAGGATTGGAGACCTGGTGTTGCTTTGGGATAAAAGAAGAGAACAGAAAGGAATGCATGGAAAGTTTGATTCTTTATGGAAAGGACCTTTCAAGATCCACGAGCTGAATGGCGAAAATAGTTTCCTGCTATCATATCTGGATGGAGGATTACTCCCGTTGCCTTTCAGTGGACAACATCTAAAGCTGTTCCACCATTAATGCAAGATGCTCTCTTGCATTGTACATATTTTACTTTTGTTGTGTGTTTGCTTTTGGTTTTCTTTCTTTCTCCATTTTGTTTTGTTTTGGTTTTCTTCTTGACTCCGTAGCCCAATGGATAAGGCCCTGGTCTGCGAGACCAGAGATTCTGAGTTCTCTTCCTTTGGTATTACAAAGAAAGTCCCCAACTGGAGCCAGCTGTTATCCCCGTTTTGAGTTCACAACGAAACGATCGGATAACCCCTACAAAATTTTCGAAGTGATTTTGCATCTTGGCCTCTTTTAGAGAAAATCGGGTTTTCGGGTGTTACTAACAGCTTGACATAAGTTTTAACATGCTTTATGTCTTATGACCTCCGAAACCCGAAACCCGCCTTGCAATGAGAAAATCCTTTGTAATCGGGTTTTCGGAAATTCAAAGCATCGGGACATTCATGTTCCAAAACATGTTTTATGCGCCATGTTCTCCGATTCCCGAAGTCCGCTCAATCCTTTGTAATCGGGTTTTCGGAAATTCAAGGCATCGGGACATTCATGTTCCAAAACATGTTTTATGCGCCATGTTCTCCGATTCCCGAAGTCCGCTCAATCCTTTGTAATCGGGTTTTCGGAAGTTCAATGCATCGGAACATTCATGATTCAAAACATGTTTTGTGCTCCATGTTTTCCGAAGCCCGAAACCCGAAATGCACTAAATCTCCTCGTGTCGGGTTTTCGGACTCCTCCAACATGCTGACGTGGCATTCATGCCGAGTGGTCGGTGAGTTGGCACGTGCCGAGTGAAGTGTATTTATTACTGATTTTCTTATAAATACGCGGATTTCCACGTCATTCTTACCGTTCATATTTTTAATTCGTGGATTTTTCGCATGCTCTTCCGCTCCCAAAACCCGCAAACTCGCGTTACTAGACTGGATCGTTTGTTTTCGATTTTACCTGTCTCGAATTGAAGGTATTTTTCGTTCCTTCTTTATTCTTGATTTTTCTGGATCGACTGCGTGTATTTTCTTTCCAATTTCTTGCCAGTTGTTGAGGGTTTTTCTTCCTTCTTCTTTCTGTGTTGTTTTGGAAAGGGTTTTGGGTTTTTAGGGTTTATTTTCTTTTTGAGATTATCGATTGGTGTTGTTCCTTCCAAATTCCAATTACTTGCATGATGTATGGAATATGAATAACAAAAAAGAAAGGAAGTTGTGTATGTAGAAATTCAAAGGAAAGACTCTGTTTTTGTTTCCCGGATTTTGAAGGTTGTGTTGCAGATTCAAAAGTCCGAAGAACATTGGAAGCTCGAAGTGACGGGGTTTCTCAACATTCCGACCTCAACACTAAGTGCCGGGCATCTCCTAAGTTCCGTCATCAAAAGCAAGTGTCGGACTTTGCCAAAGTTCCGGCGAGATCAAACTTTTCGGGTTCTCGGGTTTTCCGACATCCTCTTGACTGTCGGGTTCTTCTCTTCTTCCGACGCATTGATCCAATCAGTTTTTCAAAGTGTACACAAGATCTCCGGAGTTTCGAGCAATATTCTTCATGTCGGATCTGGTTCATCACGGAGAAGGCCGAAAAATCTAGCGAGATGAAATACAAATTTAAGAAACCGAGAATCCCCGTCATATATCGACTGTAATTATGATATCAGGGATACTGAAATGGGCAACATAGATATGGACGACTTTTGGAATAGGGTGATGAGTTCTTCTCAAACCCCATGGATGGTGGCTTTAGCTAACAGTGGCTTGCCCCTTGCAGCAGGCTTCCCCATGTATGCCCAATGTCCAGAGTTTGTTTTGGCGTGTGCATCCAGCTACGACTCGACTCGGCTTCCGTTAGGAATCAGGAATCGGTGAAGTAGTTATCAAACTAGATGGAGCTTATTTTGATGATCTCCTGAAACTACCAAATTTTGAAGAGTATGGGGCCCTAGACATCAAGTCGGCTCAGAAGGCCTGGGACAGTAACCAGGAAAATTACATTAGGGATGTCAATAAGAAGTTCTTGGTCAAGGCAAAACCAGTAATATCTAGATTTCCAAGAACTATCCCTAGATCGGATTTCATACAAGAAATCAACGACATTATCACCCTACTGAGCCGGGTTTTTGGCTTGCCGGAATCAAATTTATTTCATGGATGGATGTACCAATTTATGGTCACCATCAAGAAGAACAAGCAAGGGATTGATGGGAACCCTTATCGGTGATGAAATTGATTCCCGATGACGACGGTCTGTCAACCGGAAAGTTTTATATGTTCTCATATGTGGCCTATCAGTGAGTGGAATGAGGAGCTATCTGGGCTGGATACTAAAGGAAGTAGAGCGACAAACCCGTCTATAAGTATTATCCTCAAATAACAAAGAAGGGGTCCAGGATCATTTTAGGAGGGTAAATGACGCCTTTTTCTACGAGAACATCTCACCACCGAACTCGGGGCTAAGAAAGACAAGGGTATCAGACGAAGCTTGGGCTGAGGTATCTAAATGGGGATGTATCTTCTTACAGTTCAAGAAATTTACCTACCTTCGAACGGTCATGTACTCGGGAGAGCCTTCCGTCTGCGCCTCGCTATCCAGGGATAGATTGATATTCTTAGAATTAGTCGGGCATACTATTGGATTTTCACAAATTCCAACAGAGCAAGCATAAGGCAGCAGTATCCTTCCCAATTTCTATTGGGAGATATACTTGCTCAACAGTGGCAAAGGCCAAAAATGTTGAATGTGAACTCGAGGAGAAATTAAAGAAGCATATGAAGTCTCGGGATGGTTTTGACATCCGAGGAGTACTTAGAACCTATGGAGCCCTACATCTGCACAGGCCCGACATTGAGGATATCTCGGGTGGATCTGCATGTGAACGTTGCGGTTCGCGAAAAAAGATCATTGCGAGATTAACTATTAATGAGATTCGAGGCGGAGCTTTCGATTTGCCGAGATGATGGCACAACCGATGAAAGTGTGTTGGATATGTCCTATGATGGGCTTAATGAAGATCGATACGTTTTCCCGCCTATTGATTGGTCGGCGAGCGAAAAAGCCTCTATCACAGATAGGTCGGCTCTCATTCTTGCTCGCACCAAAAAATGGCTCTCTTCTTGGGGCATGAATTTTAAAGATGACAAGTTTCCAAAGTTGGCTGAAACGGAGGTGGGGCCCTCCCAAAAGAAAAAGGACAAAGAATCTTCAGGGGTCTATAAAAATCAGGATTCCCAAGAAGAGGAAAGAAAGAAAAATCTCTTCAATTGTTTCTCCAGCTCAAACGGTGGTTGTGCCAGAATCACCAACACCACCAGAAATAGGGGAGATTAATTTAGAAGAAGGAGGAAGCCAGCTCTTGACTTCACCATTTGCTGATTGCTCAACTGGAGACCTTATCTCTTGCATTCAAGGCTTTGGAAACCGAATCAGTGCCTCCCCTCAACAACCACTTCAGCCTCCTCATTCCCCATCCACTTCTTCAAGTATGGCCAATATTTTCTCCGGGCTCTCACCCCTCTCTGCTGGAACCCAAGTGATCACCAACACTCCCCCATGACAACCTGTACCTCTCTTTGTTGCATCTACGATTACGTTGGTTCTACTGTTCCTCCTCCAATAGTAGAATCTGCTCCCCTTGAGAGTAGAATACCAGTTACTACAACATTGGCAGTTTCCTCTGATACACCACAATGGCTACTCGAACAAACTCCGAGGAAGAGGAAAGTGATTGTACCCCTACCAGCCTTTGATTTCAGCTCACTCAAGGCTTCTACTGCGAGATCGGCCAAGAAACCCAAGACAGCTTTCAAGGGTTTTGGTGGATGCTTGAGAGATAAGTTCGCAGAGATTGCCACTCCTCGGTGACAAAACTAGAGATGATGTAACATCTGCTGATTACTGTGTAACCGGGGTGGCTCTAGCAAAGTAATGAAGGGCGCAAGATGCAAAAGGATTCCATAGACGTCTTTGTGCCAAAAGTTGAAAGAAACAAAGGTCGGCGAGAGAGATGAGCTTAAGGAAAAAGTGGAGCGATTGTGACAGAGATTTTGATTAAACTCTCAAAACCCCTTGAATCCATACCACCTTCTTCTGCTTCTGCTTCTGCCGGATTTGATTTCTCATCGGTGCCTACGATTGAGAAGATTGCCAAAAAAGGAAGAGTGGTTGATGAATGGATCCAAAAGTTGCTCCAACAAGGGAAGGAAGTAATTCTAGACGTGGTGAAAGTTCATCAGTCCTTGGCAGAGATTCAGAAGGAAGGAGAGAAGATGGATGAGGAATTCACTGAAGAACTTGGACAGCTTGATTTGACTTGTGAAGCTCTCCAAGTGCTAAAGCAAATACCAAAGACATCTCTTGGTAGAAGAAGGCGTTCTTCCACATACAAATAAACACTTTCAAATGATCAAGGCCATCAAGTTCGAGTAAAGATTCTCAAAGCTGCGCAAGTTGAGAGAATCAAGGGATAAATTGATCGATGGAAAAAGTGATCCGGAAGAAGAATTGCTAAAGATTTGTCCAAAGGTGTCGGTTGGGAACTCAAGTGCCCTATCAAGAGATGATCTCTTCAAACAAGTTCAAGAGACTGCTCGATGAACTCAGATGGATTCGACCTTGAAGTCATTGGTCAGTTGTAAGGATTGAACATACGTTGGAGGCTTTAAGAAAGCTCAAGAAAAGATTGAAGAAACTTCCCTTGACGCTGCCAAAGATGTTCACGAGACTGCGAAATGTGGAATGATCATTCCACTTTGCACCGATGAAAATGAAATGCAAGGCATTATCCGGAAGTTCCAGGAGTTTGAACAAAGTCTCAAATGGAAGAAGGAGCAAAAGATGATGATTCGGATTAAGTCCAGATGTCACATGCCATTTCTATTTTTAGATTGACATGTCTTTTTTATCATATTTTTAATTCATACTTTGACTTGATCTCCTGCGTGAGAGTCATGCAAAGCTGAACTCTAGTTAGCATGCTACTTTTCAGGATCTGTCCTGTTTGATCTCTAGCTTCTTTTGTTATAAATAAGGGATGCTTGTGCATTCTAAAGGGTCGAGAATTTTTGAAGCATTAAGAGGCTATTGGAAAGGAGAAAAACTTTGTGTTTTCTTTCAATCATTTTGAAGAATAGAAGTTGATATTGTTTTACAGACTTTGTGTTGTGAAATATATCTTATTTAAGACAGTGTTCTTATGTTCATAATCTTAAAGCTATTCTTTGCATAGAATCTCAGTGTTTCTAATTATCTCGGACACTATATCTGTGATCTAAAACTCGTATGATTATTTCGTGCTCTGTGTTTACTCGAAAGAAAATACGTTTCTCCCATTTCTTTTCTACCGTGCTTCTTTCACTGTAACAGTTTCTAACCTATTTCACTTACGAAAGCAATATCCTTGAATCGTGTGAATGTGGATTTCGGGATTTCATCCCAACCCCCAATGGTTAGATTAGTGTGAATATTGTATATATTATTTACTGTGTTTTAGATTAGCAATAAACAGGCAGCCTCACCTGTCTTTGAGGAGGGATTTAATCCCATATACTGTGGTTGAACCTCATATTTTGGTTTGACAAAATATCCAACCAACACTCTTACAAGCTCATATTGTTAATATCATTCCAAAATCACTCAAAGCTCTCCAAAATCATCATAAATTAGTGGCACATTAGTTAAAACAATTCCTACTATAGGTATGAAGCACTCGTTTAGGTCAAAAAATCTATCTTTCTCCATTTCCAAGCATGCAAAGGTCATAGAGCCATGTCTTAGTAAGAAAAAATTCACCCCATGTATTTTCAAAGGGTTTTAAGGAACAAGGAGTTGGGTCATGCAAATAAGGCACACCACATCACACTAGATACATTCTATACTATATGGTTAACATGTTATCCTATGTATCAAGAAACATGAGGTCACACATAGGGGTTAACTTAGATCACACTAACATGTACACATGTAACTAGGAGAACTACACAAAGCTTGATCCCACACAAGGGCATGTAGTGCAACACTTGGATTGGCTCAAATGAGTCGGCTGCTTAAGGGTAGTACAACCTCACCGGACACATGATTTCACCTTTTGGTTTGCTAACGATTTGATGAAGGGTATCACAGGTGTTTAGGGTTTCCAATTTATTGCACATTATCATAGGTCATCTTGAGGTTATAAAAACAAGAGCAACATACAACAAAGGACATTTCTAAGAAAGTGAAGCACACAAGAAGTAGTAGATCCTAATGTAAAAGGGTCTAAGACCGTACACTTCCACTCAAGACTATATAAACCTAGGTCTATACCGTACAAAAAATTTCTATAGTCCCATATGTGCTCTAGGTCCAAAATTAATATTGGAACATCTCCCCTTTTGATCTTCATTTTCCACCTTTCTACACATCTAGACCATCTCTATTTTGGTACATACGACTAATTTTTATTAGGAAATATATGATATAATGCTCATATTATGAGTTGATATTGTGTGTTGTAATAATTGTTATGTGAGTTATATTGTATTAACATGATTATTAATCACGTTATATAGAAAATATAATATTACATGTGAGAGCGAAATGTTTAGGAATTATAACAACTTATGTATTTAGGGAGTGTATGTTATGAGTTGTTAAAACAATTTGTATAGAGTTAGTGAGTGGTTATAGGAGAGATTATGACTTTCTTTGATTATAGGAGATGGTTTCCTATATATTTGTAATGTCCGTATGAAATGTATAATACAAAGAGTATTATTATTATGTTTAATTATATCCAATATAAACCAAAATTTCATTTGGTATTAGAGCTTGGGAGGTCAAATGGAGTTTTAATGAGCAAAGAAGGGGCATTCTCACGATTCCTTTTATTTCCCACACTCATGTGAGATATAAAATTGTTGAAAGAGTTTTTAAATAAGTTTTACTTTGTTTTGTTTTGTTTTGTTTAAGAATTGTTGATTTCATCATAGAGTGGCTTTCATTACATGAGTGCCTAGTCAAAAAGAGTTTTCATATAAAGTATATCGAAGTATATTAAGTTAGATCTTGCTAAGATATGATATTTTGACTCAAAGTTTGTTTCTATGCCTTTGGAAAACGGTAAATTTGAAGCAAGAATATATTACAAATCAATATTGATGAAAAAGATTGATTGCAGTTTTTTGCAAAAGATATAGACATTGTTGTATTCAGCTAGTGATATTCCTTATCAAGATCTCGGGATTTGGATATGAAATTATCACTATCGGCGTCTAATTGAAATATCTACGATCAAAGTTTTGTGCTCTTCCTAGAAACATATCTTCCTCAATGACGTTTACACTTCATCAAAATTTACATCACATTTGTGTAAATGTAGATCTTGTCACCAACTTCATAGCTATCTTCTACACTTGCAATATTAGCAGGTGATTATTCATTAGAAGTTTGGGGTCCTCATATGTCAAAGGGTACAAGACCGTACACTTCCACTCAAGACTATATAACCCTAAGTCTGGACCATACAACATTTCTATGGTCCCACATGTGCTCTAGTTCCAAAATTAATATCATAATGTCTCCCCCTTTTGATCTTCGAGTTTCCACTTTTCTATGCATCTGACCATCTCTATTTTGAGTACGTACTGACTAATTTTTGTTAGGAAATATATGATATAGTGCTCATATTATGAGTTGATATTATATGTTGTAATAAATATGTGAGTTATATTATAATAACATGATTATTAATCATGTTATACAAAAAATATAATATTACATGTGAGAGTGAAATGTTTAGGAGTTATAATAACTCATGTATTTAGGGAGTGTATGTTACGAGTTATTATAGAGTTAGTGAGTGGTTATAGAAGAGGTTATAACCTTCCTTGATTCTAGGAGATGTTTTCCTATATATTTGTAATATCTCGTGTGAAATGTATAATACAAAGAGTATTATTATTGTGTTCAATTATGTACAATATGAGCCAAAATATTATTTGGAACTTGAGAGGTCAAATAAAGTTTTAATGATAAAATAAGGGGCATTCTCACAATTCCTTTTCTTTCCCACACTCACGTGAGATATAAAATGGTCGAAAGAGTTTTCAAATAAGTTTTTGGTTTGTTAAGAAGAGTGGCTTTCATTACATGAGCACCCAATCAAAAAGAGTTTTCATATGAAGTAGGTCAAAAGTATATTGACTTAGATCTTGTTAAGATATGATTTATTGACATATGTGCATCTAATTTCAACTACATTTACTCAAATATTTTTTCCTATACACTGGACAAAGGTCAATTTGATGCAAGAACATATTACAATTTGATGTTGACATCATTGTATTCAGCTCGTGATATTCCTTGTTGGGATTTTAAGTACTAGATTTGAAATTATTATTGTATGAGGATTCATATGCATGATTATAATCTCGTGGAGGATTGCTATCTTCTACACTTACAATATTAGCAGTGAGTAGTCACTAGCAATTGCATGTGTACAATGTAATGTGAACGCCGAACAATATAAGTTATTTGATTTAGAGGGATACATTAATTACTTTTGTAGTTGATGTGGTTTGTAATTATTTGGGGTGAAATTTTGTTAGTGTTGCAACATGTTTGAGATGGTGGTTGCATTGGTTACATATTGGTTTTTTTGTTGAAAAAGCCTTAAATGTACTGTTGATAACATGTGTGATTGATAGTGGAAGAGTAGGAATATAGATGAAACATTACATTGAAAGGTTCTATCTGTACATTTCAAATTTGTTACAAATTCATACATATACATTTGCAAATCTTATATCATGAGTGGTAGCCTTTTGTGGACAATTTTATTTGCACTAAACATGAATACATGAAGACTTCCGCTTTGGATACAAGTAGTGTTGAGTAAAGTAGTAGTGGAGGTGTTATCAAAGTAGAGACTAGTATTTACGATGGGTTGTTTTGGTTAAGTGAAATTAGTCTTGACTCCTCCTTTCTTCTTGCTCCAAGTGTAGATACATGTGCCATTTTGAGTACCTTTCAAATGAAAAGGAGGGGAAATGCACAAATTGTCAAGTGAGGGAACTTTGGAGAAAGCTATGAATGTCAGACCTTGTCTTTCAATGTTTCCAATGTCGACAGTTGCTTTATGCAAAGTAAGTCCCAGGACTTGTGGATAGTTAATCCCCAAGCCATTTTAATTGGCAATTGTTTTCGATTCCCTCTTGAAATAGGGGGTATTGGAATATGTAACAAGATGAAAAAATAAAAACACCGAATGGAAATGGGGCACCAACGTGGATCCCATATTGAAATAAACAAGAAAACATAACCACCACCACCTAAGTATGGTCATATGTAATGGGAAGGGAAGAACATGTCCTATATTTCTATTTTTGTGGATTCCCTTACTAAAACATGGGAAGGGGTGGGGTCTTTTGTTTGAGTGGATGGTGGATTGCAAGGTGGAAATCAATTATAAAGAAAGGAGGAACTGGTTGTACATATATGAGGAATCAAAGCGAGATTGGTAGGTGAGACTGTTTCATGTGGCGACCCAAATAAATGGGAAGAGGTGGCAGTAACAAGCAAAGATGAGTTCGTACGAAGGAATGGGTATGGTCATGCAAAATTGTTTCCATGCAAGTTACTTGCGAAATGTTGGTTGGCAATCCTTCACTAGTTGAATTTGATGGCAAGAATGGAAATTCAAGAAATGGTAGGTTGTTGGTTGATGTAAGTTGACAGATATTAGAGATTGCCTTTGTTTTACGCTCTAGGTGACGATGACGTTTCTTAGAAGTTATATGAAGTTTATTTTTGCATAGTTCTCTCTCTGTCACAATCATTTTACAGATTCAACATGTTTGAGAAGTCATAGACTTATAGAGTGTCACCTGTTACAAAAAATCCATGCAAGTTAGAAAGGAACGATGCATTGTTTGATGACATACAAATGTAGAAATATTCAAAATCAATAAACTATATACATTTTCTAACATTAATGTTTAAAAACTCTGTAATCTTGTTTTTGTAAGGGGAAATATTTATATGCAATTGAAATGCATGTGGATTTTTAATGGAAATTACAAGTAATCGCTAAAATGGAGAGAAACAAAATATCTATATGTTACAAATGGAAAATAATATTAGTTATATGGAAAATTTAGTACGTGAACATAATCTACAAAGATGCAAATATGTACATAAAAAATAGCAAGTAATATGTAATATTCATTTATATTCTTAATATTACTTTCAATCCACATAGTAATAGGAGGCAATAGGATGACAATGTAAAAGGAAATAAAAGAATTTACTTTGGAAGCATGAAAAAAGAATTAAACATTTCACAAGTGCTAATGAACAATTGTGGAAGAGGTTGAAGGAAATAAATATATGAAATAACTAACATAGTGTAGATAATACAAAGCATAGAAAGGGATGGGGGAGGGTGTAAAGTTTGAAGGGATGGGTGTGTTAGAAAACTTTGTGTAAAAAGGTTATGGAGGAGATGCACTGCTATCCGCTTTCTTTGAATTGAGGATGACACATTTCAATTTGTTGTTTCCGCATGGTATGTCTCTTTTTTCAAGGAAAGTGTGAAACAGTATTGGTTGCCGATGACATTGCTTGTAATTTCACTAGTTACATCTTCATCTGCTTTACACGAATGTTTCACTTTTGGGAATAGAGTTGCTTCTATCCTTTCATTCCTTTGAGAAACAGATAAGGGTTAGGGCTAGGAGGAATACCTGTTGAATGTCGAGAGGGTGTGCGCGTACCGTAGAGAAAGATCAGATCGACTACGAAGAACTCCTTTTTGTCTGGGAAGGACTACCTGCAAGTAAGAATACAAGACCACCAGATTTTAATTAGACAATAAATGAGGAACTGTCTTGGGCCCAGAAATATAAAACTTCCTTTCGAAGGTGGTCAGTTCCCCTGCTAATATGAATTAACACAAATTCTAACAAATAAGCTATTGTCCAATTAAAATTTGTTTACCTTGTTAGAACAATAGAGAAAGGGCTGGTCTTGGTTTAGAATCACGGTGACCGATGCCGGTCACTGTAACCGGTACCGGTTGTTCGTAACCGATATCGGTAGGGGCAATGTTTTAGGGGCTTTTGGTGAAGGTTGGTTGTAAGGTGGTTGTGTTGTTTTATAAGGCTGATAAATGGGTGGGGTTAGGTAATGGGGTGATGAGAAGGACTCAGAGAATACGGGGGGTGTTCTTGGGGTAACGTAAGTGTGGAGGAATGACAGTTAGATGTAGTGTGTTGCTGGGTAGTAGATCTAGGAATAGACTTATGATGGCTGTGATTCAGAAGTTCAAGAAATGTTATTAAAAGGACATACAAGATATTACTTACTGATTATTGATGAGGATGCAGGTCCAAGAACTGTGATGACGACGACAGAACTTAGGTAGGATGACCTGACAATCAGGAGATGAGCTATCTTCCCTCCCGACGAACAGATGAGTGTCACAAGGCTCTGGTTACTCAGTTGCAGTTTTTGGACTTGATGTCCTTCTCTGCAAACTCTTCTTGTTTCTTTTTCACTTGTCTCTGTTCAGCCAAGTAAAAATCCGGATCCTTCCAATGACTTCTGATTTTGATCCACGAAAATCCAACCCTTTGTTTTTGGTTGGGAGTGGTCATTTACAGGGAACCGATGGCGGTTACGCAACCGACGGCGGTCGAGTAGGAACCGCAGATCGGTCAGTCAAAGCGGGCTATTTTTGGTAAAATAACCACTTTCCCTCCTTTTCTCCAGGAGGATTAGTCACGGGCTTGGTCAAGCCATTATGAGGTTAGTTTTAGGTGCGGGTGAGGAGTAATTAGTCATGGGTGTGGATGTGGACCAAGTTATAGGTCTTAATTAGGTTAGTTTAGGGTTAAGACTAGGTCATGATGAGGTGGCGAAATGAGGTGGCAAGTATGGCGATGTGGATTTATTAATTATAAGGTAATTAATAAATAATTGTGTAAGGTTTAGGTGATGAGGTTAGGTTGCGAAATGAGATGCGGGGCACAGGGGGTCGTAAGACACAAATTTGGTGTCTACATTAGCCCTTGTTGTCGTGTAGCTTGTCTTTGTTAAAGCCGCATGACAATAATAAGAAGTGGTTACCCCTGTTAAGGGTATAGGTAATCCCCTCAAATCTATCACGAGATTGAGGTAGCGTGAAATCGGGGATAGGGTTGATAAAGGGAAATGGTGTTGAGATGATGGTAAGATTGTGCGGTAGGTCCAAGGAAGCGACGCACGTTGAAATGCGATAAAGTGCGACCGAGGTACATGATTTGAAGAGCAAACAAGCAATTCATAGGCAAAGGTCGATAGTTTATCCAAACAAAGGTGATATAATCCGGTATCCAAGGCATAGGAAGTAGCTCCAGGGATATAATGGGTAAGGTACAGAACGGTTAGGCATGTTTGGCGCATGCACTCAAATGGTTGGTTTGGTTGGGATAAACGTCACGGTCTTGGTCTAGGCAAAGTTGGTCGACTGATCAAGTCAAGGACCCTAATCATGCTAAAACACGAACAAGTGAGCTCGATTGAACAAAAAGCTACATGATGGGTGGATAAAATTGTAATTTGTTGATTTTGGGCAAGGTATTTAATTGGTGCGGCCTTGGGTCGGGCCAAATGGTTGGGTGCGGCCTTGGGTCGGGCCAAATGGGTTGGTTGCGGCCTTGGGTCGGGCCAAATTGGTTGGTGGCGGCCTTGGGTCGGGCCAAATGGTTGATTGCGGCCTTGGGTCGGGCCAAATGGTTGGTGCGGCCTTGGGTCGGGCCAAATGATTGGGTTCGGCCTCGGTCGGGCCAAATGGTTGGTTACTGACCTCGGTCGTCAAATTGGTTGGTTGCGGCCTTGGGTCGGGCCAAATTGGTTGGTTGCGGCCTTGGGTCGGGCCAAATTGGTTGGTTGCGGCCTTGGGTCGGGCCAAATTGGTTGGTTGCGGCCTTGGGTCGGGCCAATGAAGTCAACAAAGGGTTTTCAGCGAAGGTGGATATAGGCGATGTTGTGAGAAAGGGCGATTAGTAAATAAGGGCAGAAATTTGGTGAAGGTAGGTATTAAACCGATATCGATTGTCTATGACCGGTATCGGTTAGGTGACCGATACCGGTTCCTTAGGGCACAATATAACCGATATCGGTTATAGGTCGAAAACCTATAAAAAGAAAAATACGGCCTGTCATTGTCATATTGTCAATTTGAAAACCAATTTTAGTTGTCTGAGGTCTTTTGGCGAGATTGTTGAGTTTGTCAGCTGAGGTGGCACTGTTTGAGTGTAGAAGTGAGTGATTGGTAGGCTCTAACGAGGAGGAGGCCGCATTTGATTGGTGGAGGACCCAGCAGAGGAGTTTGAGAGCCATGGCACACCCGGCCGGTGAGGAGCTGAGGTGGACCAATTAGACCACCACCACCTATCCCACCACAACGACGTGTCGTTGTCTCCGTAGGTTCGAAACCCCTCATTGTGTGAATTTGATGTTGTTAAGCTATATTGGGGTTTGAGGTAGGAATCCATGTTTTTAATAAAAGAATTAATAAATGGAAGTGGTTTGGAAAAGGAGAGGGTAGTAGGTTAGTTAGGCTAAAACGGTAGGGTGGGTAGGTTTTAGGATTTTTAATGGGTAAAATGGGAGTAATAGGTCAAAGGAGGGTTTGGGGAACGCAGCGTCGGGTCCGGATTTAAGGACCGATGCCGTTGCCACTAAGCGACCGGCGTCGGTCAAAAATTTTTCGGGCAAGGTGGGTTTGTGGTGGACCGGTGTCGGTCGTCGTCGACCGGCGTCGGTGGAGAGGGGACCGGTGGTAGTCATGGGTGACCGGTACTCGGTCCCTAGTTAGGATTTTCTATTTTGTTGCTTGGTTTTGTTGTGGTTTTGGGTGTTTGGTTGTTATTTGGGTGTTTTGGTTATTGTTTGGGAGTTGTGGTTATTGTTTGGGAGGTTTGTGTTTATGGGGGTGAAGAGGAAGGGGTAGAGGTTGAGAGGAAGGTTGGTTGGTGGGTGGGGGAAATGGGGCGGTTGTGTGGTCGGGTGGTTAAAAGGGGGTATAGAAGGTTAAAGGAGTTGTTGTGATAAAGAGTAGGGCTAATGCAGTGAGTTGGTTTTGCAGGGCACGTCGAAGGCCGACGACGATGCGGGATAGGATGCCCCGTTGTTGAGATGACAGATGCGGCCACACGTGTCCGCAACACAATGGGTCATCATGCACGAGGTGGGACTCTACAGAGTCCAAACTTTATAGGGTGATAGATAGGGATCATAGTCGATGGTTGCCCTCATCGAGAGATGGGATCCGCGACCACTATGTGTTCCATCTCCCGACGGGAGAGATGACGATTACACTGGAGGATGTGTATCGCATCCTTAGACTACCGATTGATGGAGAGACAGTCTTCCAGGTGGATGCAGAGACATCCATGGACAGCATTTTACAGGTATTCGGGGATGCATCCGCGCTATTGACTTATCACAGCGCGAGCATTGCCTATGGGGACATGTATCGTGCCCATAGACATGAGACACGACTTGTCGTGTTGATGATGATCAACATCACATGCTTCGCCCTCCCGGACTCAGAGGGAGGCCGCTTTCCACGGGCGCTGATGGGGGTACTACACGAGATGGTGGAGGAGCATACATGTTATGCTTGGGCACCAGTATACCTGGTGCAGTTATACAGAGAGCTGTGGGGCTACCGCCGGATGAGGCGATTCGGGATTTGTTCTACATTCTTGTTACATTGCTGGGCATATGAGCATATCATATGCATTCGACCAGTAGGGCTGCCCCAGCAGCCAGGGCCACAGGTGATCTATAGATATGGCTTTCAGAGGTGGTTGGGGGTCGTGGGCCAGCCACGAGCAGTTCTCGCCGGACGGGATGTAGCATATTACCGGCATGTATTAGAGGGCGTGACTGCCTGGATATTGTATGGAGGCCTTACGAGAGGTCATCCAGCCCCATGAGGAGCCCGATCACATTCTGCAGGTGGATCTAGTATACATTCCTGATAGCGGGGCGGAGGCCGGAGAGCATGAGCGGATACCCTAGAGAGGGCGATGGCGAGATGGGCTACGACAGATGAGCCACCTCCCTTCCCTTAGATCGGGAGGGATGATGTAGAGGCCCCACCGCTGCACCACACCCATGGACCCGATTCGGTAGTCGAGAGGCCAGATGAGATAATACTATAGATGACGCGTTAGGTGCAGAGCATTTTTGGTATGGTGGGCGGGGAGAGAGCGCGAGAGAGCACACCCGCACAGCCTAGACTTAGTTAGGTAGAGCGTTAGAGCAGAGAGGGACCACTCGGGAGGCAGTACGCAGTTATTAGGTGAGGTAGGTAGTTGCTTTGCACATCCACAGATAGGTGTCCCATACACGAAGTTAGCCCGAGCATAGTGCAGCAGTACACAGAACACACGGCACCACCAATGCACCACCACGAGCACCACCAATGCACCACCACGCACCACAGGTATAGGTATACCAAGCACACCACGCACAGGGGGGCCATTATTATTAGGAGTCGGGGGACCAGCCCCAACAGCTATGGTGGCACGGGCCCGTTATATGGAGGTGAGAGTGGAGGCCCGGTACTATCAGGACGTCCTTGATGGTACCGGGGCTGACTATCAGCCGTATGCGGCGCATAGAGCGGAGACCTCGCGAGTCAGAGATCCCAGGGTGGTGCAGCTACAGCCGGTGGGTCGGTGATAGGGAGGAGGCGGGAGCCAGGGCCAGGACCCGCAGGGAGAGGTGCCGAGGGTGCGGTGGGGAGAGTTGAGACATCCCTGGGTCAGAGTTAGATGTTTTTGTGTGTACATTGGATATAGGCACTGGTCTGCGAACCGGTTATGTTTATAGAGGCCTGCGTGCCCACATATGATGTATCCATTCATTTATTCATTTATTGTATATACCAGCCTGCGAGCCGAGTACGGGTTGTATAGTTGATACCGGCCTGCGAGCCGAGTATATTTTTGATATGAGAGACCGGCCTGCGAGCCGAGTCGAGATTTTTGACAGCGGCTTATGTGCACGCGTTTTGTATTATTATGAGATCACAGAGGCCCCTATGCAGGTAAGTTGTATATTTGAAACCTTTGATATATAGATATATATGATGATTTTGATCCATATGTTGTGTTTAAAATGTTTTAAGTATTTTGTTGATGGTTTGTGAAATTGAATGTATGATGAGTTTGATCCACATGGTTTATATATTGATGGTGTTGATGTCTTTTGTTGATGGCTTTTTGAAATGGAATGTATGTATATATAGATGATGAGTTTAATTCACATGTTGTGTATGCTGATGGGTTTGATGTATATATGATGTCGTATGTATGTTGTCGATGGTTGTTATAATGTAGATGGATGATGTTGCTGAAATTATGAGGATATATATATGTGATTTGGATGAAAAATATTGATAATGGTGTTGTTATGCAGGAAAAAGAGGCGGGCGCCACAAAAATTTGCAAAAACGAAGAAACGGCTTAGGTTTAAGCAAAAAGGGGACACATGACCGATATCGGTTATGTAACCGATGTCGGTAGCTATACGACCGATAACGGTTATGTAACCGATATCGGTTATTTCGAAATTATATTTCCTAAAAATAGAACTGCTTGGTTGGCAACTTAAGTTCTTATTTTTAGCATTCTTATTTTTAGAGTCATGCAACAAGTTAAATACGCGAATGCGACGCTGTTTGACGACTGATATAGGTAATTGCATGAAAGAATTTGAGTGATAAGGAGGAAAGAGACAGGTGAAGTGAGTGTGGGCTGAGATTCAGAAGGCAGAAAGACAAGTTATATTTGAAGAGGGTGGTGAACATGGCCGAACGAGGAGAAGCATCCAATAGGCAAGGACGAGGGAAGACCAGTTCCACCCCAAGCTGCTGCATCCCGAGAGGTAAACTGTTTGGTTGTAATTTGATTCTTGCATGTTTTGTGTGAATAGGATGAGAGAGAGTAAGTGGGTAAAGATGAGAAAGAAAAGGTGATAGGCAAGGGTTTGGGATGGGGTGAGTGCTATGGGGTAGGTAAGCAAGGTGGTCACATATGTTTTTAGGTATAGATAGGAGTAAACGGGTAAAATAATTATCGTAGGTGTATGTTTTTAAGCAGGGTGTATATGTTTGACAGTGACCGGTATCGTTTAGAGATAACCAGTATCGGTTAGCAAACCGATTTGGTTATATATAACCGATATCGATTCTATCAGGAGTTTCCAGAATTTGAGAAAAACCCGTGGAGATTTGTTTTATTGAATAATTATGTGTCGTTTTGATGTATGCAGGCGGAAGCAAGGTTAAGGATGAATGATACTGTGCCAGCGGTGTTGTCACGAATCCAAGCGGATGTAACACCAGTTGAATGGGCATTGATAAATCGTTTGGGGTTAAGTGGAATCCGCTATTATTCACGAATCACGCGTAACCATGCTATGTTGCAGGCGTTGATTAAGAGATGGAATCCAGAAAAGAATACCTTCTATCTGCCAACAGGGGAGATGACAGTGACATTGGAAGATGTGTTCCATATTTTGAGACTCCCAATGATAGGAAAAACAGTGTATCAGGCATTTCCTAGCGTGGGGTGGGCAGCGATAACAACAGTATTTGGTTCAGCTGCACGAGATTTGACACAATGAGGTTTAACATTTACGTATGGTACAATGTATGCAACACACCCTGAGGAAACAAGGTTGGCCGTGCTATTAATGATAGCGGTGGGGTATTATGCATTACCGAGGGCGGAGGGTGGAAGATTTCCAAAAGCATTGATGAGTGTTATTTGGGAAATGATAGAAATGAGCGTGACTTTCGCATGGGCACCCGCATATCTGGCAGAGTTATATAGGGGTTTATGGGCCTGCAAGCAAAACACAGGACGACACTAGATTGTTCGTACTTATTACATTGTTGGGCCTATGAGCACATTGTTTGTGTGCGTCCAATAGGCCGACCCATCGAGTCGGGAGAGGCAGGAGTGCAGAGGTTGGGATTCAGACGATGGGTCCAGACAGAACAAGAAGTGAGATCCCAGGCCGTGATAGATGACATCGAGTATTATAGATAGGTATGGGAGATGGTGATGATTGCAGATATTTGTTGGAGGCCTTACGGAACTATATGGTGACAGAGAACATAGCTGAGGAGTTAAGGGGTGTGGAGCGATTGAGGTGGATCGCAGGGCACAGGCCGGGTGAGTACGAGAGGATTCCTCTAGATCGCGTGCGGCGACAATTTGGGTTCGTTCAGGATATACCTATGACATATAGACCATACATGAGGATCGACGCCGAGGCAGCATTCTCACCTCCCCGGCCTACACCTCCAGAAGGGCCAGAAGAGATAGCAGCCGATCGTAGGGTAATGGATGCGGGAACGACAGAGGCCTATAGAGTATGGTGGGTAGCAGAGCTGCGAGGTGCACGTGAGCGCCCTGACATAGCTGTGATTACAGCGGAGAGAGATCATCTGCAGGATTTAGTTCACCAGCTTCAAACATAGGTGAATGAGACAATGAGATTGTTAGAGGTTTCACAGTTACGAGTGGAGAGACTGGAGGCAAGATTCCTCCACGCGAGAGGACGTATTCGTATGTTACAGGAGATGTTGGCGGATCAGTGGGAGGAACCAATGGCAGTGGCACCTTTGAGGATGGAGAGGCCAACTGAGGGGCATCGATGATCACGATCACCACCTGATTCGGGAGGAGGCGCAAGGGTCTAAGTGAATTTCATAGGAATATAAGAATAAATAAGGATGCCGACCTACGAGTCGATGATAGAGAAGGTGTATTTGTTTAACATCTAAAATAAAACTAAATATGTATGTTGTTTTGAGTGATGATAATAATAAGAATGGTTGTGTTTTGGATGTTGTTTTTGTTTGTTTTGAAAAAGGATAAAGATGAATGTTGGCAAATAGAAATACACAAAAACTATTTATATTTACAACACATGATAGGGTATGGTAGGGGATGGTCGAGCTAACCTTGGGAGACCCCATGTCTCCTAAGTGCTTGCCTACATAGCCCATTGCACAAAGCAAGGAGGGGCCTCAGACCGATGTAGTTCTCCCTTAGGACCAGGGAGAGGTGAATTCAGACAATTTGGTTGTGGTTAGGCAATTTGTCGGTTGGTAAAAATTTGATGTTGGTAGGGTAATGTCGTTGGTGTAGGTATAGGTGAAGCGAAAGTTAGCATACCCAAGTAGTAGGGAATCGTGTCCTGATTAAGGTCAACACACAATCCTAGAGTCGAGCAAGAGAGGCTAGAGTGTCCCGTAGTTGAGAAGAGCTAAACAGACCACATATTAATGTAGGATGAGCTTGAATCCCTAGGTACCTTGCATAGGCGAGAAGTCGATAGGTGAAAAGAGTTGTATAATCACAATATATCGGATATACGTCACGTCCCTTGAGTTTTGTTGTTTTGACGAATGGTGAGGTGAGGTGGCCGGTATAGTTGGGGTGCAGAGAACTTATTATAAGATGATTATTCTGATGAAAGAGAACCAAACCTAAATAGACAAGTCCATGACTCAAAAGTGCTTTGAAATACTGCTTTTATTTTTATTTTATTTTTCTGGATATAGACTGATCGATGCGGGAAGTCTACATGGGATATGTATTTTGTTACTCTTGAGGTCTTCACGAAGCTGATCAATGCGAGAAGCTTCTGATAAAGGCTGACTGTGTATAGCTGTCCTTCAAGGGAGCAGTCTATTTATAGTAGCAGATGCGGTGATTTGTGTATAGCTGTCCTTCGGGGGAGCAGTCTATTTATAATAGTAGAAGTAGATTTGCACATATAAAGTCCCTTCGAGGAGCAAATATGTATGACTTTAGAGGTCTAGTTGTCCATTTGGCATGAAGCATCTAGTTTTGTAGGAAGTTTGACTCAAGAAAATCCCATAAGTGTTTAATTAAGAATGTGTCATTTTGATACTTTGAAGTCATGGACTAGACTAAAAAGGGGAAGGCATCTTTAAGGGGAGGTGATAATCAAACCATGTGAGCTTGATTTTGATTTTGAGATGTAGGAAACAAAGTGTATGCGGTGGTAAATGAGCTCAAGGGATGAGCGCAAGGTAGATAAGAAGTGATATAACACTAAATTCAATAGTAGAATGGTCGAAGATGCAAGGCATTAAGGGGTTCAGGCTCAGGTTTACCATTAAGCGAAGCTAAACGATAAGTGCCTGATCCATAAGTGTGAGTGATAATGTAAGGCCCAATCCAATTAGGAGCAAATTTTCCACGTTTGCTCTTTTCTAGTTTGGTTACATGTTGATTCTCTTTGAGGACAAGATCACCAACCTTAAAGGTACGCTCATGAAGTCACTTATCATAAGCACGCTTGATGCGTTTTTGGTAGATTTGAAGGTGGTCAAGAGCCATAAGGCGTCGCTCGTCAAGAAGCTCTAATTGGGCTAACCGCTCTTGGCGGAAATCATCGTTGGTGAGAATATCCTGAAGAGATATTCTGAGGGAGGGTATTTGTATTTCGAGAGGCAAGACAGCCTCGGTACCATATACCAAAGAAAATGGTGTGGCATTAGTGGAGGTACGAATGCTAGTACGATAAGCCCAAAGGGCAAAGGGAATGTGATCATGCCAATTTCTTCCAGAATCATTAACAACTTTCATGAGGATTTTGGTTAGGGTTTTATTAGAAGATTCAGCCTGACCATTGGCCTGTGGATAGTAAGGTGATGAGAAACTAAGTTTGATACCAAAGTTGTCACAAAGGTCTTGTAACAACTTATTTTTGAAAGATTTTCCATTATCTGTTATCAGGCGATGAGGAACACCAAAATGACAGATAATGTGATGGTTAATGAATTCGACGATTTTTTCTTTTTTGGTTGAAATGAGTGGAATGGCCTCCACCCATTTTGTGTAATATTCGGTTGCTGTGATTATCCAACGGTGACGTTGCGAAGAGGGCGGGTGAATCTCACCAATAAGGTCTAAACCCCATTGTGAGAAAGGCCAAAGATCTCATGCGACCTGTAGCGGATGACTAGGAGTATGTTGAAGGTTGGCATGTTGTTGACACATAACACAACGCTTAACATATTCGTAGCAGTCGTTATTAAGAGTAGGCCAATAATAGCCTAGGCGAAGGATCCGTTTGGCCATGGCAAGGCCGCTAAAATGTCCACCACAAATACCGTCATGGATCTGTTGGATGGTATAGGTGACCTCCGCACCGGTTAGACATCGAAGGAGGATGCCATCAAAGCCACATTTATAAAGGAGTCCCCCCATGACGACATAATGAGAAACACGTTTAAGAAAAGCACGTTTGCCGGTACTAGTAAGGTCAGGTGGGAGAACGGAGGTTGTAAGGTAGTCGTGAAATTGGTGATACCAGGTATCCTGCAAATTAGCAGACACATTATTTATCATACAAATAACCGGGGCTGAGTAAGATGGGGCAAAGAGTTGTTGGACCAAGACGAAAATGTCAGAGTCAGTTGATGAAGCAGGAATTTGCGAGGCTAAGCAAGCCATAGTATCGGCAAATTTGTTAGTGGAGCGGGGAATGGTCTGGATAGAATAACGAGTAAATGAGGTCAAAAGTGAATCCACGTAATGTTTGTACTTTTGAAGTTCCTCATTTTTACATTGGTAGATGCCCATAACTTGATTGACTACTAATTGAGAGTCGCCGAAAATATTAATAGATTTGACACCTAAGTGTAATGCAACTTGGAGACCCAAAACAAGGGCCTCGTATTCCGTTGTATTATTAGTGCAGGGGAAATCGAGCCGAATGAAAGAGGCATAGGCTCAGCGTTAAGAGGAATGAGAACAACGTCGGCCCCTCCGCCGCGCTGGCATTTGGATCCATCGAAGAAGAGGGTCATTGGATACGACTCTTCCCTGAGTGAAAGAGTGGTGATGAGTTCGTCAGGGAAATTAAAATTGGTAAATTGTTCCCCAGGTAAAGGGGCCTCCGCGAGTTGGTCTGCAATAGTTTGTCCTTTGATTGACTTCTGGTGTATAAATTCAAGGTCGAGGTCAGCGAGGAGCATAAGCCATCGGGCGATGCGTTGGTTTAGATGTGGTTTGGCATACATATAATGGATGGGGTCCGTGTTGGTGATGACGAAAGTTTTGTGATTCAGGAGGTAGTGTCGGAGTTTGGTGGCTACGAATGATAGGGCTAGGCACAATTTTTCTACATGTGTATACCTAGTCTCGTAATCCACGAGAGTACGACTTATATAATAAACGGCTTGTTCTCGACGTGCCGAGTCCCGATGTGCGAGCATGGCTCCTATAGCATGGTCAGTGGCAGAAAGGTAAAGGTAGAAAGGGCGATCATCCTGAGGTGGGATAAGCACGGGTGGCTGCAAGAGATAGGCTTTGAGAGCTTCAAAGGCTTGGTGACACTCTTCGCTCCATTGAAAGGTAATTTCCTTTTTAAGAAGGTGATGGAAAGGTTGACATCGATCCGAGAGTTGGGAGATGAAATGCCGATGGATTGAAGTTTACCTTGCAAACTACGCAATTTTTTGAGGTTTTTGGGTGGGGGCATTTCTATGATAGCTTTGACTTTAGATGGATTGACCTCAATGCCACGCAAAGAGACGATAAAGCCAAGAATTTTTCCCGAAAGAACACCAAAGACACATTTCTTTGGTTGAAGCGGACCGAATATTGTAAATAAAGCGATCGAAAATAATGGTTAAAACATCTAGATATTCACCGCGATGTTTAGATTTACCAAGAAGATCATCGAACATAATCCTCAAGGATAGTGTGCATAATGTCATGAAAAATGTAAGTCATAGCCCACTGATAGGTCGCACCAGCATTTTTAAGGCCAAACGGCATGACACGATAACAAAAGGTTCCCCAAGGAGTGATGAAGGTAGTTTTATGTTGATCGGCCGGGGCTACCAAAATTTGATTATATCCTGAAATGCCATCCATGAGAGAAAGCATCTCATGGCCCACAGTGAGATCAACAAGTTGATCAATACTTGGGAGGGGGAAGTCATCCTTGGGGCAAGCGAGGTTAAGGTCTCGGAAATCCGTGCATATCCGAAGTCCCCCCATCGCTTTAGTGACAGGTACGATGTTAGAAATCCATTGAGGATAGTCAATAGGCAAGATGAAGGAAACAGAAAGAAGTCGTTGAAGCTCTTCTTTGACCAAGAGGGCAATGCGTGGATGCATTTTTCTCAGTTTCTGTTTGACTGGTTTGGAATCGGGTTTTAGGGTGATGTTATGGACAGCAATGTCAGGATCAATTCCTGGCATGTCACAGTAGGACCAAGCCAAGCTTGGCTTGGTCATGGGTACGAGAAAGGTAGTAAAGGCGACTTGTTCTGATGCGTTAAGGGATTGTCCGATCTTCACAATGTGAGGATCCTCCTCTGTGTGGATGTTAATTTCTATAGTAGACTCATTCAACATGGTTTGAGTTTTAGACGGTAATGCGCGTTGAATATAGGAGTCATCCGCACCAAGGTAAGTGAGGATGTAGTCATCATCCCGGCACTCAACAACATTAATCGAAGGTAAATCGTCTTCGATCATGTCTGGATACAGAAAGGGAAGAGAAGATGGGTCCTCATTATCGCGTTGATAAGTGAGAGGACCTAGGAAGATAGCATTTATGAAAAAAAAAAATTTAGGAGGGATAGATTCAGGATCTATCGACTCTGTGGGTGATGATGGCAAAATGGGTGATGATGGTTCGGTAGGGGTGACGTCGTCATCTTCCAGGAGACAACTGACACGAGGTTCCTTCGGTGTAAGTGTTCCAAGAAATCCGAGACCACTACGATCATTGTGCTTGCGTGTAGTTACGGGAATGATTGTATGTCGGCCTTGTTCATAAAGACCAAAACCAAAGCCTTTCCAAGCACAGTGAGTCAAGAAGGTGAGGGCGAAACGACGATTTGTTAGGTATTGAAAATCGGATTGGAAAGGAACCACACCAAGAGGAGGTTCAGGGGTAACGGAGGATGCGTCGACACCCCCATACGTTAGGTTGGTGCGGCAATGAGGTGGTCCGTAGGGGATTACTTCCCCCACACGACGGTCATAGGTAGGATGTGTATGTAACTGTCCATACTCCTGTGGGGTATGGAAAGAACTAACGTTATATAGGTGATACTCCCCCAGCGTAAGGCGTTGAAAAACATCTACTAAGGGGTCTGAGGTTGGGATGTTACCTACGGGAAAGGAAGTGGTATTTGTGACGGCGGTTTCATTGGTTGAAGGTGTAGGTGCGGTTGAAGCGGATGGTAGAGGTGTGGTTGAAGTGGATGGTTGGGTTGGATGAATGGATGTCTTGACTGGTACAAGCACATCATTAGGGCGATATAACATATTGCAGGTTTTGAAGGGGGGAGGATCAGCTTTTACAGTGTAGGACTTCCTTCGTACTCAAATTTTATGCATCTATGTAAGGTGGAGGGAACGCATCCCATAGCCCAGATCCAAGGGCGGCCTAACAACATATTGTATTGGAACTCTCCCTCAAGGACATAGAAGAGTTCGGGTAAAGTGCGTGGCCCTACACGAATGTTAAGGATCACGAGTGCCTAAGGTAGAAGTAATAGCATCATTGAATGACCACAACATGATGGGGTTGGCACACATGCAACTAGAAGGATATTCATTTGTTGAAAGCTTTTGAAGAGATGATGTTTAGGCTAAGACCCGTCAATCATAACACGACGTACCGAATGTCCCTGACGTAAGCGAGATGAAAAGAGCAGGGTCGATCTTCAAGACAAAGTCGATAATTTCGTCTTGAAGAAATCGAGCAGGTAAAGCTGTCATATTGATCTTGTGAATACGAGAGAGGAAGATGGTGGTTGAGATGGGTAATGACGGACTTGGTGAGGCGGGGATGGCTTTCTTTCAACGCTTCTGCATCCCTCTACGTCATGTCTTTCAACGCTGTGTCCCGTGTGCGGTGGTAAGCGTAGATTTTAGACTCATCGTAACCTATAGGTCGAGGTTTAGATGGATCATAAGGTCTAAGTGGGGGTAGGGAAATGGTCGCATTCTCCACCAACATAGCAAGGATTTTGGCATAAGACCCTTTGAGTGGGTCAAAGTCAGAGGAAAATGAGGCTATTGACTGGGTAGTTTGTGGTAATGACGGGGTATGGTTGGTTTGTATGGGTGGTGGTTTAGCCAAGGAGTTTTGATAATGGGTTTTAACTAAACATGGCTTCTTTGGCGCAGAAGCTATGTTTAGCTGGTTAGATGATGAGGCCACAGATGATGTGGTATCAGAAAACAACCACGGAGAAATAGGAGTGGCAGCAAACAAATCTTTTGATGATGGAATTTGTTTAGGGTTGGTAGGTGGACAGGATACACGGGGTGACGGTGTTGATGTACCCTTGGATCTCTGTATGGGTGCAGAAGGCGTAGGTCGTTTTAAAGAAAATGCAGGAGGTATGATATATTGATGCAAGGTGGAGGGATGAGGTCCCAATATGGAAGGTAGGTGTGACGACGATGGTTTTAGTTGTAATAGAGACATAGGTTGAGGAGATTGAGTCTGTCTCCTAAGTGGATGAACGGCTTTATTTTTAGATAAATCAAGCCGCTTAGGTGGGTGTGTTAGACTGGGTATTGGTGAGGTCCCAAGCGTAGGGGAAGATTGGGTTAGGTTAATAGAGGTGGATGAGGTATTTGGTAGAGATGAGGGGGGTGAAGATGAGGACATAGGCATTTTAAGCTTCTGTAAACACTTCGGGTATATGGTAGAGGCATCTGGGTCGGTCATCTGCATTTGAGTAGAATATGGCGTACTCAAACGTTCCCGTAGGACCTTTCTATCTTCTGGGGAATGACAGTCCTCACGTGTGAATAGGAACTTTTGTATGGAAGAAAGGTGGGTTGTGATTCCGGTCCACTGTGGGTGTGATACAGGGGGAAGATGAGGCACTGTATCAATGGGCATTAAGAGGTTAACCAGTTGCTGAAAAGATTTAGGCGATGAAGAACTAATAGGTAGGAGGGCGTGTTTGAGAGGATCCGTCATGTTTAAAGAATGTGGTGATGTCGGTGTAAGAGGTTTCTTGTCTAAGGATGACAAGAGAAGTGGCGAGCCTTCCTCTTGTACAACGAAGAATGGTAGAAGGAGACGTTTGGGAAATAGATAAATTAGATAACATCCGCTCACAGTCTTGCAAGGATGTGGTGTAAGAAGGCTCATTTGTGAGAAGGGAACTCTGGGCGGTTAATTCTTTGATGGGTAAAGGAACGGCAAGGATTTTGTCTTGTCTTGATGGTGATGAAGGGGGTTCGGGTTCCTGCGTTAGTGAAGAAGCTTGATTCAGAATTTTTTCGATAGAGGCTTTTGGTTGGGAGTCGAAGACTGCATGGATCTCGTGAACACTCTCCTCGCTAAGATATCTTGGTTTATATTACTGTTAGGAGAGTGATTCAGGAATGGTTTGTTGAAAATTTTCAAATTTCGGTTAGCAGGAGTGTTAGGATTATCGAGGGCTATATCCCCTGCATCAACCATTTCCTGCACTATGTTTTTCAACATCTTGCAGTTTTCATGACTGTGTCCCTTCACGCGGTGGAAGTTACAGAAGTCATTTTCTTTGTACCAAGAAGGTATGGCGCGAGTGGAATCAAACCCGGAGTGAGGTTTAACAGGAGGTAAGGTAATGGCTCCTGCTTTAAGCAATTTTTCCAATATCACACCATAAGTTTCTCCCAAGGGGGTGTAATTGATGGGCTCAGCTTTATACTTATAGGTGGTTTTTGGCGGGGTATTAGACGGTGGTTGGGATTTGACCATCACCGCGTGCACAGCTCCTTTTGATTTCGAAGCAGTCGATGGGTGAGGATTGGTGGTGTTAGGTTTGTTGGTGGAATCTTGAGTTCGGAAAGTGGGGTTTTTGTTGCGCAACCGCAATTTCTCTTCCTCTAAGGCTCGAATCTCTAGTTTTCGAGCCATAGTAAAGGCTTCATCAAATGTGTGGAAAGTTTGAATTTGGAGGGTAGGGGAGATGTGTTTAGCGCAGGCCCGCGTAAAAAGTTCGATAAGTTCGGCTTGAGGCAAGGCATACGTAAGTTGGTTGATAAGGCCCCGCCATCGTCCAATGAAATCTGCGATAGATTCGTCTTCAAATTATCGATGGCATAGAGGTCGGTGATAGATACTTTCTTGGCAATGTTAATGGAGAAATGATCCAAGAAAGATTGGGCTAGTTGGTTAAAAGAGAAGATTGAGTGCTGGGTTAAAGCACTGTACCACTCCAAGGCGGGTCCTGATAAGGACATGGGAAAGGTGCGGAGTAGTAAGGCATCGTCGTGAGCAATTAGATAGCAGGCATGTCTAAATGAGCGCAAGTGTTGTTGAGGATCCTCCTTACTATTAAAACGAGTAAATTTTGGTAATTCCCATTGAGGAGGATATGAATGAAGGGGGACAGAAGGGTGGATAGGCTCCCGACAAACTTGCTCGTATGTCAAGGCGCTACGACTTCCTGAAATAGAAGCCTCTAGATTTTACATTTTGTCCATCATTTGTTTGATGAAATCCGTGGTTGGATGAGCTAATGGTGCGGTTGCGGCAAATGGAGGAAAATTGGGCCAAGGGCCTCCACTAGAAAATGGTGGCGTTAAATGTTGATAAGGTATGGAGGACGAATGTGTTGAGGTGACCGAATAGGGATGTCCTATATAAGACGTTGAGGTCACGGGATACGTGTGTGGGAATGAAAATGTGGGCGGAGCTTGAGAAGGAAAACTCATGTGGATAGGTGGCAGAGAGCAAGTCATGAATGGAACAGTCTGCAAGAGAGACGAGGTAGGAGCAGTCAGCGGTAATGACATATGGGGCCCAAGATTAACCAAAGGAAAGCTAATCTGTGTCGTATGAACCTGTGAAGCCGCTGGATTGGGAGACGGGGCTAAGGATGCAGCAGGCAAAGCGGAGGTATCAGGCGGAGAAGGAGCTAAATGAGCAGCTATACTAATAGGCATGCCAACAAGGAGTTGACCGTCAGTCGGGTGTACGGTCGGGGGCATGAGACAAATAGTATTGTGCGCAAATACTAGGATTAGCATCCGTAAATTTGGCAAATTCCTTATCTCCTACAGAATTTTAGGAACCTCACCGGTATCCGTAGGATTCCCTATGGAATGTGAAGGGGGTGATTCGAGCAAAGGCACAGAGCAGCATGTGAAACCATGGCGGCGCTTGCTTCCGAGTGATAACAACCATGGACAAAAGTACACAAAGTAGGGTTTCAATCTAATCGAGAATGCAAAACAGCCCTCGGAATGTTGAAATTGGTAGGTTCATTGTTTTGTCGAACTTTGAAAAGACAAGAACCGATATCGGTCGCTAACCGAGTCGGTTAGACTCAGAGCCGACGCCGTCGCTTAGCGATGTCGGTATAATAAGACTAGTATAAGAAAATATAAGAAGCTGTTGATTTGAGTTTTTAACAATGCTTAGTACATCTATCAAATTGTTCTGAAGTGATAAGCTAAACAAGTGTATACGAGAAAACAAATCGAAAACAAACAAGATACACAAGCAAATTAATAGACTAACCCTAGGATTAGTGTTTATCAATTTGAGCTTATGCCCTTAGACGCAGAATGATGTGAGAATCCTAAACACAAGACTTAGGGGAAATGTCAAGTTTGTTTTGGCTTATAAGGTTACCTCAATCGGGTGGAGGAATACCATGGAAAAGGGGGGATGTTTTGAGCTGTTGTGTTAATTATGAAGTGATTCGGTATGTGTTGTGTAGTGAAAGTAAGATTAATTTCCTGTCAATACCATGGAAATCACCCCCACGTGTACGACCTGTTACTTAGTCTACGTTCACTAGAATTGAAAACAGCAAGCAAGAATGTAATGCACGTGTTTTAAACCCAAATCGAAAATGATATTCGATGAAGCAAAGAAGATGACTTTCACTAATGCAAAACTGGGAAAGCAAGACAAATTCTTTTACTAAATATAACAAAATACCGTGTGAAATTTTTAAAAGAAGAAAACAGCAAGTATGCTCCCTATGTGAAAGCAAGCAAGAAAGAAAGAAACCCGAAATGGGTCCCACCGCGTGCCAAAATGTTTCACATGGAATGTTTCAACTTTTGGGAATAGAGTTGCTTCTATCCTTTCATTCCTTTGAGAAACAAATAAGGGTTAGGGCTAGGAGGAATACCTGTTGAATGTCGAGAGGGTGTGCGCGTACCATAGAGAAAGATCAGATCGACTGTGAAGAACTCCTTTTTGTCTGGGAAGGACTACCTGCAAGTAAGAATACAAGACCACCAGATTTTAATTAGACAATAAATGAGGGAACTGCCTTGGGCCCAGGAAATATAAAACTTCCTTTCAAAGGTGGTCAGTTCCCCTGCTAATATGAATTAACACAAATTCTAACAAATAAGCTATTGTCCAATTACAATTTTTTTACCTTGTTAGAACAATAGAGAAAGGGCTGGTCTTGGTTTAGAATCACGGTGACCGATGCCGGTCACTATAACCGGTACCGGTTGTTCGTAACCGATATCGGTAGGGGCAATGTTTTAGGGGCTTTTGGTGAAGGTTGGTTGTAAGGTGGTTGTGTTGTTTTATAAGGCTAATAAATGGGTGGGTAATGGGGTGATGAGAAGGACTCAAAGAATACGGGGGTGTTCTTGGGGTAACGTAAGTGTGGAGGAATGACAGTTAGATGTAGTGTGTTGCTGGGTAGTAGATCTAGGAATAGACTTATGATGGCTGTGATTCAGAAGTTCAAGAAATGTTATTAAAAGGACATACAAGATATTACTTACTGATTATTGATGAGGATGCAGGTCCAAGAACTGTGATGATGACGGCAGAACTTAGGTAGGATGACCTGACAATCAGGAGATGAGCTATCTTCCCTCCCGATGAATAGATGAGTGTCACAAGGCTCTGGTTACTCAGTTGCAGTTTTTGGACTTGATGTCCTTCTCTGCAAACTCTTCTTGTTTCTTTTTCACTTGTCTCTGTTCAGCCAAGTAAAAATCCAGATCCTTCCAATGACTTCTGATTTTGATCCACGAAAATCCAACCCTTTGTTTTTGGTTGGGAGTGGTCATTTACAGGGAACCGATGGCGGTTACGCAACCGACGGCGGTCGAGTAGGAACCGGTATCGGTCAGGTCAAAGCGGGCTATTTTTGGTAAAATAGCCAGCTTTCCCTCCTTTTCTCCCGAGGGATTAGTCGCGGGCTTGGTCAAGTCATTATGAGGTTAGTTTTAGGTGCGGGTGAGGAGTAATTAGTCATGGGTGTGGATGTGGACCAAGTTATAGGTCTTAATTAGGTTAGTTTAGGGTTAAGACTAGGTCATGATGAGGTGGCGAAATGAGGTGGCAAGTATGGCGATGTGGATTTATTAATTATAAGGTAATTAATAAATAATTGTGTAAGGTTTAGGTGATGAGGTTAGGTTGCGAAATGAGATGTGGGGCACAGGGGGTCGTAAGACACAAATTTGGTGTCTACATCATCCATAGATAATAGGTGGAGGTCACTAGCTACAACACCCATGATTGACTCAACCTGCCTCATCAAAAGTAGGAACCGATTGAAGTTCCCCCGTTGGGTTCTTTAGATTGACCTCCCTGAGTGCATATCTATAATTATAGTTCTCAACTTATACGTTGCATATCAAATAGAACCATGAACCATTGGTATGCTCTTGCACTTTTTTCCTGCATTGTTTGTCACCTTTTAGAAGAGGACATGCCATGTAAAAAGTTTTCCATGCTTGATATTTGTGATTTCAGTTGTAACCATGACCCATTCATTATTCTCAGTGTTCCCCATCTGTAGGACCTACAAAATTATTATTACAGAGGAAAATTTTTGAGAGCCCAAAATTTTTCTTATGATAGAGGGCATTGGATGGGAATAGTCAACAGAAGCAACCCAACCATAAAGTGTAGTAGTTTATGAAATTGGAGGGTTGATGTAACATTTGGTACTTAAAACAATGTCAACTGAGGTCCCATTGAAACGGAGACGTGCACAACTTTTAAGGCAAGGACTAGAAGATGTGGAATATAAATAATGTCTACAAGCTCTTTACATAACTCATTTAAATGTTTTCCCCACAAAGTGACAGTAATAACGAATCCTGACATGTCCTTTAATTGTAGAGTTATTTTCTTTGTTTTGGACTAGTCATGCCTACGAATAGTTAAGCATGGTGACATGGAAAGAATAATGCCAATCAATTCAACTGTGCTTCCAGGTATGTCCTTGATTTTGGTGAAGTGAAAGTGATGTGAAGGTATTGTATCCTCATTTTCTATGAGAGGAGTTATGGTTGAGGACGATTATAGGAAAATATCCAAAACATTGTTCAAGTGGTTGTAACATATTTTTGCTTCACCAATCCTCCCATTGGCAATTGTATATAGCTTCCCATTTTCAATCTGAGCATAAAATGTTTCGGCAGCCTCATTGAAACAAGTGATGTGGATTTCCCCTCCTTCCCGATCCACGAAATCAAACCCAAAGAAGGAACCATCTCCCTTTGCATTGTGATATTCATGAAGGGTTGTTTTTGCTAGGGCACGGCCCTCTACAGACCACATGTACATATATGTATTCAATCCACAATCCACTCATTTGAGTTGGTGTAATCACAAAATATCTGTGAACTCGGTTTTGCATGACAAACCCACTATTTTGGAGAACATTTGTTGGTAGTAGGGATTTTTTCTTGCCACGTGCAACATGGGTTGGTAGTCAGATTGGAGCACTCGATTAGCATGTGTTTCAACAACAATATCCATTTCAATGATAAGAACAGTCTTGCAATGGAAAAAACAAATGGAAATAAATTAGAATTACTATAGGGGAATTATATACATTGGTAATTGAGCAAGGGTTGAAGCTTACAATTCATGTTTGATCATTCTAACGAGAGATTTGTGTAAGCACACAATGGAGCCTTCTTGTATTGATTTTTCCATTACATGGCTTGCAAATTTGGAGGGTAGAAGTGTTGTCTGAAAATGTAACCCATCTGAAAGGTCAACACGATGTTGGGCACCTATATTACAAACAAAGCATAGGGAGGACAAGTGCACTAATTGAACTGTAGGTTCAACATTGGAACAACCCTCAATTAATCGAGAAATGCCTTCGTGTGTCAAATTTATTTCCATGGAAAGTAAAATATGCTCGAGAAAGTGGGAGTTCTGCAAATATATGGTGGAAAATGTAAACTTGTAGCACAGTCAAACATGAAATGAAGGATGCTTGCATTTTGTGGAATGATTTTGTGCATACCCAAATGAAGGGTGGACATCATAAAAAGGCTATGTAATTTCAAGTGAATGACACACATGTATACTTGTACAAGAAAATATTTCTAATTTTATTTTGTTGATTTCAATGACAACAAAAAAACTTCCCAAACAAAACTTTATAACATATAGACACAAAAATAAAATATATACATGAAAAGAAAGACAACCTTGTAAAAATGCCAAAATAATTTTGAAACTATAGGTATTTGTATGCAAATATAATGAAAATACATTAGAAATCGTTGTTGTTGGTTTAAAAAGTTTGATTCTCTGTCCCATATGTACTGCCACAATATATACATGAATTTATTTGAAACGAGTTACAAATTTTTACTTCTTCTTTTTTCCTTATCTTAAGAAAATAGAATGGAAAACAATAAGAACAAAATGTACACTTGAACTAACAAAACTTTCATTTAGATATCTCTATACATATTTATTTCCACAATACAAGTAAGGATCTAAAAAAAAGAGTTGCATATTGCAAATTAGATATAATATAAAATGTGACCGTGTATATGATGTAAGTAAATTTACACGCATTTGTAAACAATGTGAAGTTGTAAAGTTTGTTTCCTTATTCATTTATATATTTTTAAAAGCGCAAACATAAATTCAAACCCCTAAAACAATTCTATATGCAAAAAGAGATAATGTACAAAGCTTTGGCTGAAAACAACTATAAATTACATAGTTTTTTTAGCATTGTAAAACTATAGGTATTTGTATGCAGATATAATGAAAAAGACATTAGAAATGCGTTGTTGTTGGTTTACATATAAAAGTGAGCAATAATAACAAGGAAAAATTGAACATGTATTTTAAAAAGTTTGATTATCTGTCCCATATGTACTGAATAATATATACATGAATTTATTTGAAACAAGTTACAAATTGTTTGAAAAAACACTTATAAACAAACCAGTACAAGCTATTTTTGTATCAAATTTCTTGTTGTTTGCATGTGCAATTTTTTTCACGTTTCTTATTCTTTTGTCTGTTACGAGATGTCTCGATTGTTATTCCCATTTTCCTCAATTTATGGGGAGGTTCATATTTCAATGCATCTTCATTAGAATCATAAGCCGCAGAAGCCTCGTGAATGCGGTCCAATTATTCAGAATTTGGAGAGAAAAACTGGGGATGTTGGCAACAAGTGGAGGTGATCTTTGACCATCTCAATTATCATTGTTTTAGGTGGTTTCGGTTTCTTGTAATGCAAAACATTGACAACACATTGAAGACGTTTAAACTCTTCCTCCCTTTGCAAGTGAGGTGTAGTTATTGTCAAGCCCACCAAAGGGAGGGGAATAGTGTTTCTAGTCTGCATCGTATTAAATTGGAGAGGAAAAAATGTGTTAGTCCAAGAAGATATTCTTATTTATGACAGAAACTTTAAAAGCCTTGTCGCTGATCAGTCTAACACCCAACTTGGGGTGTTTTGAAATGGCCTCATTGGGGAACGAGCCCCTCGACACATAATGAATCCTGTCATTGATGAAGGCACATGCCCCCACATGTCACTTCAGAAAAAGGATTAGAGAAAACTATAACTATAAATGAAACAATCAAAAGCAAAAAAATGAAAGTATTGTACAATATTTTTTTAGTTCATAACATGCAAAAAAATTATAATCTTCAAAGAAAAAGTCTATTTTAAATAACAAGTACATAATACAATTTCAAAATGCAAAGACAATAAATAGATACACATTGCAAGCACACTCTACATTTAAAAGTATCGAAATATTCAAAACAGAAAACAAAAGGAAAAATACCTGAGCTACAAACCCTTTAAGTAACTGGTGAAAAGAAAATCCTATGAAAGGTAGAGTTGTTTTGGTTGTTTGTACAAAGTCCTTGTCCCCTGTATAGAAAATAAAAAAATACATCAGATTTGAGTAAAGTGGCATGATTGGTGAGTTCACATTTTAATTCATTGTTGCAAAAAAATATGATATGTTGTCCGATCTTTAGATGATGAGTCCATGCAAAAGTAATTGTGGCCTTATAAAGTGTGTTCTAATGAGTACCATACATCTACTTTTGGATGCTTTTGCAGTTTGGTTGCACATATAACCTTCAAGAGGAAAATAAATTAACATTAGTAACATTATTTATTTTTATTAGCTATAACACAAATTATGACTTTAATAAAAGAAAATAACATGCAATAGGGCTACTATGATTACTAGGGAATACATTTTTGATTCACAATATTTTTGTTCATCAACCAAAACCATAACATTTGCAACTTTTTCATTCAATATAACAATTGGTACTTCAGTCATCCACACATAGATTTAATCAAGACAAGATGCATGTTAGTTCCAAGCCACAATGCATATTAGATACCTACTAGATCCATGCAAAAGAGGGCATTCGGTACATGATATGGTTGATTTCATTAAAGGAAAGTGGGTTTGAATATTTAAAAATTGTGTTACACATTCGGCCCCTCCCCATTTGGTGTCACCCGAGTTCATATTGGATACATATCTGGGTGCAATTCATATTTGGATTCATTCTAAATTCAAGATGATGTTGGTGATAAAATGATAAATTAAAAAAACATAGATATCACCAACATCATCTTGAATTTAGATATGTAAGAGGTTTGATTTCTTTGAAACAACCACAAAAAAGAACAAATGAATAAATATAGGTAATGTAGGGATACACTTCACTCAATATTGAAACCCACCTGAAGTTCCTTTAGAGACAACACTCTCTTCTTTACCATAAGAGAAAGAGAATCAAAATATCGATTGTTGCCCAGCTAGGTGTTGCAGCTTATCCTGCAGAAAAGCCAAAGAAGATATCAGGAGGTGGAATTGCACTACAATTATCTAGAACATAATGAAAGTCCTGTAGAGATTGCAGTAGATTTAAGAACAAATTCTCAGCTAATTGACATATAATGGAAGAGTAGAAGTTAAAGAGTTGACATATACCTTCAAATCATTAACCAAACCAAAGCCAATCCCCGACACTTAAAGTTGGAACAATAAAAAGTGAAATTAAGTGCTTGTAATCTTTAGACATATGACCTCTCGTAACATAAAATTTATTATATACAGAATTAATTCTGAAAAAGACACATCACTTTCCACTAAGAAAATCATTAAAAAAGATGCAAGTGGCATTGTAGTACGAAAAAACATTATGTAATAAATTTTGAAGGCATACATTATTGAATTTGTCACCTTTGCCTTGGCATGTATGGTGCTCTAGAGTTTCAACCGAGAGAATCGGAGGGTGGAAGATAAAATGCTCAATAAATTACATGATGTAGAAGAAGGATCAACTACGCATTTTGTTGCAGCAGATTTAAGAAAAAAGGCACAATGAACCCTTCCCACAAATGAAATGCAAAGAACATTGAAATGCCTTTTTATGCCAAAAAAATGCGTACATCTCCCACCTCATGCATAAATATCAACCCCCCATTCAAAGCATGCAACTGTGAGTTCACTATTGTGGATAACTATGCACTGTTGTGAGTTCACTACAAAATCGGTGAGGAGTCTCGCCGTGTAATCCTACTCCTCCTACTGCTTTAGGATAAACCCGTGTGTTCCAAATACACCATTTATTTTAGTGTTAAAGCACCTTTGATCACTTCTTAATTTCTAGCTTCGTGTAGATTTGTCCACCTATCCTTAATTTTGATTGTGTTTATTTTTTAAGTTATAGTAGTAATGCCTATAGCATAGAGTATTCATATAATGTTTTTGTTTTGTTTTGAGTTTAGGGTTAGATTTTAATTCATTTGATTAAAGTTTTTATTAGTGAGATGTCATAGTGCTTTAATGTAGTTCTTTAATGCTATGTGACAATTGTTGAAATTGTTATTAAGTTATTTTAAGGTAATGTTTTTTTTTATTATTGGCAAATAGTTTTTTGAAAGGGACTATACCCTTGTACACAAAGGCTCAGAAGCCAGAATTGAAAGTTAAAGCACAAGAGAAGGATCAAAATCCCGATAGAACAATTAAGCCCAACTGCAGAAAACAGATTGCAAAGCAACAACAAAAAAACAACTGATGCACAAAAAACAAACAACAATGGCCTGTCAACACCATTGGAAGCAATCTGCTATCCGACTAAGAAAAATGAGACCAATAAAACCCAGCCAACCAATAACAGAAATGAGAATCATCAAGGCGAAGTGTTACCCTTCAGAGTGGTAGATTTTTTCTTTTTGTTGACCGTAATCCACCCTGATGGAGCCTTCGTGGTTGGAGAAGCAGACAAGGGAGGAGTATTTTCCTTAGTCGCATTTGTCCCATTTGGAACAGCCACGTTGTTATCCAGAGAGAGATATTTATCATTTTCCATGCTGCCCTCAACAGCTTGTGTATTTTTTATGTTGTTAACATTACCTTAGTATTTTAAGGTAATGTTATTAGATTGTTTTAATTTTTTATATAAAGCTCTCTTGGTATAAAACTCGTACGTGGAAAATTTTAGAAATCAAAGTCTTCAAAGTATTTATATTGTTTTTCTTTAGGATTTCTAATATTAAGTATGTCAAAATATAATCAATGTGTTATATTGGTCTTAAGTGTCATTAGGTCTCTAGATATAAGAGTTAGAGTCATTATCAAAAGTCAATTGTGTTAGTCATTAGTTATTGTGAGTCAATTGTTAAATTCTAAAAATCATTGTATCTATAATTTTTGTCAAAAAGGAGTCATTGTAGAAGTTGTAAAAATAAAAAAATTACCTTACGATACACATTTTTGGTGGAGTCCGATGTTAGATTGAAGTATGTATTTGAGCCTCAAAGTTAAAATTTGTTGAGTTGGTAGCTTCTAATTGGAAGATGGAGGCACATAAAGAAGGAGGTCGATCAACGACCTATCCTCAATCACCAATGATAGGGCCGCACGAAGTTGTGGTGGCATTTTTTGGTGTGTGTTTTACTTTCTATTGTGGTGTATTAGAATTTCAGGTTCTATTTTCAGTTATGTGTAGTGTGTTTCATTTAGTGTTCTTATTTTATGTGAATAAATGGAAATTTCACATTGTGGGGGAATATAACACCAATATTTCATTTCCATTCTATGCCAAATCAATCAAGTCAAGGGAAACTTCTAGTGGCAAAGTGGGCGCTTTCCTATCTTATCTAAGATCGAGTGCCAACAACAATGACAACAATGGATACAATTAAGATCATTGTTTTCTAATGTGATATAATGTGAAATATATTCTGTCTCGAGAATTTCCTATATTTTTGTCAAATATAAAGATGTAGTGGGAGATTAAAAAAACTAGTGATTCAAATCATGGATCTTAAAAAGGTTCGTAGAAATCCAAAAAACCACATGAGGTGAATAGTTGATGGGTTCTTGTTCATGTCCAAATTTGTGGTAAACTCGCTTAAAATCATGAAAGGATGATGATAGAGGTCCCTTTATTTTTATCAATATTTTATCATTTACATGCAGAGTCGAGGCAAGACAATCTCCATTCATGAGTTACAAAGGTCGAATAAATGAAATTTTGAGTTTCACATAGAAGAGCTCAAAATATGCTAAGGAAAAATGGTAGAAGAACCCTTACAAAGTGCACAAACACTTGCATTTATACAATTTCATGGAATGGAGAAAGAAAAGGAGAATAAAGAAGAAAGGACCGCCAAGATGGAATCCATCCCCTGAAAACGTGTTGGATAAGCATGGGTGTCATGAATTCTTGCAGAGTTTACTTCTAGTACAAACATGACGTCCATGAAGTGAGATTCAACAACCACAACATGACCCCTTGAGTCTATTGTTTTCCATCATACTATAGAGAAGGGTGTCATGTCATTAAATTCTAGTGGTTGGGGTAGTTAACAATTTGGTTCGGAGTTCAATGTGGCTTCAAGAGCTTCAGCGGATTTTACTTTTTCCCACGACTTTCACCGCAACGCTTTTAAATTTTCCCCTTCCATGGATGCTCGCAAATTTCCCCCTCGCTACCCGCGAGGTCCAATCCTTCAATCCACGACTTTTAAACAAATGACCACTCTCAACATTACGTGGCTTTGTGAGAAACCCGTGGAACACTACAAATTAGAAAACCCGTAGAACACCGGGTTGGTGTTCACGTAACTTTCAAACTTATCCAATTTCTACAACTTTCCGCGGATAAACAACTCTGCTTTTATGTCTCGATTTCAACCTCTAGGGACTTAAACTCCTTAGTGCCATGAATGTTGAAAAGATACCGTACAACACTAATTTTACCAAATTTCACAAGTCCCTAACTGCTCATTCCTTTGTTCCATGGGTTAGGAGAACCCACAGCTTACTATGTTTCTATATTCTGTGAAGATTGAATCGGTGTCCCACGTATTTTCTAGGGCACAAAATGGTTAAGTCCATTTTTATAAGTTGTTCAAAATTACATGGGGTGTAATTTTGGACAACATGTACCTCATTAGGCCTTGTTGCTTTGGACCCACTTTCTTTTCCACCCACCTAAGCTATGCTTATGGAGGGTGTTAGTGTAGGTTATTATTTATCCTCTTATATGTTTATTAGGATAATTATTGTACTTAGGTTATCCCTACACTTGTCGAGTTAGCTTGTTTAGATGTACTAGTTGTGTGGAGTTAGCTTGTTGAGCTTGTTATTCTTGTGGAGTTAGCTTAACTCGACAACATCATTTAGTGGGAGTTCTTCACCACTAATCTTAATAGTAGTTGCACTTCGCTCCTCCTATATGTACATCTTGATTATTGAGTTAATTCAATGACATTATGATGGATTTCCATACATGATATTGAATCTCTTTGTTCTTAAATTCTTTTATAAGGCTATTCTAGTGAATTCCTTTCATCTTATTAAATGTGATTTGTTATTATCATCCGAGATATTTACGACTTGGAACCATTCCTTTCATTTACAACATTTTTATTATTATACACATTCCATAACATAATTCTAATATGGTGTAAATAACAATTATGGAAAGGGGTGACATATACTTTGCAACATGTAATTCAAGAGGATTAGGAGTCGTTTGGAATCCATCCCTTCTTAGAGTTACTATGTTGTTGAAAAGGCATAATTGGATGGTTTGAGTATTCCAAATATATTGTGAAAATATTCATGAGATGATTATAAAGGATTATGAACCTACCCACTAGGTGTAAAAAGAAAAACTTGGAGGGAAATTTTAAGAATTCTACATCATTTTTATATAAAAGGTTATTAAAGGGGGGTTTTTTAATGATTTTATTATCTCTATGGATAAACAAGGAGGAAATAATTAACAATCCACATCATAAAAGGTTTTTTTAGAGTTTGTTTAAGCAAACTCATTAATGGAGCTTATTGAAAAAAAGAGGCAAATTTACATGGACAAATTAATGGAAAGGTTATAATAACATTGTGAAAAGGCTAGATAGATTTCTTGTTTCTCTTCATTGATAGCAAGGGATTTGGTTATGGAATCAAACATATTAAATGTGTTGGGTTGGTTTTTGATCACACACATATATCCTTAAGTATCAGAATAGATAAAGCATTGGGAAGATGCCCATTTAAATTTTAATTAAAGTGAATTAGACATAAGGATTTTGAGGATTTGTTGAACCATTAGTGGCTCCAACTAGACCTAGAAGAAGGATTGTTAATATAATAGTTTTCGGTAACACTTTTGTGGAAAAAATTACTTTGGGAGAAAAATTGGACATTTTGAACTCGTTAATTCAAGAGTCTAGTCTAACATAGGAACATCTACAAAAGGAATCTAAACTCCTAGGAAAATTGTAGGATGTCTATTTGAAGGAGAAAATATTTTAGAAACAAAAATATAGAAAGACCTAGATCAAATAAGGTGACTGAAATACTAAATTCTTCCATCAATCTACTACGACAAGGAGGCATGTGAACAAGATTTGCTATATAAAGGATGTTAATGGAATCTCCTTGGAGGAAACTAGAGCTATACAAAAGTTGTTATTTCCTTTTCGAAAAATTACTATCATAAGACATATAAAGGGACAAATATGCAATGCAATGATTTTTGGCACCCATTCGTAGAATAGTAAAAAAGCCATAGAATGAAGAGCTTCTATAACCTTTTTTCATGCGGATTAGGCTAAGGAAACAATTGATTTAATGAAGCCTAACAAAGCATTGAGCTTAGATGGATTATAAGTGGAAGTCTTTTGGAAAATTTGGGAAGTTTTTAGAAAGGATTTGACAAGAGAGATGAATGAATAATTGATATATAATTAAAATGTCATAAGATTTTAATTATACATTTATCTTTATGTAATATTGTGTATATGATTGTGTCTAAAGTAATATTTTAAAGATTAAAAATATTGTCACCGTTAATAATCTCTACTAGAACATGGACTTTTGTTAGTGGAAGGAAAATCCTAGATGGCATGATAACAACACATGTAATTATTCACACTTTGGAATCCATAAGAAAAGTCACAATGTTGTTGAAAATAAACAAAAAGAATGCTTCGCCAATTCAATTAGGTATTCCTAAAGAAGGTGTTGCTTGCATTTGGGTTCAATAAGGAATAGATATCATGGGTAATGGAGTGTGAAGCTAGAAAATTAGATATTATTGCCTTTTTCAAAAATTTATTATTAGAAGACATAAAAATGAACAAATAGATTATGGAACAATTTTTAGCACTCATTCTTTATGATAATAACATGCTAAATTATAGAGTGTGAAGTAGAATGCTAGTGGATAAATATTGCTTAGAAAAGAAAATCCTTGAATCACCCTTGATAGATAGATGCTTGATAATACTTGACTTGGCTTTGGAATGTTTATACTTGGCATAATCTCTTCAAACTTATGAAGGGGCTTATTCTAATATTTTTATGGAATTAGGGAAGATTAGGGCATCTTCGCATAAGGCTTGATAGATATTTGTTAGAGGAGATATTGAGAATGTCAAATGAGTAGATGAGAGTGGTACACTTGCTTTCATACCTTTCAAAAGATATACTTTCTTATTAAGGTTGATCGAAATCACAACACCCCAAATGAGTTCTACAGTTTGATTTTCTAAGGCAGAGAGTCATTTTCCCAAGGCGTGGGACCTTGCAAAATGGAAAAGCTCTCCAAATCAAAGGCTGGTTCCTTATCCCTCTATTTAGGTGCATACGTAAGGATTTGCAGAGGATCTATCTCTATACCTAATCTAAAACTTGCCAAGGAGACAGGGATAAAAGAGTATAAGAAATAAGAAATGACTAAACTACCAGGTGATGCACCAAAGGAATGATGAACACTTATTTTGCTAATAGACACAAACCAACAAAATGCATACAATAAACAAGCACAGATAGCCAGATATATAATGGGAGACCAGATGAAAGCAAAAGAGACAAGAAAGGATCTAAAATCGATCACATATGTGTTTTATTGCTCTAGAGATTGATACAATCCATTACAAAGTAGCCAAGAGGCAAAAACGTAATGCAATTTTGATAGAAGGCCTGAACCCCACAAATCCCTTTTCAAAGGAGAAGGGAGCCTGCAAAACAAAGAATGTCCAACCCTTTACAATGAATCCTACCCCCGTATTTATAGATTCAACCTAAAAAGAAGAGAGAGAGAGAGAGTGGGAAAAGTAGGTCAAACTCAACCACCGCTGTTAATGCTTCTGATAAAATCTTCCCCAAATCCATCTTTACTGCATCAATCCTTGGTTCTGGCACCTTGAAGGAAGAGGAAACGATGAAACAGATCAAATCTGATCTGGTTGTTGAGGCAAGAAGATCCTGCATTGAAATCCCAAAGATGTTTCCTCCATTTTTCTTCACCTAACCTCCTCAAAATTAAAGTTTCAGACCTCCATGGCATGGGTGAGGCCGAGATCTTTCCAACGGCATCAGATTTGCAATATTTCGAGCCCTGAGTCAAAAGATATGCCCCTTCAAAGTTTGTATTGGGTCCATATAGGAGGGCGGGAAAACAACTTGAAAAATGGGTCCCCTTTTGATATGGGACACGTGGCAGCCAGATTGGAACAAAAATCGGGCCTACGGGTCCACAATTTATCTTTTTCCCTTTCCTCCGATTCCCCGCTTTGGCTTTGACTCGGCCCAAATGCTGACTTTTTCCTTGGCGAGTTATGGGCCATTTTGTAACTTTTACCCTTTTGAGATAACAAGGGGCAAAGAACCAACTTTTTCCCCGACGGTCCACTTTCCCCTAGGACACGCGGCAGTCTGGCACTCATTTAGAAACCTTTTCTCTATTCACCCTTGAATCAACGCCATACTGACACTTGGCATTCTCCGCTTACACCTTTATACTTAGCCAATTTTGAAGCCTTTTCTGTCCACCTTTTGACTTTGTTTCCTCTTATGCGGGATCGTGGTCGATCCAATATTTGGCATGGGGGTGAAATATGGATAACAATTTGGTGACTCACAGGGGTATCTGACCTCTTGCTAGATGAAAAGACCAATTGCCTTGTCGTATCCATTGGGCATGGAGTCGAGAAAGATGGTCTGATACTGATTCTGCCTCTGATTCACGAGCCCGATTGACTCTCAATTTTCATAAGAAATCTCAAAATGAAGGTTTCTGAGAGTAGAAAATTGTTTTAACTTGGGGTTTCATCTGTCTTTCCGAATGGACTACATAAGAGCCACAAAACAACACCACACTATATACAAAATTTGAAATCATACATGCTCCAAATGGAACATGCAGAGCATGCAAAGCACTTAGGAGAAAAGCAATCTACACTACAACAAGACAATGTGCATAAGCACTTAGAGGAAAGAGAAAACTAAACTAATATGTACAGGTGAGAACTCCCCTTTTAGTAATAGTGTTTAAGATAGATCCCATTTACTGAATCTGCAACTCTTCACCCTCCAATGTAGACAATTGAAAGCATTGCTACTTTTGCATCTTGTGATCATATAGGGGCCACTCTATATGGCATCAAATTTGGAATGCCTTCCTGGTTTTGCTCGATCTGCATCCCATTTCAAAACCAGGTCTCCTTCCTGAAGGTCCTTGCTTTTTCTTCTTGTCAAAGCATTTCTTGATCAAGCCTGATTCTTCTCTATTGCTTGGAGAGCATGCTCTCTAGTTTCTTCTAATTCTATCAACTCCACATACCTGCCTCCATTGGTCCAAATTCAAACATCTCTAGTTGCTTCACGAGCTCCAATGCTGGCAACTCAAGTGATATAGGCAACACTACCTCTTTCCCATAGATGAGCTTGAATGGAGAGCTACCTGTAGATCTCTTGGGTGTTATTCTATCAGCCCATAAGGCCATTTTGAGCTTTGTGTGCCAGGTCCTCTGATTCTCATCAAGAGTTCTTCTGATGATCTTTAGCAGGTTCTTGTTTGTGGACTCAGCCTGGCCATTACCTTGAGGGTAATAGTTTGATGAAGTACTCAAATAAGTCCCATTCTTAATGGCCCATCCTGTGATCTTGGAACCTATAAATGCTAATGCATTGTCTGATATGATGGTGGTTGGCACTCCAAATCTGGTCACTATCCCTTCATAGAAATCCAGATACTAGACTCATTTGCTTCCTTGAGTGCCACTGCCTCGGTCCATTTGGTGAAATAATTTGTCACTGTCAGATCCATTTGTGACCTTGGCTTGAGTTTGGATTGATGACTCCAATGAAGTCCAATCCCCATTGCATGAAAGGTTGGTCGACTGAGATTGGGTGCAATGGAAGTGTTGCTAGCCTTTCCTTTCCTTTGAAGAATGCACAATTCTTGCACCTTTTGATCCATGTGTAGCAGTCACTAAACACTCTGGGCCAATAATATCCTACTTTCATGATTTTGAGTGTTGTCACTCTTGGAGCAAAATGGCCTCCAACTGCTTCAACATGGAATTCTTGTAGCACTCTCTCCACCTGATCTGTCTCAATGCATCTCAACAAAATGCCATTGATGTCTCTTTTGAACAAGACACCATCAATAAGAACATATGGGATGGCCTGTAACCTGAAATGTCTCCTTTTTTTTTTTACTCATCCCATGAGGACACATGCCTATTCAAGGAAGTGCACCATGTCTTGGGTCCAACAAGGAGCAGGTACATCATCTCTCCCTTCTTCTTGATCATCTTGTAGAACAAGAACAACCTCCTTTTCACTGTCTGTTTCATCTTTGACTTGAGGCTAGTTGTTCACACAACCCCTTCCCATGGACCAGCTTGGTGACCTTGATCTCAATGTCATATTCCATGACACGAGTGATCCATCCTGCACGCTTTTCATTCAGGTCCTTACTGAGAAGGAATTCTTTAACTCCCGCATGGGAGACCAATAGTTGGATTTTTTTGTTTGAAACCAAATGCTTAAACTTCTTCAATCCTCTGATTACCACCAGACCTACTTCTTCTCAATGAAGGAGTACCTCACCTCATAATCTTCCAGACTCTGGCTGAAGAAAGCAATTGGTTATTCTGTACTTTCTTTGTTCTACTGCACCAAGATTGTAGAAATTGTGTCGCTACCACCAAAGGCATACAATATGAAGTCTTTGGAAAATATGGGTTCACAAGAGTTGGGGCTTGTGATATGGCTTCTTTGATAGCCTCAAAACTTGCTTTTCCTTCAGCTTGTCCACCTGAATGTTAAGCTCTTCTTCAACATCAACGTTATTGGCTTAACAAGGGCAAAAAAGTTTGGAACAAACCTACGTGGACAAAATTGATTTTTCCCAAGAAGCTTTGAAGAGCCTTCTTGTGACTTGCAATGGCAATGCTCTTATTGCTTGAACTCTTTCTGGGTCAATTACCAATCCTTCCTTTGATACATATGGCCTAGAAGCTTACCTTCATGGGCCAAGAATATGCATTTTTTGGGGTTCAGTGACACCCCAAAACTCCTACATCGTTGGAACACCTGCCTTAGATGGAAAAGGTGGTCTATTGCATTTTTGAAAACATCTGTAATGTCATCCAGATAGATCAACACTATTTTGTTGATCATCCCTTGAATGCCATATCCATTGCCCTTTGAAAAGTGGCTCCAACATTGGATAATCCAAATGGCATTTTCCTGTAGGCATAGGTGCCCCATTTGGTGGTGAAAGTTGTTTTTGAATTGATCATCTTCTTTCACCATGATCTGGTTGTACCCTAGTAGCCATCTAGGAGGGAGAACCTTTCTGACCCAGACACTACTTGCAAGATCTGCTCCATTGAAGGGAGTGGGTAGTGGTCTTTGAGGGAGGCTCTGTTCAAATCCTTGAAGTCAACACACAACCTGATTTCTCCATTTTTCTTCCTGACTGGGACCAGATTTGTAACCCAGCTTGAGTGTTTGATTGGAAATATGATGCTTGCCTCTATCAACTTGTTCAACTCCTTCTTCATCAGAGGCTCTATATGTGGGTTGACTGGTCTCTACTTCTACCTGATGGGCTGAGCAGCTAGATCTAGTTCGATTGTGTGTTGTGCTAGCTTTGGATTGAACCCTCTTAGGTCTTCATAACTCCAAGAAAACACATCAGAAATTCTTGCAAAGTTGTATGAATTCATACCTTTCTTGCTTTGGTGGCCACTTTGCCAATTTGAAGTGTTTTGTCTTCTCCAACTGGGATTGACTCTGAATCTTCTCCTTTGATCTACATGTTAGCCTTCTCTTTTCTGAACTGATCATTAGGATTGAAAATAGATTCCAATGGTCACTAAGCCTTTGGGGAAGCTTGTTTGTATGCAGTTGTACTATCTCGATTCCCGTATTGCTGCTCTCTAGTCTCGCTTTTTTATAGCCGAGAATTCAACTTCTTCTTAGAAAAGTTTAATGATCTCGTTGATCATTCTCAAACACCTACCAAATGTATTATTATCTCGCATCTGTTGCCTCACAACCACATGGATATGTGGTTGTTCTCTGTCCTCTTTGATGTCACAACCACATCAAACGTTGCCCCAACTGCTGCAAGTCTATCAAGCAGCTTCATTCTCCTTCCTAGGTATGGACACAATACTGAAGGCCTCAAATCCTCCATGAGATCCCATACCCTACTCTTGTAGTTCTTGAGCAGGTCATTTTTGACAACATTAAGTCCTCTGACTTGATTGGCAACCAGCTCACTATCACCAAACACTTGCAAGTTCTTGATTCCCAACTTCCTTGCCCAATGAAGACCTTGACTAAAGCCTCATATTCAACAATGTTATTTGAGCAAGAAAACTAGAATCTGAAGGCTGAATAATATCTCATACCTCTGGGGGACACAATCATGGCTCCTCCTCCAGCTCCTTGTCTACTCCTTGAGCCATCAAAGAACAATTGCCATACCTCATTGTCATCCTTGTATTCTGGCTTAATTAGGTCAGGAAGAGGGTGATTCTCTTCATGTAGGCAGTAGACACCTAGCTCAGATTCTTCCATCTCCTATAGGGGTCAAAAGCATGACTTTTGTTGGCCCAATCATCGAGAGTCAAGTCTGGGATACATCCCACCTTGGTATTTGCTTCAGAAGTGCTTAGAGGTCTTCTTGATCAAAAGTTGAGCAATTGGCATTGATTGGGCTAGGTACATAGGATTCAATATGATAATCATATAATAGGTTCAGATCTGATTGTGGCCTTCACCCATACCTTGTCCTAAAGAGCATATGACCACCAATCAATGAGATAGTGTAGCCTCCAATTTTGGCAGTGAAGTCCCTGATAGACACAAAGCAAAATGTGGTGGGAAATCTATGATTGACACATTTTGCAAAAATAGTCACATTAGGGAAAGCATGTAGAGTGAGACTCAAATCCTTGATGATTCCCATAATAGTCATTGTTGTCCCATCTAATTGGACTACTCCTCTAGAGATGACCTCATATTGGAGACCCAACTGATCAGCTATTTGTTTGGGCATCACAGAACTACTAGCCCTAGAATCAATCATACAATTGTGCACCAATTTGTCTCCAATAATCAATGAGACATAGAAGGGAGGAGGTCTCAGGTTTTTACCTTGTTGTTCTCCATGGTTTCTCCTAGTTGAACCGCACATTAAGCACTCTTCTCTTCTCTAGTTAGGGGGTGATTTGAACTTGACCAATTCTGCATGGCAGTCTCCAATAGATCCCTCTACCCTGAATGGCCAATGACTCCCATAGTGAAATGTTCACACTTGTCCTTTTCATCTACTCAATAATATTGAATGTGTTGTCCTTTTTTTGCCCCTTCCTAGACACATTTCTTTCTTACACATGGGTTGTTACAACCGGTGCTTGACTGGGTTTGGGAGGTGGCTTGGATTGGTTCTGTATGTTTGGAGTTGCACTTGGAACACCAGACCTTGTGGAGTGATGGAAGATTGAGGGTCACCTGAATTCAGTGGTCGGCCCTCTCCAATACTTCTCTTTTTGGACCGTGTATTGGCAACTACACTTTGAGAAGGGAACTGATTCATCCCACAGAAGTCTTCAGCCTACCAATTTACAAGCATAGTCTCATTTGGGGGCCACCTTGTTGAGCTCCTTGTTGCTGATCTCCTCTCGCTAGGTTCTCGTGGCACCATACCGGTTTGCACCATCAAGGCCTCGATTTAGAGCACCATTAAAGCACATTGATTGTTATGTGGTCTGATCGCATGGAAAGCACCAATCATATTCCTGTGCCATATTGTTTGTCTGTGCGGGACCAATGCCTTGATGTTGAAGCTATGTTTGGATCATACGGCCTGAAAGGTCTAGCAGCTTGGGGTTGTCCTTGGTTCTAGCTCTGATTCATAGTCTGAGGTGGTGGCCTATTCAGGCCGATACTGGGGGGTCTAGCTTGATATTGAGCCTGGGGTTGGTATGGCCTGGAACTCTGAGCTTGTTGTCTTTTGATGGTCACTAGCTCATTCCCAAAGTTCTAAAGTTGCTTCATCACTTCACTTCCCTGAAGCTCTTTAGAGGTATTAGATGATGAAGTGGAAGCTTCAACTGAGCTTTGACTCCTGGGGTGGGTATAGGAGCTAATGTAGGTGCTTGGCTAGTATCTGGGCTTCCTAACTCAGGGTACAGAGGCATGGATGGCCTAGGAGTGATTTTTCCAGCTTGAATCAAATGGTTCTCAGCCCCTATGGAGAGGCTATAGGCTGCAGGTAATGTAGTGCCCCCCATTGACTGAATCATCAGAGAAATATCAAAATTTAAAGCCCTAAGAAAGTATAAGAAGGCACCTTCATTAGTGGGCTTTACTGCTATTGGAATCCTATCCCAGTCCACTGAATCTGAGGTTAAGTCTCAGCTGCTCATTCGGGGCTCTCTTGATTGTTGTTAGTTGCTCCAACAAAGACAAGTTATCACCTTTTTCCCCAAACTGATTGTGAAGAGCCATGCACAACTGGTTCCAGTTTTGGATAGAGCCTGCTTCAAGACTCCTAAACCATTGTGAAGCTTTCCCTTTGAATGAAGAGGTGAGTAACTTGACTGCAATGTCCATCTCATGGATCTCATGGATTATACAGACATTTGTAATATCTTGACATGGTCACCAGGAGAAGTTTGATTTTCCCCAATGAAATATGGGATGCTCTTTAATGCTGCAATCGAAACTGGGTTTTGTGCATTCAAGGCGAGTGGACTACTGCCAGTGAAGTTGACATATGGATTTGGTTGTGCCATTCTGATTGGCCTAAGAATCCTTAGCAGATCGAAAAGAAAGGCCTCGCAGGTGGAGGTGTTGACAAGGTTCTACTTGGTGGAGATGGAGACCTCTGAACTCTTCTTCCTCTCCTTTCTCTGCCTAGGGATAGACGCAAGTATTCAAATATACCTTCTTTCCTTGCTCTAGACCGGGTTTTTCTCATGAATCTCCCAAGCTTGGGCTACTGAAACCAATAGATTTGTTTCTTTTGAGTCACTAGATGTACAATTTTAAGGCTTCTTAAAAGCCAGAATCACAACAAGTGTACATCAATCCCTACTATAATAAGATGGAGACTTCTTAGTCCCACCGGCATGCCAAAACTATTAGTGCGAAATCACAACACCCCCAAATGAGTTCTACAAATCTACTTTTCTAAGGCAGAGTCATTTGGTGTGATTGCATAACATTGAACTTTTCCCAAGGCGTGGGACCTTGCAAAATGGAAAATCTCTCCAGATCAAAGGTTGGTTCCTTATCCCTCTATTTAGGTGCATACGTAAGGATTTGCAGAGGATCTATCTCTATACCTAATCTAAAACTTGCCAAGGAGACAGGGATAAAAGAGTATAAGAAATAAGAAATGACTAAACTACCAGGTGATGCACCAAAGGAATGATGAACACTTATTTTGCTAATAGACACAAACCAACAAAATGCATACAATAAACAAGCACATGATAGCCAGATATATAATGGGAGACCAGATGAAAGCAAAAGAGACAAGAAAGGATCTAAAATCGATCACAGACGTGTTTTATTGCTCTGTAGATTGATACAGTCCATTACAAAGTAGCCAAGAGGCATAAACGTAATGCAATTTTGATAGAAGGCTTGAACCCCACAAATCCCTTTGCTAGAAGGAGAAGGGAGCCTACAAACAAAGAATGTCCAACCCTTTACAATGAATCCTGCCCCGTATTTATAGATTCAACCTGAAAGAAGAAAGAGAGAGAGAAGTGGGAAAAGCAGGTTGAAGCTCAACCACCACTGTTAATGCTTCTGATGAAATCTCTCCCCAAATCTGTCTTTACTGCATCAATCCTTGGTTCGGTGCCTTGAAGGAAGAGGAAACAACGAAACAGATCAAATCTGATCTAGTTGTTGAGGCAAGAAGATCCTGCATTGAAATCCCAAAGACGTTTCCTCCATTTTTCTTCACCTAACCTCCTCAAAATTAAAGTTTCAGACCTCCATGGCATGGGTGAGGCCGAGATCTTTCCAACGACATCAAATTTGCAATATTTTGAGCCCTGAGTCGAAAGATATGCCCCTTCAAAGTTTGTATCGGGTCCGTATAAGAGGGGGGAAAACAACTTGAAAAATGGGTCCCCTTTTGATATGGGACACGTGGTAGCCAGATTGGAACAAAAATCGGGCCTACGGTCCATAATTTATCTTTTTCCCTTTCCTCCGATTCCCCGCTTTGCTTTGACTCGGGCCCAAATGCTGACTTTTTCCTTGGGCGGAGTTGCAGGCCATTTTGCAACTTTTACCCCTTTTGAGATAACAAGGGGCAAAGAACCAACTTTTTCCCCGACGGTCCACTTTCCCCTGGGACACGCGATAGTCTAGTGCTCATTTAGAAACCTTTTCTCTATTCACCCCTTGAATCAACGCCATACTGACACTTGGCATTCTCCACTTACACCTTTATACTTAGCCAATATTTTAAAGATTTAGAAATCAAGAGAGAATCCAAGCATTACAAATTGAACATTTTTGTTGAAGCAATCTAAATCAATTAATAATCTAACATTCATTGAAAAGGGAGGTTAAAACACTACATGACAAATATCAAGATAGTTATGTTATTCTCTATTTAAGGTACGCCCTAAAACATATTTGTTTTTACTTACAATTTTCTAGATATTGTTGCCCACTTAGAACACTTTTTATTCTCCAGTGATTGAGGTGAAGATGCATAAATCTAAAGAAAGTTTTTAGAGATTAGAATCGGGCAAACATAGAAACATTTGTGCACTCCTCCCTTACTAACAAATACTTATGATGTTCATGTGCCACGTGGGTCCCCTTTCTTTGTGATTATTACTTGAAAAATACGAGTAAAATGCCATTAGATTAATGACTACTCATTAATGTCATTTAAGTAATGACTTAAAACACAAGTAAAAATACCACAAAACCTACTATCTAAATTTGCACATATATACAATTTTATCTAAAACATTTAGAACGCTTGAAACACTCCCAAATGAAATGAAATGAAATGAAAGATTTTAATGACGTCCACGAGACTAAAGAGTCATGGGACCACGAAACAATAATTTAATCGATTTGAGACTCTTTTCAATATCCGCTCTTGGTGTGAATCTTGAAGATAAAGCTCTTTGTCATTTGGAAGCTTTGTTCCTTGAAGAGTTCCTCCACTGTCCACCTTTAGATTGTTTTTATACGAATACGGATATCATCATATGCGAACATTCCATGACAAAATGCCATTACTCTCGACGACCCCTTTCTTTGCGAGAAGAGACAAATTCTCCTCTCCCAATCCTCCTTAGGAATAGTCCATCTACCGATCTCACATCGAAGATGATGTGATCCAGATTCTTAATCTGCGCCACAAGAATTTTGCTTTACCCTTGATAACTTAGTCCCTAACATTAAAATACACGTAAATCTTTCCTCGATTTCGAAATTATATGTGTGTGTGTGTGTGTTTTGTGGCACATTAGCTAAAGTCTTCCAAGTTCCACCACCCCCATATATCCATAAGCAAAAACATTATTTAGCCAATCATTCTTAATATTAGTATCTACTCAACTAAGTCAAGTCAGCTGCAGTTGCACCAAAGTCTTAAACAAAGATTTTGGGTTGACCAACTGCCCTTTTATTGACACACGATTATGATTATCCTCCATTAAACGTAAGACGACTATCTGTATGATGTATATCTCAACACGGTATATCCAACTATTTCCCCAAATAAATAGTACTTTACCGTAAAAGATAAGTCGAAAATACGGGTTGCGGTAAGAAACTCCTGAAAAACATCATACACGGCCTCTCGAGGCGATCGATACGGGCGATTTCTGTTTTTATCCAATTTATTTTTAGCCTTAGCTCAAAATTGCGGCGACTTTCTCTTCAATTTGGGGCTCCCATTATCAAGCTCGGATTGGATTCAGGCGACAGCTTTTCTGGATTAATTTGGAGGTGGGTTTTGTTTTTTCAGTTTTTGGCGATCTTGAAATGGTTTTATTCGTGAAATTCTGTAATGGGTTTTTTCAATTGAAGTTCTGAATTATGTGTTTGTAATGTAGGTTGACAGCCGTGAAGTGTCGAGGGTTTTAGCGTTTTTAATTTTTCCATGGAACCCATGGATATCGTGGGAAAATCCAAGGACGATGTTTCGCTTCCTAAAGGTAAGTTTTTTTGTCCCTGTTCTTTGAAGGGTTTAAGCTTTTTCGGTAAAAAAACTAGTTTTTAATTTCGAGGGTTTATTGCGAGGACTAGGTTTCTGTCGGAAGGAAAAAGGTTTTAGGTATAAAATTTTTTAGTATTTTTGACGTATGGATTATTGAGCGTTTTGGGTAGTAATACTTTACTGAAGTCAGCCCACAGGGGTCATCTATTTCACTATTGGAGATACTGGCTGCAACCTGATAGATCTATTGCTATGAATTGTTTCTCTTATTTTTGGTTATAGATAAAATTTATGATGGATTGTGGCAGTTAGTCAGTTTTTTATATATTTTCAATTGGAGATCGAAATAGGATGTGATCAATATATAAGAGCTAGAATTGAAATTCCCACCTTGTGTGTGGATCTATGCATCAAGGGGTAGTCTCAATTAGACAGTTTTTATAGGGCATGAATTCCAACCTTGTGTCAGGATCTACATACCAAGGGGCAGTCTCAAGTAGACAGTATTTTATGGCTCATGGGTCTACCTAAAGATAAGGGAGATGGGCACAGGTTTCATTGGGCTGGATAAAAATTGACCCTCAAATTTATAAAAAATACCATATTGCCCATATCAAATAAATATCCAATCTTATCCTTGCAATGTAATCCAGTCCTAGATACACAATACGAATAATTGGGAATATGATTGCTAAAGTGAGACTCTGTGTTTATGTTTAGTTATACAAGAAATGGATTTGTTAAAGATGGAGTTTGGCGATGTTATTGAGGACTTTGGAAGATGGTTATGGATTATTATGTGTTTTGTGCTTGAAGATTTTGACATCATCTTCTTGGGAATTGATGAGTATACTTGTTTTGGATTTGTATTTGAGCAGTTATATATTATTTCGTGTTTCAGGCTTTGCACTTTAAATATCATCTTCTTGGAGATTGGGGAGTTTACTTATTTAGAGATTTGTACTTGGGCTTTTGATTATGTATATCACATTATTTGGGTGTTATCCTTAAGGAGAAAAGGAAGTGAATATTGCAGCCAAAAAAACACACTTCGTCAACTGCAAATCCCTTATGACAAGTGCAAACGAAGCTTGTACTGTTGATGAAATGCATTTTTGTTGGCTGCATAGGCTATCTCCATATTACATTTCCCAAAACTTGGATAAAGTGTTTGGTGTTGACTGTCTAATATGCCCAATGATGCATTTTTAATATGGCAGATAAAATTTTCTAATGATGACTTTGTAATATGCCTGATAAATTTTTCCTGCTTATATCAACATTGTTAAGGAAGCTAATACTCAAATACCTGATAGTTGAGGAAACAGTTTGAAACACTCGTTGCAAATAATTGTAACCCAGAAGTAACCTTGGACAACTGATATTTTGCGGAAGAGGAACATTTTTGTTTCTAGTGGACATGGAATTGCAAGAAGGTTACCAAATATGGTATTTACTACTGGCACATGTAATATCCTGTAGCTTAACTCTTGAGATTTTCACAGGAAAACATTTCAAAATCTCTTTAGATTTTGCTGTGTTTGTCCTTTATTTACTGATGTTTCAGGTCTAATTTCTTGATCCGCCTCTTCATCTATCTAAAACATCGGTAAATAAAGGATAAACACAGCAGCATCCAAATAAATTTCTTAAATATCCTGTGGTTGTTTTATCTGACTTTGGGGAAAGCATGTTGTGCTAGTAAACTATGGCTTGTACTGAGCAATTTTTCGCATTGTCTCATGACTGCTGCTGGAGAGGCATTTTGCAAGATCTTGGGTCATGTTTATTCAACTTACAAGAACTCCATTTAGTAGGATATGATTTCTATATTTTTATGTTTCTATAGCATACTGTGGAATGCAAAATTTGACCACATAATTTTCAGTCTATGTGGAAATTGGTTCTTGTGATTATCATTTATGCAATGCAATTTTTATCTTTGATTTTGAAGACAAATAATGTCTACGAAATACTGTATTTGTGGGGAATGTTATGAAGTTGCTGAAGAGAAAATTTTAGCTTGGAGAAACTTTGCTAGAGATTTAGTGGCCTGATGTTATATTTTAGACCTAGCATGTAATCCATAATTCTTGATGATACTTACCATGAACTTGGAAATGACGTGCATTTTTCATTATCCTGCAGCAACAATGTTTAAGATTATTAAAGAGATGCTTCCCCCGATGTACGTGTTGCACGAGATTGCCAGGATCTTTTTGTTGAATGTTGTGTTGGTGAGTAACTGCAGTCTTTCTCTGACTTGAGTCTTGATATATTAATATCTTGTTTTCATGTGCTGATCCATGTTGAATTTAAAACAATAACCTTTCAAGTGCGAGGAAAATTATTTTGAGATTTTGACAGCATCTGCAATTCTGCTTATTCTTGTATCATTTGAATTATTTCGATGATTTCCATTGCAAATATAGAGGATATGATCCTCACAATTCATGTATTATTTACCGTTATTTATGTCCATTTACCGGTGATACAGAGTTTATTAATCTGCTATCATCAGAGTCCAATGAAGTTTGTAGCAGAGAGGAAAAGCGCACAATTGCACCTGAGCATGTTTTGAGAGCCTTGGAGGTTAGTTCTCAGTTTCAGCAATTTTATTTAGTGATGGATGGTATGTTGGGTGTGGACAGCTACCATATTTTGTTTTTAGAGAGTTGGAGACTAAGGACCATGTACTTGTTTTGAAAGACTTTTTCCTGTAGAACTTTTCCTATGTATTCAACTTTCCTTTTTTATTACAGGTTCTGGGATTTGGGGAATATATTGAGGAGGTTTATGCTGCATATGAACAACATAAACTTGAAACACTGGTATGTTTGTGACTATTTCATTTTAATCCTCTGTAGATAAGTATCAAGTTTTGTACATTTTATGAATATTGGTCAAATTTATTGATTTGTTTTATGATATAATTGTTATTTGTAATTTTCTCATTAGGACTCTCCCAAAGCTGGGCGATGGGCTAGTGGGGCAGAGATGACTGAAGAAGAAGCTCTGGCTGAACAGCAAAGAATGTTTGCTGAAGCCCGTGCACGTATGAAGAATGGGAATACAAATCCTCCCAGGCAGTCGGATTCAGATTGAATATTTGTGATTCTCATCCTCCAAAGAATGGTTATTTATAATCATTCTTGTATTATATTTTACTCAAAGAAGCACCTGTGTTGTCTTAGGATGAAGCTTAGAATTACTAGCTTTCATGTATACTATATATGAAAATAAGTCTTGTGCAAATCATTTTTCTTGGCATCAATTCAATTCATCTGTGCATTTTTCTTCATTTCTGCATAAATCACTTAGAGATATTAGTTAACTAGCATAGATATCTTAAATACACTTATCTATAAAATACTAATAGATATCAATCTCAAGACTCTATTATTAATAATTGTGTCATGTTAAAAATGTAAGATAAGAGCCTTGAAATTGATCTCTCTCGGGTTTTAAAATAATATTCCCGTAGCATATAGCTAATTATACATTTTAGCAAAATAAATTAGACTAGAAAATTCTGTCATTGAAATTCTTCTGTATTTTGAGCAGGCGTTTTCCATGGTGGAATTTTAGAGATGCAAAGAGCAAACTATTTCTAGATTATCTGTTAGTTTATTTTCAGCTAGCTGAAAATGGGGAAAACCGTCCCCACTTCATTTGACTTATCCTAAGAACCAATTGATTATATGTGATATTTCTTAATATGGGAGAGGGGCTAGTAGTGGACACTTCTAACTTGGCATCCACTTGGCACCTAAATGGCTCCACATCAACACTCGAAATTTACTTCACACTTGATTTAACATGCAATTAACATATATTTATTTTTGGTGTGTTTATTTGGAGGGAAAGTCATTTTTTGAATTTTTTTAGAATAACAAATTTGAAATACATTAAAATTGTGGCGGACATCAATACTTGTACACAAGTATAAGTAGTAGTATATTGGGTAGTCTTATATGTCATGATGTTATTGGTTACTCTACAGTATTATTATGTAAAAATTAGGAAACTAGTAGATAGTACTATGACAATGATTAGGTGGTACTATGATGACATAGGGTATTATGTGATCAAAACCCATATCCACTATTGTAACATGTTCAAGTACTAATCCCTCTACCCTATGTTGGTTAAAACTATGATCCTTCACATACGGACATATCTTGTAAACTGTTTTCTTTACAAATGAGCTCCTTTCCACTCGTATTATTTGTATAATTTTTCATTGCTTCAATTAAACACTCTCCTAGAATCTAAAGTAAGATTGGATGTTTCCACAATTGACCTGTTATGATTTCCACTATGATACTCAATAACTTTCTATGATGTAACATAATTGTAACAGTCCATATGCTAAGTGAGAAACAAATCGTTTCACGATGCAATGAAAATCTGTTTGAAATGCATTTATGTAGTTTTATATTGTGATCTGCGGTCCATTGTGTGCTAGAAATGGTGGTCAGAAGTTGATGTGTTTTACTAACACCATATTACAAGCATATAGAGAATAATTGTGGTCATTGTTTCCTAAATTTCATTTAATTGTATTTTTAATTTTCAACTTTGACTGAAAGGTGCCAGAATGCAAAGGCTGCAATGAAAAATTGTTTGAAGTCCATTTATGTAGTTTTGCATTGTGATCTGAAGCACATTGTGTTTTAGAAATGGTGGTAAGAAGTTGATGTGTTTTTTCTTCTTTGATAACCTGGTCCCATCCCAATGACCAGACCCGCCTTACCTTGGTCTTACATTTTGCCAAGTTGGGGTTCAGGACTGGGCGAGATGGGGCGAGACTAATCCTGGGGATACAAGAAGTTGACGTGTTTTACTAACCTCATATTATAAGCACATGCAGCATAATTGTGATCATTATTTCCTAAATTTCTTTGTATTTGAATGTCATTACAATCTCTGATAACCAAAGTAGAAGTATAAATTGCGTAGGATCATACATGTAAAATACATACTTACAAAGAATATACAAACACGTGTAGCAATTGAAACTCGGGATTTTTAATATAGTCAGAGTCCAAAATGCATAGTTTATCATATGAAAGATTGTATGCATAAACATTTAGTATTTTGGATATCCTTGGAGCTCTTTTGCACCTTTATTTTTGTAAGAACACGGGTTTGGTCTAAGTGTGCATTGATTGTAAGATTGTATTCCCATAGCATAGATAATTGTACTTTGTTAGTAAAATGAATTTGACGAGAAAATTTCATCGTTGAATATTTTGAGCAGACTTTTTCTACATTGGAATTTTTGAGAAAATGCAGTGAAAAATATTACTAGATTATCTGTTAGGTTATTTTCTGGTTACCGAGAATAGGGGAAAAACCATCCCTGCTTCATTTGACTTAGCTAGTTAATTTTCATGTTATGATTAACATAAAATTGGTTAGCTTAACATGTCAGATGAAACTGCAATCCTTAGCTTAAGGACAAATCCTCTGAACTATTTGTTTTTTTCACAAAAGAGCTCTTTTCCATGTGTTATTTGTTTAATTTTTCATTGCTTTAATTAAGCACTGCCCTAAAGTAAGATTAGATCAGGATGTTTCCACAATTGACATGTTATGACTTTCCACTTTGATATTCCTTAATTTCAATGATGTAATGTAATTATAACGGTCCATATTCGAAGTCTGAAACAAATCATTTCAAGATGCAATGAAAAACTGTTTGAAATCCATTCATGTAGTTTTGCATTGTGATCTGAAGCATGTTGTGTGCAAGAATGGAAAGGCTTCCGGTCATTTAAGATCATATTTGTATTAAAATGTCATATTACACATCTGTCATATGCTAATTGGGAAGTGTAAATTTGTGTAGGATCATACACGTAAAATACATACACACAGAATATAAAAACACAGGTATCAAACAAAAACATGGGATTTTTAATGTAGTCAGTCCAAAATGCATAGTTGTTTATAGGAAAGATTTTATGTATATAAACATTTTGTATTTGGATGGCAGCTCGAACTACAAGGTTTCTCGCAAAGGAGAGCATGGGATATGACACTGTATTAAACTTCTTGGGTTTGGTTGCCACCCAGACAACTAAGAATTTAAACTTTAGTGTTAAAAAGTATGTTTTCTTAGCTTCAAAAATGTTTATTGGATTAAAATTCAGGGTTAAGTTGCCATGCATGGTAAGGAACTTAAATCTCCAGTGCTAATAAATACGTTTTCATGGTTTCAAAAATGTTCAGTGATTATGGCAGCTTCTTATAGTAATGGCTTCTTAAAGTTGAACATATTTTCATACTGTTCTTTTAAAGGTTGCATGCTAATATATATGAACATAAGACATGGACCTTGTTATGGCTGAGGCCAGAACACGTGCTGGTAATTTCAATTATCCAAAAAATATGTTGTAATTGTTAACATCATATTTAATTGAGTATGGATTGGTATTGAAAACTTAACTATGAATTCAATAAAAGTGCAACTGTTAATAATATATAGACTATTCTACAATTTTAACAATTGATAACAATTTAACTTGGTAAAAGGACTTATGATGGGCAATCAAACTCTTAAAGTTTATTAAGAAGATCTTCCAGAACTATTTGATATTATTTAAAGAAATGTGGTTTAGGAAGGGAGTATAATGGACTAAAAGGTATAAAAAGCACATGTAGAGTAAAAGGTCCAGGAAAACTCGGGAAACAAGCAAAGTGGATGGATCTAGTTTAGACATGAATATAACGGAAGGGTATGTTTTAAAAGTTTAAATCGGCACGTTATCCTTTTCTCTGGGATTTAAGTTATGCTAAGGATGGGTTTCTTCGAATAACATCAAGATAATCATTTGATTCGAAATTTCTGTTTAGCTCACATAGATCATAAAAGCCTCTTCATAATTGAGAGTCTAGTTTGTTTTAAATAAACGATGATTGGAATTGAAGAGCTATTTGGTAATAACTTTGTATATTTATCTAGAAAAGAACTGTTATAATTATAATTTGTGTTAAGATGAAAGGAGTGTTTGACATTTAGATGTTTTTGGTTTAGAGAGTCCTCATGGAATCGTTTTTCTTTGAAATTTTTGTTAATAACTGTCTCAGGAATTGGTAGAGAATAAGTCATGGAATTATTTATCTTCGGCAATACTGTTTAGTAACTATCTCTTGACTTTCTGAAGTGAAGGTTTCCATTATATGTTTTTGCTATTGCAACAGCCAAAATTGCCAGGTTGGCTTCTTGCCCATCATCTATGAGAATATACTGATCATCAAATCCTTTAAAGGTTGAGAATTGTCATAACCTTACTGTCACATTTAATTCTCAAGGGTCTACTTATTTACATCCATCAAGTGTGTCCATTTCAATGGAAGAGTTCATACAGAATCAGACTACGCATTGTGGTATGCAGTACATAACAGAATAGAGTAGAGAAAGAAGACCTTTGTCATATTAATATTATGAGATGGGAGCTTGAATATTTGCTTTTTCTAGTCTACCCTCCGAATACATAATAAATTGCGTGAATTGTTAAGTTGGCCTGAAGTTGATATCAGACTAGCAAAATAAGGATTTATATTCATCACCTGCACAACAGGAGTTTATATTTTCCATGAGCACTGGTTTGTTGATTTCACTAGTACCAGCAGTCTAGAAGAATGCATAACACTACACTAGGAAAAATAAGCAAAATGCTAGAGACATTACGATATCCAAGTATAGTATTCGGGAAAAACATTCATCCTTTGAAAGAGAGAAGGAAGATATGTTCATTTCATTACAGTTGCTTGGTTGATTGAAGATGTGAAAATTTTAACATTAAGCTAGCTATTTAAAAATTGATTTGGAATGTGTGCAGGGATTCTTTATAAAGCATATTGTCAATTGATTCCGTTGGCCCCCTGAACCATCTGTTCTAAGCTGAAGAGGACGGGCATATGTATTTTTGTCTCTCTTTTATCTTAAATAGACAAGAAAGAGCCATTTGGTTGACTACAACTGCTTGGTTGATTGAAGACACTATGCAAATTTTAAGAATTGGGCTGACTAAATTTAAACTATTCATTTGGAATGCGCAAAAGGCTTCTTTGTGAAGCATATTCTCAGTTGATTCTATTGGACCCCGAAGATATTTGGAATCATTTGGGAATCAAGCTGAGTAGGACCATCATGTCTTTTCTTCTCTCTTTTAGTTAACATTGTGATGAAATCATTGCCATGTGGTAGAGAATGGGCAATGTTCTTGAAGTGCTTTGAGTGGAAGAAGATTATGCACCTATGAGGAGGATGTAATAGGCACACGGTACTTGTCAATTTAAAATCTTAGTTTTCATTATGACATGAATTAGTTGATGTCACTGGAAGGAGAAAACCATAGCACATAAATATCACATGCCATAACATAAAAGGAAATTTAACTTCGACCTTGCATATTCATCCAACAATTCAAAATCCAATCTAATAGGTGGTAACATGAACCTTGTACAAATCAACTGCTTCAGAAGACACCTGTAGAAGGTATTAATATATGGCATGCAAATAAAGTCTTTCAAAGTATCAAGGGCATAGGCTTGGTCGTGTTAGTTTATAAAATCATGGTGTAAATTGAGTTACCCAACAATATGGGAGTTCACACAGACGTCTATCACAAATCCTCATACTACGCTCAGCGTTCCTAGCATTGTTTCTGTTTGAATATCTTCATATGCAACCATGATAACCATTAAATGATATTGTATAAGAGTGCCACTCAGGCTTACTGGTCCTTTTAAACACCAATAGAATCTCAAAACAGCAGGCGGTTAGCAAAGGATCATATACATTAGACATCAGTTGAATAACATGCCACTCAGCTTGACAAGAAAATGAAAGGGACAATGTACACAACTTAGTTGCCTAGAGTAGCACCAACAAGGGTGGGAGGTGCAGGAACCATACTCGACACATAAGGTGTCAAAATGAGATGGAAATTGTAGGTATGTTCCTAACAAGACTTCCAAGAAAACAATTTTAAGTCAAAATTCTTACCTTAAGCCCTGAAAAGAAAAAGGAAATAGTCAACTGCATTTTAGTGATTTCTGTGTCATATAAATTTGAAATGGGCTGAACTTTGACATTCAGTATCTTGACATCTATTTCCATACGCCCACCAAAATTAATCCCTTGAATCATCCATTTACACTCTCAAATAAGCAGGAAACAGAAAAAAATGTTTGGGCCATGGTTTGGCCATATAATGTTGGTCTGGGCAAGTTTTGGTATGTAGCATCTGGACAACTATTGCCACATGCCCATATGAAATCAGCCCAAGATTCCACAGTTTGGTATTCCATAACTTAAAAGAGGAAGCCAAGTTTAGTATCTACATCCAAACAGAAGCCCCCTGGAAGGGGAGAGGTTGGAATCCCAAATAACATTAGACATATCCTTTGCACTCGCTGGATAAATTGGCAGAGAGATTAGTAAGATAGCAGAGCAGAGAGATGGGAGTTTGTTGTGGGATTTCTGATATGCAGACCTCAGTGACCAAATTGCTCCAATGTTAATCCAGTTATGTATTTTGTGCAGCAAATGATGAATGAAACGAAGAACATGAAGCACTGCTCCTATCCCATGCTGGAGCTTCTCCACATTGAGATTTTCCAGGGTAAAATGGTCTTTTCCATGTGTGTGAATTGTGTAGGTGAGAAACTTGGTGTTTGATGTGTGTTTTCCATTTCTGTTATTTGGTTGTGTAATTTGAAAATTCCAACACTCATGGGATGCATATGATATTCAGGCGTGGCACAGAGCTTTGTCTCGGTGCACATAGCTGAAGAGATCAGAGTTTCAGTCTTTTAATAAGCATATATATGCAATTGTTAATTGCAATTACATGAATTCTTGTTTAAAGGCATGCGTACCAAACCATAAAGGGATCTTATTTCTTAAGTTTTAGTAGTGTAGTCATGCAAACACATTGGAGTAGGTCATGGGATGGCAAGCCATACTTCTAGAGAAAAAAAATTTGTTTGTCGTTATGTTAGTTTAAATTCAGTTACATGACCGTTGGATCAGCAACATGAGGTGTAGCAATCTGTCCTAGTGAATTGTATATAGAATTGTAGCATAGATGAACAAAGTTGGTTGTTTGAAGGCAGGTGAATCTTGGATGGAATAATTTTTTTCCACGAGCTTATCCACTTAACATCTAGAAATAACTAAGATTGATCATCAAAATCGATATTGCCAAGGCTTATGAAAGGGTCAGCAAAGACTTTATGATTTTGGTCCAAAAATAGTTTGGTTTATCAGGAGTTGTGTGTCATTGGACAAAAACCTATATTTCTACACAGCGATCCTTCCAGTCAATGGCATCCATGCAGACTTATTCCCAGCACAACATGGGTTAAGGTAAGGGGACCCGCCGTTACCTTGTCTTTTTATTCTTGTAGCTGAAGCCTAATGCAACATTTTATCTAAGCTCAAGCAGGAAGGGACAGTTTAGGGTCTACCTCTAATTTTAGACACCTCCCTTACCCACCAACAATTTGTAGACGATACAATTCTTGTAGTAAATCCATCACTGATGGAAGAAAGAATAATTAGGAGCCTTTAATCAGTTAGAGCTCAAAAACTCAAGTGATCTTCCTAAACTCTCTAGATCGGATACAACACTGAATATGTGTGTGGAACTTGGATCCGAATGGAGGTCCCATCCATGTAAATATACAGTATCTTACTTTTCAAAGGACAAGGCACTAAACAGGTTCAGAATGATCTGATTGGCAGATTCTGCAGGCGGCGGGAAGAATAGAAAGGGAATTAGCTTTCTGCTTCAGGCAAACTGTAGCTTCTCAGTTCAGTTCTTCAAGCCCTTCAATCCTGCAAATTCCAGTGTCAGTTAGGAGCACTATCAATTCCATCCAAAAGAAGATTCCTACAGCAGGGGAATATGGAAAGGCACAATATTCCCCTCATAGTATTAAATAACGTATTTTTCAAGGTTTAAATAATTACCATACAGAAAAATTCAAAAATCTAATAGAGGCAGATAAAAATAACTGAGAAAAATATAAAACTCCAAAAAAGCGGGATCTCGGGCTTCTGTTATTATTAGAACTGTTTATTATCTATGTTCCACCAAGTTTCTGGGATGGGGACGGCAGGGGACGGCTATTAAAAAATAAGGGAAAATTTAAAAAATATAGGAAATTTCAAATATTCATATGATAACATTGCTAAAGCAAACCTTAATACATAAAATTAGAGTTGAATTGAGATTTCACATAAGATTTATCATTTAACCTTAAAAATATAGGAAATTTCAAATATTCATATGATAAATATTAAAAATAAAGCATTCCTCACTGTCTTCTTGCATGAAAACTCCCCATTCGTGTAGGAAAAAATTGGTTTGTAACAAGAATATGATATACCAAGATCAAAGACCAAAAGGTCTGGCATTTTGTGGCGTATTTCTATGGAAAGAAAAGCGCTACAATATATTTTCTTGTAGACATCCATAAAGTAAATGTTGATAGAACTGTTTGAATTGTGTGGTAGCATATAAATTTATTAAGGATGGATGATAAATAACATGCAGGCTTCAAAATTCAAAATTGAAATCACACAATAAGACTCCTATCAATGTCATGTAATCTAAAGAGACTACAAGTATAAGCTCCATACTTTATAATAGAACTATTTTATTCATTTCTCTCACAACTTATAGATTATACCAATGGATGATAACTAAGACTAACCACACATGACTTCTTAAAAGTCTGCTGTTGACCATTTGAACGAAGCTAGCATGCAGATTTGATTGAAGATATCCAAAAAAAGGAGTGACATTTAATAGCATATAAAGTATTTCTCTCAATTATAATAGCGGAATATACCAGCCCATTTCATCTTCAATCTTCTCAATTATCTACTCAATGCAGACCATTGATTTAAATATAAACACCCGTTTTGGTAACCAACTATTTTCTGTTATTGTTAATCTCTTGTTGGCTTTCAGTAGTGTCTTATCGACTCTTTTGTTATGTTTAGTTGTAGTTGACAGTTGTGTTTTAACCAAAAACCATTGGATCTTTGATTCTTTTGTCATATAAACAGAATGATTCATTTCAGGGGAAGGGCGTTGATGTGACAGTTCCTCCCTATACCAAGTGATTGTATTGAAGTTTGAACACTACCTAATGCAATAAATTTGTTATTTAGAAATGAGCTTCTTTTTTGTTTTGATGTTTGTTTTAGGTTTAGGGCACTTACAAATGAAAGTGGGGGTCCTTGTGGGCCCCCACATTGCTTTACTTTTAATTAAAAGTGTGTGTGTTTTTTTTTTTTTTTTAAAGTGTGCTTTTAAAGGCTGTTTGCGTAGGGGACGTCCCTTGCCGTCCCGTTTTTTTTTTGACGTCCCTAGACATTTCCTAAAATTTGTGAAGTTTGGGGACGGAAGGGTGCGTTTCCTCCCCGTCCCCGAGGTTCAAACACCCCGATGCACGGGATGAGCTAAAAATATAGGGGACACGTCCCCGTGGAACATAATTTATTATTAATTAAAAACACGACTTTTAGTATTTTAGAGTGCACTACATACTACACAACAAGCACAACTAGGGTAAGATATTAAGTAATAAGAACAGTAATTTGTTATGGACATACACAAGTTCTTCAAGATCGCAATTTTGAATCTACTGTATTATGTTTTTAAATATTAAAATTATCATATTTTTTTCCATATTTTTCCTATAGACTGTTTTTTTCCCATATTTGAGGTCCACCAGTTAATACTCTATGTACGAAGTTGCTACCTTGCCAAAAACTAAGGGCTGGGTAGGAAACAAAGACACTTTGTTCCGGAATAATACCTTAGGAGAAAAAGTGATTTGGAGGATTTTCAAGGATCATTTCAGATTCTGGGATAGGCTCCAAGAAGCATGGAACAACAGAATTTTCAGAGACTTGAATACCACCAAAGGCTTGGCCATCTGTAAACTCATTTTCTCTGGCAGGGATCTTACCATCCAAAAACTTCATTGGGATATAATGCAGAGAAGCAAAACCAAATTCTGGAAAAACCCTCGGTTTCCAAATAACCTTGTTGGCGATCAGAATATTTCCAACAAGCAAGCGCAAGAAAGTCGGAGATCACTAAACTGAGACTAACAAAACGGACGAAGAACAAGATCATCATGATAAGGTTTCATCTTTACACAATGTTCTCTATGAAGAATGGGTAAGTTTCAGAGAGTCTTAAATAAAGACAAGTATACCCCTTTAATTGGATCGGATTGCAACTTCACTTGGAATGGATGATTTGGGCAAGAGCCTACTCGGCAGCCTCACTTCTGAATCAAGTTTCAAGCAATAATCTTTTAAACCCTATTCGGAGACTCAATTGGGGTTCTCATTGTATGCGAAAAGAAATTTTCTTGGATGTTTGGTCAGCCGATAAAAGGACAATTACCTAAAATAACTTTGTGCATTCATTGTCAGCAAAACAAAGAAACCACTTATCATCTATTTGTTACATGTAGACTCACCATGATCCTTGTGCGCGCTAGCTGAACATGTGGGTCACAAATGGGCGACTCCTACTCTCAAGCAATGCAGATCTCTGGGATTCCAATTTCATAACAAGCTAACCAAATAGACTGCAATTGGACATCGTATAACAATGTCTTTTACTGATTAAATCGATAAGGATCTGAAAAAATGCTGGTTCAATAAGTTTTGCATTCAAATCAGGTGACATCCCCTGCCCTAACGAGACATTCTGGTTTTTCTTTCACCCCCTTGTAATAGGGTTGAGCAATGGAACACGGTTTTAAATCTTTTCTAAGCCTCATCAATTGTTTTTCCTGCTTTTCCTCTGCGGAGAGATTTTCCTATCGACTCCATGGTTCGAACAATGACATGTTTATATGGAGATCATTACGGACTGGAGGCATTGACGGCCCTTATCAACAAATCCCTGATTAATGATGCAGGGGCAGAATTAGTTTTTTTTTTTTTGGTTTGTTTTGTGGGGATCCTCTAGTATATTAATGAAAATTCTCATGACTTATAAAATGTAGTGAAGGTTTTAGTGTTCAAGAAATTTCCTACCCTTATCTTGATTTATCATAAGACCTAAGATCTAATGGTTTTAAGTTGTCAATTACAAAATAATCTTATTAATAACCATTTTTTTTTTAAGTTGTCAATTACAATGAACATAATTAAAGACATTATGACACTCTATCTAAAACTAACTAGTATAGATATCTTATTTACATTTATTTAAAATATGTCGAGATATCAATTTGAGGCACCTATTTAGTTATGATAGATATTACTATTTTTTATTGACTTGTCTAAAAAAGAAAACAAAATTGTTTAAGTGAAAGTCCAATACAAGTAAAATTTATGAATGAACTATCACATAACATTCAAATTTAATGTCAAGAATAAAATTGAACAACACGGAAGAACGTCTCTCGGTGGAATAAGAAGAAAACCAAATTGGTTACTAAAGCAATGCTTTTTTTTTTTATCAAATTCCACATTTTACATTTATCCTTTTTAAAGTATGGGTTAAAAAGCCCTTTCTAACAAAATATTAAGGTTTATCAAGAGTGGATAGCAATAGTGCTGTTTTTTTTCACTAGCCAATTAGATTCATTTGCATGGTTGGTAATATGATTAATACATTTATATTTTGATTCGTAAAAAAATGATTTTTTGAATGGTGATTGGTTGATGGATAATTTTCTAACCATGTAAGTCTAATTTTTATTAGTTTTAAAAAATCTTGACCAATAGGAATATGAGATTTTATTTTGGGTTAAGGCGAATAATAGTTTAAACTTTTGTAATAATGCATTGTTTTATAGTTGTAATGTAAGAATATAATTTGGTGACTTTTTAATCGATGGTTTCATGTAGAGTTTTAAAGATCTTTAATCAAGACTTTATAATATAATCATGGTTGGTGTCATATGAGGTCGTATGCATTTGCCTACGGTGGCCTCATTGAGGTGTGTGTGTTTGATGTTGCCACATTGGTCGGAAAAAATTGCGAGAATGGTTTTTAGGAGAGGCATGTTGATGGCACTTTGTTAAGTCGGTGGTGCGAGGATTATAGGAATTGATTAGTAAGATCTAATCAAGTGATTATTGTTTTAATGTGAATGCATTTGATCTCGTACCTTTTGTTATGGTTGTAGTACGGTGTTGCGATGTGCTCATTTGGATGGTCTTGGCGGTGGATGACACTTTGGTTCGGTTCATTTGCATGTATATGGATTTACTTTGTTTTGCATAGGGGACAATTTGGTATGATATTTTTGGTTTTTATTAGGTCTTCTAAAATCGTTTCTCGGTTGTCATTACAGTAATACATCGAACAACCTTAATTTAATTTATTCCTTGTACCATTCTTCCCATATGTCGAGAGGGTGTCAAAAATACATTATTTTATTGATTAAATGTGATTATGTTTGCTATGGTAGACTCCAATATTGGTGTATTCTAGTTTTTGCAAACTAGGTTTTGTGATAGCTTGTGAAAAGGGTTTTGACTTTTTGTTGTGATGTTTTGTTCCTATTATCGGTGTGTGCATGTTGTGTTTGATGTTGTCCCGATTGGTATAGTCTAGTATTGATGTCCGCCATTTTTTGTTTTAAACAAGTGTGAAAAAATGCATGCTATGTGAAAGACAATGGTGGGAATGTTTGTGGGTTTCATGTTGTCACATAGTACATGTTCATAGTTGGAATTTGTTGCTATATAAATGGTGATGAATCTCCATTGTTTTGAAAACGTTTATGTAAAAGGCGTTAGTAAAATACCATTGCTTCTAGGTTTGTAAGAGATTATAAAAAATGTTTTAATTTTTTTGTAATGTTTTGTGCTATTTGTTGAAGTGTGCATGTTGTGTTTCATATTGACTTTTTTTGTGAAATGGGTGTGAAAGAAAATACATGTTACTATGTGAATGGAAAGGACATTTTTAAAGTGTGTTTCTTTTGGGTTAAGGAGAGTTTATGAAAACATTTATGATTTTTTGTTGAGATAGGTTTTGATTATTTATCACCGTGTATTGTACCTTTTGCCAAGTTGTGCATGTTTGAGCGAGATGGCCTTGTTGCTCATTATCTATTGTTTCTAACATAGTGTTTCTTTTTATTATCGTCATCATGTCGAGGCAGGTACATTTGAATGCACTTGGCCTAGTTGAGGTGTTTGTGTTTTATGTTGCCACATCCACTGAAAAAATGTGCAAATGCTTTCTTGAGAAAGGTGGGTTGATGGGGCCATTAAGATGGTGGTGCATGTGTTATGGCCATTGATTAGTAAGATGTAGCCAAGGAGTAGTGTTTTAATGAAAATGTGTTTGTGTTGTCAAAAATAACCCTCCCGATTATTTTTACAACTTACAATTTTAATTTTGGACGTCTCCTATAAGTTGGGACTTAAACAAATTTTACTCAAAAAAAGTAGCGGAACACCGAAACTTAGTCTTCCATGGAATCTAGTAACACAGTGTTCCACGGGTTCTCCTAACCTGCAGAGCAAGGGGAGCAATGCACATGACTTAGGCGAGAATCAAATTCAAGAAAGTCGTGGTGATGGAAATACAATAGCCATTGATTAGTAAGATGTAGCCAAGGGAGTAGTGTTTTAATGAAAATGTGTTTGTGTTGTAAAAAATAACCCTCCCGATTATTTTTACAACTTACAATTTTAATTTTTGGATGTCTCCTATAAGTTAGGACTTAAACAATTTTTGCTTAGAAAAGTAGCGAATAACACCGAAACTTAGTCTTCCATGGAATCTAGTAACACGGTGTTCCACGGGTTCTCCTAACTGCGAACAAGGGGAGCAATGCACATGACTTAGGCGAATCAAATTCAATAAAGTCGTAGTGATGGAAATACAATAAAATTGCAGAGAGAGAGAGAGAGAGAGAGAGAGAGAGAGAGAGAGAGAGAGAGAGAGAGAGAGAGAGAGAAGAATAAAACTTTTACGAACAATCTTCAATAATTCCAATTACAAAGCAACCATATAAATAGGAAAATAACCATCCTAAAATAAATGAGAGAGAGAGAGAGACATGTATGAATAACCTTCAATAATTCCAATGTTCTTCACATTACAAAGCAACCAGAGAGAGAGAGAGAATAAAACTTGTACGAATAATCTTCAATAATTCCGATGTTCTTCCCATTACAAAACAACCATATAAATAGGAAAATAACCATTCTTAAATATAGGAGGTGTCTATAACAATTCAAACCTCCTACATGACTTTGTTATAACTCACATCCCCTAAATACATATAATTGTTATTGTTGTTTATAACAACTAATAACACTTTACTATCCTACTAATAACTTATATTTACATGATAATAATTACACATGTAATTGTTATCCACATATATATAAACTAATGGAGCACTAACTCACTGGGATTTAATATCATAGTGCTCTCATTATTATATTGTAATATTATTAATATGAGTTATATTATAACTCATTATTAATAATACAGGTTTGTTATATTGTTTCAACAATATAATTTTGTTATACCCGTAATGATATTAACGGGTTGTTTTGTTGTGTGACTTCCTGGTTTGTAGGAAGTCAGTATTCTATTTCCTTGGCTATTTATTAGCCTTATTATTATTTGTAATTAGGTTGAATACAATATCAGAATATTATTTCCTGTGTAAACAATATTGCTGTTCCAATACTAACAAAGTAATTTCCTAACATTCCCCCTTAGTGCGAACATGGGGAAAACCTACCTTTGTACTTGCACTTGCTTTCATGAATAGGTGATTTTCACAGATGATCACAAACCCGACGGATGGTTTTACATACAGTTGACCACGAACCGAGAATGGTGGTTTTACAAAGTGGAGTACCACAAACCAAAAGGTGATGGTTTTGCATATGGTTTACCAACAACCAAAAGTGGTGGTTTTGCAAAGTGGTTTACCACAAACCAAAAAGTGAAGGTTTTCAAGTGGTTTACCTATAACCACATCATGATGTGCCAAGTACTATTATCAGCCCTCATCACATTTCACCGTAGGGAATAACATAGGAAATTTTTCTAAATATTGTTGCTCATACATACATAGAAAAAGCTGACATAAAGGAAATGGAACATTGAATCATGTTCCCCCTCAATGTGAAATTTCCACTTATTGAAAACAAGAACACTTAAACAGGAACATTGAAATTGGCACTTTGAAAAACATAGTGAAAAGCACACAACACAAACTGCAAAGTCACATGTCACCAAAATTTCATGCGGGCTCGTTGTTGGCGACTAATGAGAGGTCGTTGATTGACCTTCATCCTCCGTGTATCCTCCAACCTCCAGTTAACTACTTATAACAGAAGATCGTTAGAAATATAGTCGCATTCTTCATTCATGGGTTCTTCCTCTGTCTCTGATTCTTCCTCTTCTGTGATTATATTGGCTTCATTTGATTTAAGTTTTCCACTGAGTAAATCTCTAGCTCTATTTCTACAATATTTGGAAGTATGCCCCTTTTTCTTGCAGTAGAAACACTCAACTTCCCCTTCATTTTTAGAGGAATTTTTATATTTATTTTTCACATACATCATCGTTTCTTCTTTTACATTGTTGATTTGTGGAGCTCAATTACTTTGGATTAACATGCAATGGGAAACTTGTTGGAAAACACAATAACCGTCATCGGTTATGGAGGGACCGGCATCGGTCACCTATGACCAACATTGGTCAGGAAATGAGGAACTGACATTGGTTAGGGATAACCGGTGTCGATTACACATGCATGAATGTTTTAATTAACTCACGGGAATTAGATCTATTTTTAGGATTAAAGCGTATCTATTGATTATAATTGCATGGCTAAGTGCCCTAAGTTTATATACGACTATATAAGCATAAAATCTAGGGTTTAAAAGTATGGATTAGGGAATTAGAAGAATCTCAAGAATTGTGAGAATAATTGTGAGAGAGAGAATTCTTGGAGAAGAAGCAAAAGTTTGAGAGAAAGAAAGTACTGTACATCTGAGAGGTGTGAAAGATTGTAAATCTTGTCAAAGCTTTGGATAATAGATTGACTTGTTTCTTGGTGGACGTAGCCCACACTGGGTGAACCACGTTAAATCTAGTGTTGATTTATATCTCTTGTTTTGTATATTTCTTCTGGTAGAATATCCGCTTTTATTTGCATGTATGCTTAGATTTGATATATTATTTGTACAACCGGTGTGCTAACCCCAACAACTGGTATCAGAGCTTTGTTTGAGGGTTTTGTGTGTTGACATGATTTACTCACAGAGGGTTTTCTGATTGAGTGGGAGCTACAACAATGGTAAAAGAAAACAAATACAAGGTAGAGAAATTTGACAGAAAAATTATCAATTATGGAAGATGCAGATTGAGGATTATTTGTATCAAAGAGATTTGTATTTACCGTTAGATGAGAATTCTAGACCTACAAAGAAGATGATGATGAAGAATGGAATATTCTTGACAGAAAGGCTCTGGGATCTATAAGATTGAGCTGACAAAGATTCGTGGCTTCCAATATTACATAAGCGACTTCTACGGTAGGATTAATGAAATCTCTTGCTAATTTATATGAAAAACCTAGTGCTTCAAATAAAGTTTATTTGATGAAGAAAATATTTAGTTCTAAGATGCATGAAGGTGGATCTGCATTTAGTCATTTGAATGATTTCTGATCTATTGTAAATCAATTAAAATCGGTTGAAATACCATTTGATGATGAAGTGAAAGCACTTTTATTCTTATGTTTTGCCGATAGTTGGGATAACTTGGTAATGGTTGTTAGTAATACATCATCTGCTAATAATGTTTTGAAGTTTGATGATGTGGTTAGTATAATCTTGAATGAAGAAATTCGCAGGAAGAGTACAGAGGAATCATCATCTGGGAATGATTTGAATGTAGAAAGTAGGGGTAGGCAAAAGGAGAGATCCAAGAGTAAGAGTAATGGGAAATCAAAGTCAAGGGATAACAGATCTAAATCCAGAGGTAAGAGAATTACTTGTTGGAAATGTGGAAAGAAAGGACATGCAAATAAAGATTGTTGGTCAAAAGATAAAGAGAATCAATAACTTGATAAAAGGTAAAGAAGTAAATCTTGCTTGCTGCATCGAGGTAATGCAAGATGCTCTTATTCTTTCTTTGGATAATAGAATAAAATCATGGGTTTTAGATTCAGGAGCTTCTTTCCATGCAACCCCTAATAAGGGTTATTTCAAAAATTATGTCTAGGGAAATTTTGGGCATGTTTATTTGGGTGATGATGAACCTTGCAGTATTACTGGAAAATGGGAAGTTCATCTTAAATTGCAGAATGGAAATACATGGGTATTGAAATATGTGAGGCATGTGCCAAACCTCAGGAGAAATCTTATTTCTGTAGGGAAACTAGGTGAAGCTGGTTGCATGGTTACTTTTACAGGAGACTCTTGGAAAGTCACCAAGGGTGATTTTGTTGTGGCAAGAGGTAAGAAGGTAGGAACATTATATTTATCTACCTGTGTTACTAATTCATTTTCTACATTATCTACTTCATATTCAGATGCAGGTATGTGGCATAATTGGTTGGGCCATATGAGTCAAAAAGGAATGTAGATATTAAAGGCTAAGGGTAAGTTATCAGATTTGAAAGATTTAGATCTTGATTTCTGTGAGCATTGTGTCTTTGGAAAGCAAAAGAGAGTGAGATTTCTCAAAGTTGGGGCAACTAAGGAGCAAGAAATTGGAGCTTGTACACTCAGATGTGTGGGGACCAACTTAGGTAGCTTCTCATGGAGGATCTCAATATTATGTTACTTTCATTGATGATGCTATAATAAAGGTATGGGTTTATTGTATTAAACATAAATATGATGTTTTTGAAACTTTTAAAAGATGGAAATCCCTTGTTGAGAATGAATCAAATTCAAATTTAAAGTGCCTTAGATCTGAAAATGATGGTGAATACTATAGCAAAGATTTTAATGATTATTGTTCAGTGAATGAGATACGTAGAGAAAAGACGGTTCCTAGAAAACCACATGAGAATGGTGTTGCAGAAAGAATGAACATGACAATCATGGAACGTGCTAGAAGTATGAGGATACATTCTGGATTGCCTTTGCAGTTTTGGGCAGAAGTAGTTGATACAACGGTTTATTTGATTAATCGTGGGCCTTCAAGTTCACTAGATGGAGGAATACCAGAGGAAGTTTGGACCGGAAAAGAGGTAAATCTTTCTTTTCTTAAATTTTTTGGTTCAGAAGCTTTTGTGCATGTTGATAAGGAAAATAGGAAAAAGTTGGATGCAAAATCTAAGAGATGCACTTTCATTGGTTATGGATCTGGTGATTTGATTCCATTTTTGGGATTTAGAGAATTCTAAAATTATTAGGAGTCGTGATGATATTGAATGGAATGAAAAGAGAATGTACATGGATCAAATTTTGGTACCTAAGGATGAATTGGTTGAGAAGTTTGTGGATGAAAATGAACTCTCATATTTAAAAGTAATACTGACTGGGTTACACAGTAACCAATGTCGGTTAACCCTTGACCGACATTGGTCAGCAGAGCCGGTATCGGTTACAGAAGATCCAAATCGGCATCAGTTATTAGAACTGACGTCGGTTATAGGTGACCGATGTTGGTCAATCGACAGCAGTTTGGATACAAATGTCCAGGAGGTCCAAAATGAGCATCTGGTACCCCAAACTCCGTGAAAATGTCGCAAAGGGTAAGTAAACTTCCGTAAAGATTTACACCTCTATTTTATTTATTATTGACTAATATTGGTGAACCAGAAATTTTGAAGAAGCAATGCAGGATGAGACCCACGTGCAGTGGGAGCATGGCATGGATGAGGAGATGGACTCCTTGGAACAGAACCCGAGACTTGAGATTTGGTTAAGTTTCCAAAGCAGTAGTAAGAGAACATTGTAGAACAAGTGGGTTTACAAGATCAAGGAAGAAGAGGGTGGATGTAAAAAGGTACAAGACAAGGCTTGTAGTAAAGAGATTTACACAAAAAGTGTATTGATTTTGGTGAAATATTTTCTCCTGTTTTTAAGATGACTTCAATTCGTATCTTATATTGAGTTTAGTTCTTTGTAGAGAGGATTTTAATTTAGAGCAACTAGATGTGAAGACAGCTTTCCTTCATGGTGATTTGGATGAAGAGATTTATATGCGTAGCGCTTGGGTATGAAGTCAAAGGTAAGGAGAAATTAGTGTGCAAGTTGAAAAAGAGCCTATATGGGCTCAAGCAAACTCCAAGGAAATGATACATGAGGTTTGATAGTTTTATGCATGAGCATGTTACTTGAGATGTGAATCGACCATTGTGTTTATTTCAAGAATCTTGAAAATGGAAGCTATATTATTTTGTTACAGTATGTAGATGATATGCTTATTGCAGATCTAGTATGCGGGAACATTGGTGAGCTTAAGGAAAGCTAGCTCACACATTTGATATGAAAGATTTAGGATCTGTAAAAAGAATCCTTGGCATGCAAATGCATAGAGATAGAAGAACAAGAAATTGTATTTATCTCTAGAGGATTATATCTACAAGGTGTTAGAAAGGTTCAAGATACAAAATGCAAAACCTGTTAGTACACCTATGGCTGGACACTTCAAATTGAGTAAAGATCAGTGTCTTACATCACAAGAGGAGGTCAAATACATGACACGAGTTCCATATGCTTCAGCAGTTGGGAGTCTCATGTATGTTATGGTTTGTACAAGACCAGACATTGCACAGCAAAGTGGGAGTGGTGAGTAGATATATGGCCAATCCAGGTAAAGAGCATTGGAAAGTAGTCCAATGGATACTCAAGTATTTGAGAGGGACATCTAGCATGCAGTTATGCTATGGAGGTTTGGATATTTCATTATGTGGCTATGTTGATTCGGATATGGCTGGAGATCTGGATGGTAGGAGGAGTACTACTGGATATATTTTCACAATAGGTGGAACGACAGTTAGCTGGATTTCAAGATTGTAGAAGGTTATGGCTTTGTCTACTACATAGGTAGAGTATGTTGCAGCTACAGAGGCTAGCAAGGAGATGATATGGATGAGTAGGTTCATGGAAGAGTTGGGAAAGGAGAAATATGATTGCAAATTGTTCAGTGACAGTCAAAGTGCAATTCATTTGGAAAAGAACTCAACATTTCATTCGAGAATGAAACACATTCAGTTGAGGTATCACTTCATATGACAAGTATTGGAGGATGGGCAATTGAATCTGGAAAAATATTTCATACGAGTGAGAACCCTGCGGATATGCTAACAAAGTCGTTAGCAAAGGAGAAGTTGGAGCTACACTCCACTTCTGTTGGTCTTCGAGTTTGAGACTTGAGGAGGAAGAAACAAAGCTAAGGAAGGATCCAAGAATGATGCTATACAGGTATGGTGTAGTAATTAATCTCCAAGTGGGAGATTGTTGAGTTGTGGAGCTCAATTACTTCGGATTAGCATGTAATGTGAAACTTGCTAAAAAAACACATCGATATGGAGGGACCGACATCGGTCACCTATGACCGGCATCGGTCAGGCAAGGAGGAACCGACATCGGTTAGGGATAACCGGCGTCGGTTACCTGTGCATGAATGTTTTAATTAACTCACGGGAATTAGATCTATTTTTAGTATTAAAGCAGATCTATTGATTGTAATTGCATGGCTAAGTGCCCTAAGTTTATATACGCCTATATAAGCATAAAAGATAGGGTTTAGAAGTATGGATTAGGGAATTGGAAGAATCTCAAGAATTGTGAGAATAATTGTGAGAGAGAGAATTCTTGGAGAAGAAGCAAAAGCTTGAGAGAAAGAAAGTACTTGTACATCTAAGAGGTGTGGAAGATTGTAAATATTCATTGTATATCTTGTCAAAGCTTTGGATAATAGATTGGCTTGTTTCTTGGTGGATGTAGCCCACACTAGGTGAACCACGTTAAATATGGTGTTGATTTATATCTCTTGTTTTGTGTATTTCTTCTGGTAGAATATCCACTTTTATTTGCATGTATGCTTAGATTTGATATATTATCTGTACAACCGGTGTGCTAACCCCAACATACATCTTATTTGGTTTTTTTCTCTTCGGCTAGAAGAGCAGATATCATATCATCTAATGAATGTGTAGGCATTTGACCAAGAGTGAATACAACATTGCTATATTTTTGAGGCAAGCTATTCAAAAAGATAGATTTTGCATCTTCTTTGTCAACTTCTACTTCCACCTATGTTAGTTGTCTCATAAGAGACCTCAATTCATTTATATGACTGGACATACTTACACCATCATTCATCTTGAATTTGAACAATTGTAATTTTAAGGAAAATTTTGCATTTACAGCTTTTCCACCAAAGGTTTTATTTAAAAGCTCCCAAATTTCCCTAGATGGTTTTTCAAGATCAACATGATGAAGTTCAAAATCGACATTGCAAGTCCTATGATAGCCTTGGCCTTATCATCTCTAGTTTTCCATTCTAACAATTTGCTAGCATCGTAGGTTCTTTCTCCTTTCCATTAACTATTCCCCACAAATTCTTATTCATCAATTACATTTGAATATTTACTTTCCAAGTGTGAAAGTTAACTCCATCAAATTTATCTATGGATGCAACTGATGTCTCCATTGATCAACAAAGATATCAAAAATAACAAATAAAAACAGGTACTCATTGCATTGATGATAACTTGAGAACCGTAGCTCCATTTTACAAATGGTAAAATGCGTTTGAAAGATGATTTCAAGATATTTACATTGATGCAAAGATATGTTGGTGATTTATTTGGAATCGAAAGTGATTTAGCGGAATCGTTGGCGATTGGAACAAAATCGTTGTTGATTAGTAAAATTGTTGGTGATCACCGTAAAAATATGATGACATAGATTCGACTCAAATTTCACCAAAATAAAATCTGAATGCATATAGGGAGATGAATAGAATGATGACATGCTTGATTTAGGTTGATTCTTGATTGCAAAGTTCATTGTAGTCTCTTTCCTGCTACGGTAGACCACACGTCCTCCTTTCTTCTCAAGGTTGGGCACTCAATCAGAAGCACGAAAAAAAATGACAGCAAGAAACCAGATGAATAAATCCTTTTGTTGGACTTACTCGATGCCGATGATGGAAATACAATAGATTTTCAAATAGAGAGAGATATAATAAAATAAGACTTGTACGAATAATCTTCAATAATTCCAATGTTTTTCACATTACAAAGCAACCATATAAATAGGAAAATAACCATCCTAAAATATAGGAGGTGGTTATAACAATTCAAACCTCCTACGTGAGTTTGTTATAACTCACATCCCCTAAATACATATAATTTTTATTGTTGTTTGTAACAACTAATAAAAATTTACTAACCTAATAATAACTTATATTTACATGATAATAATTACATATGTAATTATTATTCACACATATAAACTAATAGAGCACTAACAAAATAATTTCCTAACACATGGAACATTAGATCCCATTTTTCTCATGGAATATATGAGCTTAGTGTTTTGCAGGTTTCAAAATTCACACGAGAAAAAGAATTTGAGCTCAGGACTTAGGCATATCTTCGATGGAGTCTTGGTCTTCAACAAAAATGGTGAAAATAGCTAAGTACCTCACGACAAGAAACAAAACATGGGTTCTACTCAGGAAAATCCGTGATGTAAGGGGAACACACCATAAAGAACCAAAAATAGGGTAAAAAGTTTAAATGAGATTAAGATTGGACATCGTGTGTTGTCATGCTAAATGTATAACATGTAAAATTGAAATTTTTGCCATGACAACTAAGCCCCCACTTGAAAATTTCCTCCCGATCACTATGAACCCTTCCTCCGACCAACCTATCAACTCACAAAACACCTTCCAGTTTGTGTCACCCTCATTCCGAATGAGAGGAAAGTACTAACAAAAATTTTAAGTGTTTTTAATGTGCAAGGAGATATTCCTAATGTGATTGAAAAATCCACCGAGATCGGAAGCGAAATACTCTCGGACGCTTAGAAAGGGCCATTTTTGGCCGTTTTGCAGACTAGTGAACACCCTCAAGAAGCTTACAGGTAAGATTCAAATCATCTGGGAGTGGGGTTGAAGAATAATGAAGTCATCCAAGGTAATTTAGGGAAATTTGGTTGAAGAAATTTAAGTTAGGAACAACTTGTGTAATATCACGTAATATTGGGCACAGGGAATGAAGGCTTTAACGGTAAAAGCTAACTTGTCCGGATGATTATGGGAGCTCTGGAAAATTTTGAGAAGAAAAAAAAATTCAATGGAAATCTCTTGGAACCCTCTACGTGATGGAAACATCAATTTAGTTCAAAGACTCAATAATATTCTATGAGAGTCTAGGACACCACAGTTTCCCTTTCTCGTCGAGATTGAAATAGGACCTAAAAATGAAATATAAGGCATATTTTGATCCTAATAATGTTTGTAATGATCTTAAAAGTTTTTTTTTGAGTCAAAATCATATAAGGTTTGACCCCAAAACACTCCTCTATGCTCCCGTGCGGCAAAAAATACTACCAGTGGTCTTCAAATGCACTCGACGGGTGACATCAACACTTAAAAACTCCTTTTCACACTCTCTCACCCTTGTTATCCATTTTTATTTTCCATGAGGTAATAAGGGGAAACAATAGTTTGACCCCATTAATTTGGAAGTTTCATCACTTAAGAATTCAACTTTGGGTGTTAGGGTGAGAAAATGAGTGTTTTGAGTTTCTTGCCCCACTTTTCATGTACCCAAACTTCATGGGTCACAATTTTTCACCATTTATATCACATAATATTTTACCAAGGTGAAAAGGGGACACCAAAGTGTGACCCCCATCATTTTTGAAGTTATGACACTCACCCCTCATCACTTTTGCACCTAGGTTGCATAAACTAGCTTTCTACCTTGGCCCCTTTTCATGATGGTTGAACCTAGGTACATGTTTTCACTCATGTTATGTCCCCATTGTCCCCAAAGCATAAAGGGAACAAAAATTGTGAAAATTTCCTCCCATTTAGCTCTTGTTCATTTGAAAACTCATTTACGCTCCCTATGACCAAAATTTAGCCCCCAGTGACCATTTCCAGCCCCCTTGGATCACCTCCACAAGGAACTATAGGCTTACACTTGTCACCATATAGTGTAAGTCACATTTTTGTGTCCCTTATGTCCCCTTTTCCCTCTTGCATAGGTTCAACTCAAGCTCCAACCTCCACAAACTCCGGTTAAGTTGTTGGGTCAAATGGGTGAGTTAAAAATTGCAAGAAAAATGACTAACTCCGCACCTCACATACTTAGTCGTTTTCAAACTTCAAAATTGATGTGCCTCCCAAAACCTCCATTAATTTACATGTATGCTTTTGGTTTGTTCCGGATGTCCAATCTCCCAAATTTGAGAATTGCTCATAACTCATAAATCGTTCACCCGATCTCCATCAATCTCTGCCATGTCTTCCTCTCAAAAAATCCTTCAAGATGACCATAAGAGAATTTAAATTGATGTTATGTATAATTTATAGTATGTAAAATAAATTTGCAGACTCAAAAGTTGTCTTTTTAGATCTACGAAGTTTCGATAGAAGAAAACCCTAAAAAACAAGAGTAGAAGGTCTTGAAGCAAAACCCAAAATTTTGAGACCAAGTTCATTTCAATCCAACACCCAGAAGACCTCAGTAAAAAAATAGTAATTATTTAAGGCTTCAAATGTCCAAATATAGTAAGTTTCCTAAAATGGAAAATTCTCAGCACCTATGCACTCCGAATAAGCAAAAACCATATGAAGGTGAAAATTGTGAAAACCTACTAAAAATAGTCATCTTAATTAAGGACATATTAAAAATCAAAAGTCTTGGAATCGGTCTCGATCACTTGTATCAAATCACATTCCACCTATATCATTTCTTTTTCCATAATTGTAAGGTTGGGAAGTTGTCTCATGGTTCAAACAAGAGAGAATGTTGTCGTAAGCTCCCAAAACCTCAATCTCAAGGTTAATTCTGTTAGAGTAGGTATTTACCTTAGCTCATGTTTACCTAAGTGCTTTATTTACCTTTATTGTATTTATCCTCACCCACTTATGTGTGTGAATATTTATTTTTATTTATTTAGATATTAGGGGGATATTATCTAGTTGTTACGTATAGTTCTTTCCTTGATCTATGGTATTGACTAGATCCTTGATATCTAGTTCTCTCCTAAATCTATGGTCTTGACTATTTCTTTCCTTGATTTATGGCTTAATCTATGACCTTGACTGGTTCTTAGATTTATTCATTGTATATATAAGCAAGACCCATTATCATTGTATTTCATTGAGTTCCATAATAATATATGATATTGTTGCTCATTTGTTTGCGAAAGGTTCTCCAGTAAAGTTATTCCAACACCCATTACAATCCTTAGCCCTTGGTCATATGGTATGGTCGTATGAGGGCTTAAAGTTTGTGATTCCTACTATTAGGTGCTTAACTCCAACCCGCTTTCATTTTTTTGTGGTGAAAAGAAGAGCATTTTATTTTGTTTTAGTGGTAACTAAAATAAATAGCATAACATAAACTTGTAAAGCTTATATCTTTTGATCGGCAACTTGGATTTGAGTGCCGTTTTTTGCAAAAGTGATTGTTTTTTCGTGATCTTTCCATTGAAAATATTTATTTTAAGAATCAAACTATAATTATAAAGTTCCATATTGTAACACACACTCATTATAAAGTGCTAAAATCTGGGGGCTCTTGTTGCATTGCTTAGTTCTTGCATTTCTTTTGGTGATTTTTTGAGAATGGCGTCTACTTCTGCATTAGATCATGTTGAGCCATTAACAACACATAATTACCACACATGGAAACCAAGAATGGAAACAATAATTAAGTAGAAAATATTATGGGCTTTAACTTCTTCAGAACAACCAATGTTCACTAGAGAATATGAGAAATTTCAAAGTGCAAGTTTGATGAGTGTATGGGTTTGATATGAACTTATGTAAGTGATAATATTTTGTTTCATTTGGAAAAATGTGACTCTCCTTTCAAAATATGGGAGAAATTGGAGGATTTATTTGGTAAGGTGGATCATATGAGAGCCATGCAACTTGAAATTGAGATCACCTCTATTAATCCTGAATATTTTTCAACAATTATAGACTATCTTACTAAGTTCAAGAATTTGTTGACACAGTTGAAGGGGAGTGGAAGAGATAAGAAATATGAAGAGTGTGTTTAATTTATTTTATCTAAATTGAGAGGACCATTTCAAATCTTTTCTTCTACTTTTTCTCTAGCATGGATGCTTTAGGTGAATCATTCAAGATGTCTAACTTAGAAACATTTTGTAAAAGAATTACTAGGAAGAATCCAAATTGTCTCACCTTGAGTTTTCCACCTCTCAAAAGTCATTAGTTGCATCTAATCCTAAGGAAAGGAAAACCAAAAAGTAAAACCAAATCTACCCTTTTTCATCTCAAAATGATCTTAAACCCAAAGAAAACAACTCTAAACCCAAGGAGTCTTCTAAATCCAAGAATAAGTCTAGCCTTTCGAGCTCTTTTTATGGGCATATTGGTCATGAAGAATATAGGTGTTATAATAAAATGCAAGCCTTAGAGGATGCAGTCAAGAAACATAAAATTTCTATCTCCACTCCACCTCCTTCTAATCAGCATGACAAAGCACTTAATGTTGTTGGGATATCTCAGTCACCACTTGAAGACAATTGGGTTATAGATTCTGGTGCTTCTCATCACATGAATTCTTCCAAGGATTATTTTGTTTCTCTAGGTTTGAGTTCTACTTCTAAAACTGAAGTTGGAGATTCTTCCTTTCTTTCATTAAAGGAAAAGGTGATATACAACTTGATGGTGGTAGTATCCAAGATGCACTATATGTTCCTAACATCACTACAAATTTGCTTTCTGTATATCAAATTTGTCATTCTGGTCAAGGGAAAATAATGACTTTTACACCACATGGGGAAAAGTACGAACTTTATTGGAGCCTTATTCACTTGTTGCTCAAGGTATTATTGATCATAGTTCTAGACTATATCACTTTGAGGGTTTTGATGACACTTCTTTTATAGGGACAATATTAGTTTCTCATGCAGATTCAGAGAGTAAACTTTGGCATGAGATATTTTGGCATCTCAATTACAGATATTTGAAGGAGTTTTGCACTCATGGTATGGTTGATGGTATTCCTAAAGTTTCTTTTCTTGAGGGAGTTTGTCATGGTTGTGCATTAGGAAACAACATCGAGATCCATTTCCTAAGAATTTTTCAAAGAGAGCTTCTTCACCACTTGAGCTTGTGCATAGTGACTTGATGGTTTTCCTACCCCCTCTTTCAATGGAGCTAAGTATGCACTTACCTTTATTGATAATTTCTCAAGGCGTACTTGGGTTTATTTTCTTAAGTAAAAAAGTGATGTTTTTTCACACTTCCAAGTATTCAAGGATTTGGTCGAGAAACAATCTTCTAGTTGCATAAAGAACCTTCATACTAATAATGGGGGAGTACTTTAGCAATGAGTTTTCTGATTTTTTAGAAACTCAAGGCATTATTCACCAACATTCCATTCCTTATACTCCACAAATGAATGGCTTAGCGAATAGAATACTAGAACTTTGAAGGAAATAGCTAAATGTATGATGCATTATAGAGATTTACCTCCTATTTATTGGGCAGAAGCAATTAATTGTGCTAACTACATTCAAAATTACACACCACACAGAGCACTTGAGCATTTGACTCTAGAGGAAGCTTGGTCCAACACTAAACCATATGTCTCATTTTTTTGAGTCTTTGAGAGCCATGCTTGGGCCTTTGTGCTAAAGAAGAAAATGAAAGATTTAGATAAGAAGAGCAAACCCTTGATCTTTGTAGGGTATTGTGAGGACATTAGAGCTTATCGAATTTTAGATCCCGATACTAATGAAACTCTTTTTCGAACACATGTCGAGTTTGATGAGCTCTTCACTCATGATTCTTCATCTTCTTCCACACCTTCTTCTTCATCTCATCTTGATGATCCTTTATTTGAGGAGATTTATGAGGAGATTATAGATGTCGTTGAGGATCCTACTCCCACTGATGTTGTCACTATGCCTAAATGGGCTCGTACTACAGTTTTTAAGGCAACACCTTTCATACATGATCTTCCACCCACCAGGAATCATGATGCAAATTCTACAGGTTTTGGACTTTTGTGTCAGGCATTTTATGAGGATCCATAGTCTTTTCAAAGGCTCATGGGATACAGGAGTGGGATGATGCGATGATAGCTAAGTATTCTTCTTTGATGAAGAATCATACTTGGGATTTGGTATCTCTTCCTAAAGGAAGAAATATGGTTAGGTGTAAGTGGGTATACCAAACCAAATATGCAACTGATGGTTCCATTGACAAGTATAAGGATCGTGTTGTTGCAAAGGGTTTTTCACAAGTTGAAGGTATTGATTACTCTGAGACTTTTGCACCCATTACTAAGATGGATTCTGTATGCCTTGTACTTACTATTGCTGCATCATAGGGGTGGCCCGTATACCAGATGGACGTGAAGAGTGCCTTCTTACATAGAGATTTACAAGAGGAAATATACATGGAGCAACATACTTTGGATTTGTTTAGGATTCTTCTCTTGTTTGTAGGCTTCGAAGGTCTCTCTATGGTCTCAAACAAGCCCCTCGGGCTTGGTATGAGAAGATGGATTCTTTTCTTCTATCTACTAGTTTTTTTTGTTGCCACTCTGATCATACAGTGTATCTCCAACATGTTGGTGAGGATATTGTGATACTTGTCTTGTATGTTGATGATCTGTTACTTACTAGACGCTTCTTCTTCACACATTCAGACTATTCAAAGGGCTCTTTCTACACGGTTTAACATGACAGATATTGGGTTATTGCATTATTTCCTTGGTTTATAGATTTCTTAGATAGATTCAAGGATTCATTTGAGTCAAAGCAAAATTACACCCATGATCTTATTCAACGCTTTGATATGGCTGATTGCAAGCCAAGTCCATCTCTTTTTCAGTTTGGGGTTACTCTTACTTCCACATGTACCACACCACTTTATGATCCTACATTGTATAGGCAATTGGTTGGGAGTCTCATGTACTTGACCCATACTCGCCTTGATATTTCATTTGCAGTAGGGATTGTATCTCGGTTTTCACATTCTCCTCATAGTAGTCACTGATAGGCTGCTAAAATGATTTTACACTATTTGCAGGGCACTTCCCACTTTTGCCTACACTACACTAGGGGTTCTACTCAGTTGGTTGGATATACAAATTTAGATTGGGTAGGTTCTATTGATGATAGACGTTCCACTTCTGGATATCTTTTTTGTATTGGTTCTTCTCTAATTTCTTGGGCATGTAAAAAGTAATAGGCTATTGCAATTTCATCTTCAAAGGCAGAGTACAGGGCAGCAATTACAGCGAGTCAGTAGATTCTTTGGCTTTGACAGTTATTGACAGAGTTTGGATTCCCACAGGATTCACCGACTTTACTTTGGTGTGACAACCGAAGTTCCATTCACATTTCTTACCTGAACCCAGGTTGAGCACGACGAACCAAGCATATTGAGATACACATCCACTTCATTCGTCAACACATTCAAGATGGAGTTATTTTCTTGGAGTAAATTTTGACTCAAGTGAGAAGTTGCAAACATATTTACGAAGCCTTTTGCATCACCTCACTACCTTGAGTTACGTGGAATGCTTGGGGTTTCAGAAGTTGTTCTTGGGGGTGTTCATGAGAACATATTCCTTCTTCTTCTTCTTTCTCTTTCCTTCTAGCAAGATTCTTTCCTTCTTTTGGTTCGATATTTCTTCATGGATATATTGTACATGAGTACCTCATTAGGCCTAGTTGTCGGGACTCATACTAGCTTCACTTGAGGGGGAGTGTTAGAGTACGTATTTACCTTAGCTCATGTTCACCTAGGTGTTTTATTTACCTTTATTGTATTTATCCTTGCCCACTTATGTGTGTGGATATTTATTTTTATTTATTTAGATATTAGGGGATATTATCTAGTTGTTAGGTATAGTTCTTTCCTTGATCTATGGTATTGACTAGATCCTTGATGTCTAGTTCTCTCCTAAATCTATGGTCTTGACTAGTTCTTTGATGACTAGTTCTTTCCTTGATTTATGGCTTGATCTACGACCTTGACTGGTTCTTAGATTGTTATTCCTTGCCTATATAAGCAAGGCCCATTCTCATTATATTTCATTGAGTTCCATAATAATATATGATATTGTTGCTCATTTTTTTGCAAAGGTTTTGTGTAAAGTTATTTTGGCAAATTACTTTCATCTTATTGATCGTGGTGTTTGATTAGCATATGAGTTCTTAGCTTGGTACGATTTGGTTATCATTCCTTTTAAATTCTACACGGGACACTTTGGCACAAGAATTTGGATGATTCAACTCATCCAAATTATTATAGAATAGATTAATCATGGTTGAATTCATCCAATAAGGAGATGTCTTTGTCGCTAAGGTGAATCAGGAAGCTCCATACCAAGTTTATGTAGGCTTCAGACCAAATACACGGGAAGCTCCAAACCAAAGTCTTGATGTAGTATTTCAACCTTTAAAAACATGAATTAAGCCTCTGAGGTGAATACCAATGATGTTCATGCATCATATACATTGCTCCAAATGTGCCTTAACTCAAGGCCATCACATTTACAAGATCAATCTCACAACAACGTTCCTAGACACTCATTCAAATTCCTTGGAGTTTTTCTCGCACATCACAATAGGGAACAAGTTGCAACCACAATGTTTTGGTTCAACAAGAGGTCAAAGGCACAAAGTTTCATTCAGAGAGTAATTTTTGTATCTTGAGAAGGACCTATTTTAAGGAGGATAATATGAACAAAAGGTGTATGAGCATTCTACGATTGATTTCATTCAAAAGGGTGACATATTTGTTTTGGAGGTGAATTTTAAAGCCAAGGAGAGTGCGGTGATGATATCCATGTTTTGACTCGACCTTATGTTTAAAAGGATTACTGTGTTTGTGAAAATGGGAAATCATCTCAAGTTCACATGTTGCAATTCACTTAATAGTGTTCTTCAACACCCATTCAACACCTTGAAGTGTGTTTGTAATTCATAAGAGGAAGCATATGCAGTCACACCAATTTAGTTCAATGGGTGGTCATAGGACAAAAAATTCATTCAGGGAGAAATCCTTCTATCTGCAAGATGAAGACCCATTTCAATGGGTCACAAACAAGCAAGAACATGTTTGAGCATCTTGAGATTGATTACATTCAAAGAGACATATTTGTCATGGATTTTAATTTCGAGACTAGTGATCTCCATTTCCTAACTCATACCTTGTGATCAAAGATGATCATCATGTTCCTATCTTAGTACATGTCTCATAATAGTGTTTTTGAACACTTATTCAATACCCTGGAAGGTGTCTATGTCTCATAGAAGAAAGAGTTACAATCTCAGTATTCCAATTCAACAAGTGGTCAAGTGTAAGGAAATTCATTCATGGTTCATCAAAGGCTAGTTCTTCATCGACAAAGGCTTCTTCTTCATCAAATTAATCAACCCTCTTCCTTTCTCTCTCTCTCATCTTTCTTCTCTTTCCATATTCTAATCCTTCATTAAGAATGTACTTTATTATTATTTTGTATTATTCACTTAAGTGACATTCAACTTAAAATTGTAATAGTTCTTTTTCATTAATAAGAAAAAGGATCACTTTTATTCTCTAGGAATATTAAAGGGTCAAGTGATCTGGAAAGGTGAAACTTCATTTGGGGGAGATGAAAAGACATTTTATAAGCTATATATTGGAATGAATTATCTATTTTAAAGGGTTGACAATTGTTGATTGTTGGATTTCACTACTACATCAAGCAATAAAGATGTATTTCATCTACCTCCTTGTCTATGTTCATCTACTCTCTTTCTCTCTACTTTCCAACTTCGCAAGCATTGTAATCTTATACAACCAAGAAGGAAGTTTGTGACCTTGATTGATGAATTCATAGAACTTGGTGTCTCTAATTTATTAGTATTATTGTTTCTTATATTGTTGCATCTTCTAATTTAATGTGGACCTACTTTTTTTTTAATGTGTGTGAAATTTGTAATTCCACTCACAACATTAACCACATCTCTCTTTGTCCTACTCTCCTTCACCCATCTCCAAACTAATTCCTCCCTTGTACACTGTACAAGCACTTTTCCATAAGTTTAGTGGAATATTCTGTGTGATCCCTAACCTAATGGCCACCCCAATATATTAGTTAGTTTACATTCAATAATGGGAGCCTCCCATACCCAAGAAGGAGGGGCTTAGCCTCGTGACCATGACCATTGGTGAAAACCAATAATCTACACTGCGACAAATTATTTCACCAACAATTTTTGGCGAATCCATTAGGGAAGATATACCCTTGTGTACCCTTAAAAGGTTTCTAAAAATACAAAAATAGATATTTGAAAATTACAAAAAATCATAAAATTAAAAAAATCATAAACTTGGAAACTCAATGCTAAAAATTCACCGATGATTTATTCTATAAACATGTCATTTCTAGGCTGTAAATTTCCATTTACAAGCTAGAAAATATTTTACAAACTGGAAGAAGAGATATTATCTAGAGAAAACCAAGCAAGAGACACTTTGGTATTTCAAAATCCCGCATTTGAGTTGTAGGAAAAGGTGATTTCATACTTGTTCCCATATGGATTCCAAGGCAATCACTTGAGTCTTCACCTCTTGGTTTGGTTGCATCTCCACTCTCTCATCAACGATTTAACAATATTCATCTAGAGATGGATACACCTATACCATGGGGATAGAACACCGGTCCGCTATATTGGCTCCACCACTTCATGAATTGCCAAAAGGATCAAGAAAGAACTTTCCCAAATTCTATGGAGATGGAAAAAAACGTCTAGATGATCATATTACAAATTTTATCACAACCTATGGCATTCATAAAGTGGGACTCAAGATGTTGCAGCTTTGACTATTTGTGGAGTCATTGCAAGATGTTGTTGCGAATGGTTTTACTACTTGTCATCACATTCAATTACTAATTGGGATGATATGAAAACCAAGTTTGAAGCAAGATTCAAGACTACGGAAGATGTTCATGCCCTCCTTGCTCAATTAGCTCAAATAAAGAAAGAACCGCAAGATCCCATGAGAGAATTTGTAGTGAAGTTCAATAAGTTAATCAACAAGATTCCCATTGGTTTTCATTCTACTACAAATAATAAAAAAGGTTCTTCATAAATGCTCAGTTTCTTGAAGTTGGTTTCATACTACAGAGATCTCAACCAAATACTTTAGAAAATACTCAATGATGCAAAGATATATAAAAATTCAATCCCACAACCACTCTAGGTTTACCAACTCTTCTTGTTTAAAAGCTCCCTATTCCTAGGTCCAAAATGCCTCCTTTAGAATCAAGTTTTACCTTATTCAACACTTCTCTCCTTAAGACCTAGGTGGTATAGAATCAACTCTATATTGATACCCTCCACAATGAATGAAAGGTCACAAAGGATCCACCAACCTGTTATGGAATTCTTAGAAATGTTCAATACTCCCTCATGTATCCTAGTAACCTTAATAACCTTCAACTCTGTGTCATGTTAATGTATACCAGTCACGGTCCCTTTAGTCCTAAAATGCCTCATACTTGGAATTTGATTCAAATCACTTCAAAATCAATCATAGAGTTTTTATAACATCTAATTTCCTCCTAGAGTTAGGCTATCAACCATGAAGGAACCCTAATTCATGAACTCACCTCATCAGATCAGTATTGTTGGTCACAAACATAACCTAGCTCATTAAGTCCCTGCCAAGACACTATTAAGGTTATCTATTCAAATAAACACTTTCACAACTAATTCTTAGGATTTCCCAACCCTCATTACCATCTCTTGGTCATGTTTAAGGTTTCCAGGTTCTCAATTTACTTGGAATGAAATTTCTTATGCAAGTCACTATGTGTATTAAACCCCAAACAACTGCTACCAAAAACTGTCACAAAAATCTCCTTTGTTTCAAAATGAATCAGTTTAATTCCTTTTGCAACATGTTCTCAAATTCCACACAATACTTTCTTCCAATTTTGGTAATTTATTATTGGTTAAATTTTGAGATAGAGGTTTTTTCTTATCAAGAAACCCTACTTGCAAGGATTTGTTGACTGTAACAGTCGAGATGTGTTTTTGAGATGTTTTGGCTCAATTTTTGACCTTTGTTCGAATCTTAAAGTTTTGGAAGGATGGTAACACCTGATAGAATCTCTCCAATCACTTAATCCCATTTGAACAATCTCCACAAGTGATTCAATTTTTTTTTGACAGTGCTAAAAAGTCTTTCTGACTACCCTGTACACTTTGAGGCAAATCTGTAGGTCTAATTCTTGATACTACTCATCCTTAATGAATAGAAGGTTGATTTTAAACAAGATCACATTTTATAACTCACCCAAACTCAATTATTCACCCTTTCTTAGAGAATCAATTACTTTCTTGCTCAAAAATTGTACATGCACATCACAGAGTTCTTTGTCTAGTTACAATTTGCACAAGTAAATGAGTTCATAGAGCATTTTGGAATGAAATGCACTTTGGAACTTCACTAAAATACTCTCATCAAGATTCATCTACTATTACATAAGAACCTCCCTCACCATTCTTACAACTTACCCTTCATGATCTCTTCTTTGTCTTTGCATCATGGTATCTTTACTCCTCTAGGGTTTCAATGGAAATCATATACAAACAACACTTCTCATAGATACCTAAGGTTAGAATAAAGTATGTTCCTTTGACATATACTCCTTCCACTCACATGCAACACCTTTTAAGTTCAAACCTTTCATCAACATTCATCATCTAGCAAGCCTTTCACAATCTCATTCACAGTTACAAATTCTCAAGTTGGAACAAACATCTACAATACAAGAAATCAATGAATCCAATATAATTGAAACTTAGAATACCTTTTCTAGTGAGGATCACCATCCATACACACATATCAAGCTTTAAAACATCAACACAAAATAGAAATATTCATATTTTGCTAGCAAACAAGTTATCTTTTCAAAACTCTTGAAACTCTTAGATTCTCATTCGAATGGAATGAGGCTCAATTGGTTACATTGAGGTTTTTATATGTTCACAAGTCCCTCTAACTGAATCTTAACCTCTCAACCCTTGGTCACATGATGGATTCTTGCAAACCATTAAAGACACTCAACTAGGACTCCAAGTTCTAAGTTTCTAACACACAAACTATGCTTTCTAGACCTTTAGAGGCCAATTTACATGTAAGATAATCATGGATAACCTAAAGAGATCATCAAACTCCAAGACAAAGCCAAAATGGCTTCACAATTCAAATTTGCATATTTTGGAGGGAATTGCAAAGTTTGAAATTGTGAAGGACTAGTTACACCTTATCACACCTAAATGACTACAAATGACCTAAATAAACCATCCAAGCCAAAATTGAGTGACTACAATCCAAAATTGCATGTTTCTAGACATATGTGCAAGTTGGGATTAGGTGTTATTGCATCACTCAAGAAATTTCCATTGAAGTAGAAGATGATCTTATCATGTTAGTGAAGATCAAGAACTATTCAATGAAGAATAAGGACTAGAGTTTTAAAGATGAAAGAGTTGATCTATTGTTGCAAATATTGGTCAATGATTTGACTTCATTGAAGAAGGAAATTGCTCAACATGCCTCATACTAAAACCAGAATAGGAATCAGATTATAGGAGAACCCAAAATGCTTGCCTTGGAAACTCCACCGCTTAATGAGAGTGGAACATGTGAAGATGAAGGAGAAGAAATTGTTGAATAAAAAATTGAAGAAGAAAAAGAAGATGATGATGAATGTGCTAGGATTGGGTATTTTGAATACTCATTAGATGAAGATTATGAAGAATCCATGGATGATATGAATAGTTACTCTTGTGCAGTGTTCAATTGCTCATAAATGGAAAAATAAGCCTCCTCTTCCACCGCCCTAGCAAAGCACTTGAATCCTCAAATGATAAATCTGAAAAAAACAACAAAAGGAGGATCATGGTTGTCTACTTCTATGGGGTGAGAAAAGAAGAAACATGATACTACCTCATCCAAGACTCCATCTACCTCAACAAGTAAGTTTATTTCATCCCTCTTGTGAAATCAATTTCCACTTCTGTAGTTCGTAACAATGCAAATACTAATCATGTCAAGGATTCCATAATTCCTGATGTGCCTACCATTTCTTCACATTTTAACATCATCAACCATGTTACGAAAGCTAAAATATAAATTTATGGATATGAGTACTTGATAACTCACCCCATGGAATTTGATAAACTTGTCCAATTTATAAAAGGAAGTAGTTTAAATTCATATTCCCAAAATGTCACTACCAAAGAACTACTTCCCACTCCTCATACCACCACTTCTCATAACCTTCTCGCTTAAACATCCCCCTCTTCGAGAAAGTATGGAATTTTTATCTAGCCTTGTTGGTCAATGGATATAAATTGAATGACTGCATTATCGACTTTAGTGCCTCTGAAATGTCATTCCACCCGTAAAACTTGTCAAATATCTTGGTATTACTCTCACTACCACTATTGGCCATTTTTATTCCATGGAAATGATAAAAGTACCCCTTGTTGGCTAGGTCAAGGATTCTCAAGTAACATTTGCAGATTTTCCTGATAAGAAGATCATGATGAAAATACTTGTAGCAGACATGCTAGCCTCATATAGTATTTTGTTGAGCCAAAGATTTATGTCGAGAATTTGGTGGGGATATACAGATGGATTGGTCACATGTCACCATTTTGGTCACTGGTAAGATAAAGAAGCTCCTTCCCATCAGGAAAATGAAATACATGGTTCGAAAATCGAATGACCTAATAACAGCATATTATTTCAAGATTAAAGGTATGAAAACTTCTTCATAACCTCAGAGGTTGAGTTACCCATATTAATGGAGGAGTAGCCGAGTGTAGTGGAGATGGCTGAGAAATGCCAGATGGCATGATGGAGTTGAAATTTGATAGTGTTTATTTACCATTTAATATGAGGAAAATTCTATTTTTAATAGTGATGAAAGTCATGGAAACCTTAACTTATAACAAAGTTATCCCAAGGTGATGAGTAATGTAGATCATCAAAAAGGAGTGATATCAAACAAATTCTTAGCAGGCAAGTCCCATGTTTCTAATCATGTTCTCAAGGTTCAACATGAAGATCCATTCAATGAGTATGATTGTGAATATGAATCTTTCTCTTTCCCATTGGGAGAAGATGACTCTTTTAAGAAGGAATGCATAAATGAAAATATGCTTGGGCCTCTTGAAGTTGACTCTACTCAAAAAGAGGATGAATTCATCATGGAGATGAATTTCCAAGCTCATGATGGTCAAGATTGGGAAAATGATGATCTTGATATTTCAGCCCCAACCTTGTGCTCATTCTCCTTCAAAGAAGATAAACACATTATTAGTGAATAATGTATGAATAAGAATATTCTTGAACCTTTCAAGGTTGACTCCACTCAAGGAAAAGATGATTTCATCATGAAGATGAATTTTGAGGCTCAAAATGGCCAAGATGGAGAAGATGATGGTTTTCATTTTTCATGCCTGACCTTGTGCTCTTTGTTTTTTTCAAAATAATGGAGTATTGTGCAAGTCACACCATAGTAATCAATGGGTCAAACATGACCCTATGTGTGTGAAATAAGACCATTTGGAGCAATTAGTAAACATAGAACACCAAGAGGCTTGTGATAGTGTTGAAAATCTTGAAACACTTACCGAGAACCATCTCATGGAAATAATGGTCATGAAGCAGATGAAAAATAAAATTCAAATTCCTATCAAAGATCATAAGCCTTGGTATGAAAATAACAAGCCTAGTGTGATCAAGACTCATTCCTATAGTAGTAATGGAAAATCAACAATTAGAATGAATTTGGAAATAAATAAGTAAATGGAAACAAGATTTCAAAGCAATGAAGGCAATGAGATGTCTAAATGGACCCTCACTTACCAAAACAATCATGCAAAATTTCTCAAGAAATTGAGAAAGGGTTCATATTTCAATGAGCCCTTCAATGGATTTGTGGAACAAAGACATTTGGTGATACCCGTGCAAGGGTAAAATTTTAGTAAAAAATTAGTGCTACAATGAAAACAAGTTGTCCCCCACATGTACCACATGTGATTTAGGTATGTTGTGTTTTCCTTTCCTTGTTGTGTGTTTGTTTCATTTTTTTCTTGGTTGTGTTTGTAGCTTTTTTAGTTTTCATTATAGTGAATCTATGGCCTAGTAGATAAGGAACTGTTCTACTACCTCATCAAATACCCAAGGTTTTTCATTACCCTTATAGTATAATGCCCCCAATCTAGAGCCAAATGTTGTCATTATGAACCCTTACTAAAACCAATCTATAAACTCACACAACCCCTTCTAGGTTTTTGTCACACTCATTTCGCCCGAGGAAAGTATTAATAAGATTTTTAAGTGTGTTTAATGTGTAATGATGTATGCCTAATGTGATTGAAAAATCCACTGAGATCCAAAGTGAAATAACTACTCATGGAGGCTTATAAAGTGTAACTCCCACAAAATGACACACCAAAACCACATTAACCAACATATTTGCAAGGAAATATATTCCTTACACCTAGAGGAAATTCATAAGAATATCAAACTGAATTAGCATTGGTCATTAGTCGGGTTGACAAGATGCCCACTTAGGTGAATACACATTCCGAATGGATTTTATTATCATTATTTTATTTTAATTCCAAAGGTTCAAGTGTCCTAGGAACACAAAGTTCCATCACTCCAAAACCAAAGGAATGATCTGAAGCACCTAGGATGACAATCAAGACACCTAGGGTGTACCCCCATACAACAAGAGAACATAACACAAACACCATAGAACCAGCTTGCCAACAAAAAAATGAAAACCACGTAACATTCTTGACGACATTTAGCCAAGTGGCCTTCGAGGAAAACAAGCTATGAGTTACCAATCCAAGGCAAAATCCAAGAAATATCGATAATAAAAGAAAATGGCTAAGTAGTCATATTTCAATCCCCCAAAACAAATCTCGCAATAAGACAAAATAATAATAATAAGATCCTTAGAGATTCTCAAAAATCATTAAAATAAAATTCTGGTCCTTGATAAAAGATTTTAAGTTTACAAATATAAAACACATGACATATCCACATCATAATCACTTCACATCCCTTCATGGGCCTCCCGTAGGGATACTATACAATGGGTTCACATCTAAGAATATACATTTCTTGAATAATCAATACAAATGAGTTTTACATGATACAATTACAAGGAGTGGATACTTTAAAATGCAATTTACAAAAGGTCTCCACTTAGGCGGAGACTAAAAGGAATGATAACCAGATCGTGCAAGCCAAGAACACAAATGCTAATCAAACATCACGATCAATAAGATGAAAGTAATTTGCCGTAATAACTTTACATAACCTTTTCAAACAAATGAGCAGAATATCATATATTATTATGGAACTCAATGAAATACAAATAAGAATGGACCTTGCTTATATAGGCAAGGAATAACAATCTAAGAACCAATCAAGGTCGTAGATCAAGCCATAAATCATGGAAAGAACTAGTCAAGTCCATAGATTTATGAGAGAACTAGACATTAAGGATCTAGTCAATACCATAGATCTAGGAAATAACTAGTCAATACCATATATCAAGGAAAGAACTATACCTAACAACTAGATAATATCTCCTAATATCTAAATAAATAAAAATAAATATCCACACACATAAGTGGGTGAGGATAAATACAATAAAGGTAAATAATGTACCTAGGTGAACATGAGCTAAGGTAAATACCTACTCTAACACCCCCCCTCAAGTGAAGCTAGGGGCCAAAATAGAAGTGGCATGTCCACAATATGAGTCCCGACAACTAGGCTTGATGAGGTACTCATGTATAATATATCCATGAAGAAATCTTGAACCAAAAGAAGGAAAGAATCCTGCTATAAGGAAAGAGAAAGAAGAAGAAGAAGGAAGATGTTCTCATGAACACCCCCAAGAACAACTTCCGAAACCCCAAGCATTCCACGCAACTCAAGGTAGCGAGGTGATGCAAAAGGCTTCGTAAAGATGTCTCTAACCTCTTGCTTTGAGTCGGAAGGTACTCCAAGCAAAGAACTCCATCCTGAATGTGCTTCCGAATGAAGTGGATGTGTATCTCGATATGCTTGGTCCGCTGGTGCTCAAATGGGTTGCGAGAAATGTGAATTACACTTTGGTTGTCACACCAAAGTACAGTCGATGAATCCTGTGGGAATCCAAACTCTGTCAATAACTGGCAAAGCCAAAGAATTTGCTGACTCACTGTAATTGCTGCCCTGTACTCTGCCTTTGAAGATGAAAGTGCAATAGCCTGTTGCTTTTTACACGCCCAAGCAACTAGAGAAGAACTAAGATAGAAAAGATAGCCAGAAGTAGAATGTCTGTCATCAATAGAACCTCCCAATCTGAATCTGTATACCCAACCAACTGAGTAGAACCCCTAGTGTAGTGTAGGCCAAAGTGGGAAGTGCCCTGTAAATAGTACAAAATATTTTTAGCAGCTACCAATGACTACTATGAGGAGAATGTGCAAACCGAGATACAAACCCTACTGTAAATGAAATATCAGGGCGAGTATGGGTCAAGTACATGAGACTCCCAACCAACTTCCTATACAACGTAGGATCACAAAGTGGTGTGGTACATGTGGATGTAAGAGTAACCCCAGACTGAAAAGGAGATGGACTTGGCTTGCAATCAGCCATATCAAAGCGCCTAAGAAGATCATGGGTGTACTTTTGCTGACTCAAATGAATCCTTGAATCTGTCTGAGAAATCTACAAACCAAGGAAATAATGCAATAGCCCAAGATCTATCATGTCAAACTGTGTAGAAAGATCCTCTGAATACTCTGAATGTGGGAAGAAGAGCTGCCAGTAAGTAACAAATCATCAACATATAAGACAAGTATAACAATATCCTCACCGACATGTTGGAGTTACACTTGTATGATCGGAGTGACAACAACAAAACCAAAGAGATAGAAGAAAAGAATCCATCTTCTCATACCAAGTGTGAGGGCTTGTTTGAGACCGTAAAGAGACCTTCTGAGCCTACAAACAAGAGAAGAATCCTAAACAAATCTAGTTTGGCTGCTCCATGTATATTTCCTCTTATAGATCTCCATGTAAGAAGGCACTCTTTGTTGGTGTGTGTTATTTTCCACATCATTAGGTGAGTCATCTCACTTAGGTGAGATCGTAGGTCCATGTGTCATTTAGGGGTAATTATGAGATTATCTTACACGTCAGTGTGTCATATGCATCATTGGGAGTTACACTTCTATTCTGGGAATGTAATTCTCTCTCTCCACTTGAGTTGTCATGATTGCACCTGACAAAGATCAAGGGTTACTCAGCACCTCCTATATGTACACCCCATTTGATCTATGAGATAGAGGAGAGTTTTATGGCTTAACCAGGTTATGCCCGTGTTTCAAATATTTGCATACACATTTGGTTGATGCTCACTCCTCCCGAGATCTCTTCACACTGCCGTTCACACGTCCGTTGATGTGCACGTCGTCCCTCGTGATCCTCGCTTGCGGGTTTTAAACCCTCTTTCATGGTATCAGAGCGGATCTTGTGGATCCATGCACCCTTTGGCATTTCTGTGTGTGTTTTTAGCTTCCAAATGATATTCGATTCTCTTGTGTGTGTTATAATGGATATTCCAGTTGTGCTCTACTTGCATTGATTCGGGCTTCATACCTCCATTCGGTTTTTAGGTGTTCGTGGTTTCATTTTTGGGGTTTAATGGTTTGCATCTTTGTATGTAGTTTTAGAGGTGTTTTTTGCTTTCCAAGTTGCAGATCTATGTGATTTGTGTTGGTTTTGTGCATGAGTTTATTTGGTTCTCATCTCTTACATTGGCTTGACCGACAACTTGCTGGTGACTCAGCTCATGCTTCCTCAACTCGCTCTACCTCCTTATTCATGTCGTGGCTCTTTTTCGAGTGTTCTGGCATTTCATGAGTGCCTTTGGGGTATATTATAGTTTGAGGTTTCTCGCAGTGACCCTCTCCCGAACGTGAAACGTCACCCCTTCCTCGAACCAAACCTGCACGCCGTGCTCTCATTTAGCTCATGTGCCAGCACCGCTATTCACCGTTTGAATCTGTGGTGGTGTTCACCGCTTGAATCTGTTCTGCCGCACTGGTTCAAACCATTTCACCCTTGAAGAAGCCGGTTCTCCATGTTATCCTACCTCGGCGTTACATTCTTCACATTCAGGTTTTTTAGTCTCTCCAAATGACCTCCCATGTGCTCTACAAAAGACTCTCCATTGCTTATCCTTATGCTGTGTAGAACCCAACCAGCTCGTTTTTCACCACATTTCAATGATCACATTCCACACACCTCACCTCTCGCGACATGTGGCATCGACCACTTCCAACGTGGCCCACCTCCTTTCCACCTTTTTTTTAATGTTTTAAGGTGTTAAAAATTAAAACATTCATTTGGCATTGTAACATTTTAAAATTTGGGTTTTTGGCTTGTATTGCTCATTCTTCCTTCGAGCGTCGAAGACGGAGGGCGAGGTCCGGGGTTGGCAGGAGGCTAATCCCCCCTCGCAGATCAAAACAAACCCCACTTAAAATTCCATGCCGTTTCCAACGAGTACCCACACGATACCCTTTGCACCCATCTCGTGTACTTTTTAATGCATTTGCAGTGTTTAGTGGCATTTTCCATCAGTTGCGGGAATCGTTTTAATGCCATAACTTTTGACTCGCAGCTCATTTTTGAGCGCTTCTTTAGTCAAATTTGCATGATTTTTCACACATTACGTGATGAAATTTTCAGTTTTGTAAACACACTACTTTTATAAAGTGCTGCATTCTGGGGGGGTTGATTGTACTCTTGGGCTTTCACACGCAGACGCATTATCGGCCGAGTCTGACGTCTTACTTTTGTGCATCTTACAGTTTTCATCATGGAAATTCCTCTTTCCAGAATTAAGTTTCGTAGGATCACTTTACAGCCTCCTCCACTTCTCACTAGGATGAACTATTCAGCTTGACGTGCTTCCATGGAACATTACTTCGCCCACAAGGGTCTTTTACCCTTCTTGCTTTGGCCAGCCTCCTACACCCATTGATCATCATCATCTAGAGGACTTTCGTGACACTTGCAACCATGTCTTTGGTCACATGATGATGCATGTCTCTTGATATCTCTGGTTTCACGTGGCAGACTCAGATCCACCTCACCGTGTCTGGAGCATTCTTTAGTCCCTCTATGGAGACCCTTCACATACTGTTGCCCGTTGTTGTTGCTTTCTGATTCATTGTCTCCTACATTTCTTCATGTGATGGTAGTTCCACCACATGACTCGTTTGGTTCTACTTCTCTGAGAGAGATTGTGCACCTAGTTCCGATGCGAGAGAGTACTACAAAGGACTCTTCTCCTCTTTCTCTCATTATTCCGTAGAGTGTTGCCACATCCCACATCTCATCGTATATCGAAGCGTCTCATACTCGAAGATCACACCATCATTACACCAGCCTCCTTTCCACTTCTAGTGTGTGAGGCCCATTTCACTCCTCTACCTTCATTGGATGACTCATACCTATCTGACATCGCTCTTTTGTTTGTTGAGCCCCCTCATTGGGACGAGTATCTACCTAACCTTAGTCATCTTTTCGCAGAGTCTACTTGTGATGCTCTATAGGTCCTCATCCATCTATAGGTGTTTTAAAGGAGTTCATCATCTCTGTTGTTGGGAGTGCCCCTTCCGGAATCATGTCACTTCCACATTTCCAGAGACCTTCATTGATCCACCCTCAGATGTGGATCCCTTTTCTGTTGTGGAGGATGTTTTGTTCCCTTCACATCACTTGTAAATCCTTTCTACGGGTGTTCCTCTTTTTCACTATGATAGTTCTACGCAAGTGGCATTACCTTTGGTTCCTTGGCACTCACTCGCTAGACCTATGTCACACTTCCATGTGCACCAGACTCAGAGTTCTTCATGTTACTACCTTCAGTTTCCTTTGTGGAGTGGGCAGACTTCCAACATGTCATTTCTGTCCTTCCTAAGGGCATGCACACGGTTCATTTCAAGTGGCTCTTCTTCAGTCTAGAGGTAGAGGATCTCGTCATCGACATTCTTCTGGGAGACTTCTTAGAGCTGCAGAGTTCAAATCCATCCATGGCATCTTCTGCATTCCTCTCGTCTCCCTCTTCTTCTCTCTTCTTCTTCTTTCCGAGAGATTGCCTCTTTGTACATGGGTACCTTTTCAGGCTCGTCTATGGTCGGGACCCATTTTTGGCATCTTTCTTAGATTAGAGAGTGTGTTTTTCTCTTGTGGTGGATTTTTTCCCACTGGGTTTTCCTTCACTGCTTGGGATCTTCTTTTTGTACATGGGTACCTCATCAGACTTTGTGCTGGGATCCATTTCTTGTTTCTGACTTGCCGCCTCATCCTAAGTTAAGATGAAGGGGGGTGTTGGTGTGTGTTATTTTCCACATCATTAGGTGAGTCATCTCACTTAGGTGAGATCATAGGTCCATGTGTCCTTTAGGGTCATTATGAGATTCTCTTATGTGTCAAGTGTGTCATATGCGTCATTGGGAGTTACACTTCTATTATGGGAATGTAACTCCCCCTCTCTACTCGAGTTGTCATGATTGCAGCATTGGGGGTTACTCAGCACCTCATATATGTACACCCCATTTGATCTATGAGATAGAAGAGAGTTTTATGGCTTAACCAGGTTCTGCCCATGTTTCAAATCTTTGCATGCACATTCGGTTGATGCTCACTCCTCCCGAGATCTCTTCACGCTATCGTTCGCACGTCCATTGATGTGCACATCGTCACTGTGATCCTCACTTGCATGGGTTTTAAATCCTCTTTCACTCTTCACATCCATCTGGTATACGGGCCACCCCTGTGATGTAGCAAGAGCAAGTACAAGGCGTATAGAATCCATCTTGGCAATGGGTGCAAAAGTATTAGAGTAATCAATACCTTCAACTTGTGAAAAACCCTTTGCAACAAGACGAGCCTTATACTTGTCAATGGACCCATCTGCTGTGTATTTGGTTCAATATACCCACTTACACCTAACCATATTTCTTCCTTTAGGAAGAGATACCAAATCCCAAGTATGATTCTTCATCAAAGAAGAATACTTAGTTGTCATCGCATCATCCCACTCTTGTATCCCATGAGCCTTTGAAAAGGACTGTGGATCCTCAGAAACTACCTGACACAAAATTCCAGAACCAGTAGAATGTGCATGATGATGCCTAGTGGGTGGAAGATCCTCTATGAAAGGTGCTTGCCTCAAAAACTGTAGTACGAGCCCACTTAGGCATAGTGACAACATCAGTGGGAATAGGATCCTCAATGACATCTATAACCTCCTCATCAATCTCCTCAAAGAAAGGATCCTCAAGATGAGATGATGAAGAAGAAAGAATGGAAGAAGATGAAGAATCATGAGGAGTGAAACACTCATCAAACTGAACATGTGTTCGAAAAATAACATCATGTGTATCAGGATCTAAAAGACGATAAGCTCTCATGTCCTCACAATACCCTACAAAGATAAAGGGTTTACTCTTCTTATCCAAAGCTTTCCTTTTCTTCTTTGGCACAAAGGCCCAAGCATGGCTCCCAAAGACTCGAAAAAATGAGACATCTAGCTTAGTGTTGGACCAAGCTTCCTCTGGAGTCAAATGCTCAAGTACTCTATGTGGTGTGTGATTTTGAATATAGTTAGCACAATTAACTACTTCTACCCAATAGATAGGAGGTATATCTCTAGAATGCATCATGCAATTAGCCATTTCCTTCAAAGTTCTATTCTTCTTTTCTGCTAATCCATTATGTTGTGGAGTATGAGGAACAAAATACTGGTGAATAATGCCTTGAGTTGCCAAAAATTTAGAAAACTCATTGTTGAAGTACTCCCCCATTATCAGTGCGAAGGTTCTTTATGCTACTAGAAGATTGTTTCTCGACCAAAGCCTTGAAGAATTTGAAGTGTGAAAAAACATCACTTTTGTACTTGAGAAAATAAACCCAAGTACGCCTCGAGAAATTATCAATAAATGTAAGTGCATACTTAGCTCCATTGAAAGATGGGGTAGGAAAACCATCAAGTCACTATGCACAAGCTCAAGTGGTGAAGAAGCTCTCTTAGAAAAATTCTTAGGAAAAGGATCTTGGTGTTGTTTCCCTAATGCACAACCATGACAAACTCCCTCAAGACAAGAAACTCTAGGAAGACCATCTACCATACCATGAGTTCTCAACTCCTTCAAATATCTGTAATTGAGATGTCCAAATCTTTCATGCCAAAGCTTACTCTCTGAATCTGAATGAGAAACCAATCCTGTCCCTATAGAAGAAGTGTCATCAAAACCCTCAAAGTGATATAGTCTAGAACTATGATCAACAATACCCTAAGCAACAAGTGAATAAGGCTCCAACAAAGTTTTTACTTCTGCCCCATGTGGTGTAAAAGTCACTATTTTCCTTGACCAAAATGACAAATTTGATATACAGAAAGTAAATTTGTAGTGATGTTAGGAACATATAGTGCATCTTGGATATTGCCACCATCAAGTTGTATATCACCTTTTCCCTCAACAGAAAGAAAGGAAGAATCTCCAACCTCAATTTTGGAAGTAGAACTCAAACCTAGAGAAACAAAAGACTCCTTGGAAGAAGTCATGTGATGAGAAGCACCAAAATCTATAACCCAATTGTCTACAAGTGGTGACTGAGATCTTCCAACAACATTAAGTGATTTTTCATGCTGATTAGGGAGGTGGAGTGGAGATAGAAAATTTGTGTTTCTTGACTGCATCCTCTAAGGCTTGCATTCACTTATAACACCTATTTTCTTCATGATTACTAACCCCATAAAAAGAGCATGAATGGCTAGACTTATTCTTGGATTTAGAAGAATCCTTGGGTTTTGAGTTGTTTTCTTTGGGTTTAGGATCATTTTGAGATGGAGAAGGTGTGGATTTGGTTTTACTTTTTGGTTTTCCCTTACCCTTAGGATTAGATGCAACTAATGCCTTTTGAGAGGTGGAAGACTCAAGGTGAGATAATTTGGATTCTTCCTAGTAAGTCTTTCACAAAATGTTTCTAAGTTAGGCATTTTGAAGGTGTCACCTAAGGCATCCATGCTATAGAAAAAGGTAGAAGCAAAAATTTGGAATGGTCCTCTCAACTTGGATAGAATCAAGTAAACACACTCTTTATCTTTCTTATCTCTTCCACTCCCCTTCAATTGTGTCAACAAATGCTTGAACTTGGTAAGATAGTCTATAATTGTTGGAAAATCTTTAGGATTAAGAGAGGTGATCTCAATTTCAAGTTGCATGGCTCTCATATGATCCACCTTACCAAATAAATCCTCCAATTTCTCCCATATTTTGAAAGGAGAGTCACACTTTTCCAAATGAAATAAAAGACTATCACTTACATAAGTTCCTATCAAACCCATACACTCATCAAATTTGCACTGGTACTGAAATTTCTCATATTCTCTAGTGAACACTAGTTGTTCTTTAGAAGTTAAAGCCCATAATCCTTTCCGCTTAATTATTGTTTCCATTCTTGGTTTCCATGTGTGGTAATTATGTGTTGTTAATGGCTCAACATGATCTAATGTAGAAGTAGATGCCATCCTCAAAAAAAAAAAAAATTCACCAAAAGAAATGGAAGAACCAAGTAATGTAACAAGACCCCCAATGGAAAGAGCACAGAAAAAACAAGCACTTTTGTAAAAACGACACTCAAAACCGAGTTACCGATCAAAAGTTACAAGCTTTTCAATATTATACTCTACTATTTATTTTAGTTGCCACTAAAATAGAATAAAATACTCTTGCCTTCACCACACAAATAAAATGAAAGGGGGCTGGAGTTAAGCACCTACTAGTAGGAATCACAAGCTTTAAGCCCTCATATGACCATACCATATGACCAGGGCTAAGAATTTCAAATGCTGAAGCACAAGGGTCATTTTAGGTCATTTTGCAAATGATAGGAGAGGTTTTAGAGAATAATGAAGTCATCCAAGGAAGTTTAGGGAAATTTTACTCGAAGAAATTTATGTCAAGAACAACTTGTGTAATATCGGGTAATTTTGGATAAAGGGAATGAAGGCTCCAATGGTAAAAGATAATTTTGGGAGCCCTAGAAAGATTTGGGAGGAATAAATAATAATCAATGGAAATCTCTTGGAACCCTCTACATGATGGAAACATCAATTTTGTTCCAAGACTCAAGAATCTTCTGTGAGAATCCAGGACACTGTAGTTGCCCCATATAGTTAAGATTGAAATATGCCATAAAAATGAAATATAAGTCAAAATTGGATCCTTATAATGGATGGAGTGATCTCACCAAGTGTTTTGGTGTCAGAATTATATAATTTTTGACTCCAAAATGCTCCTCCATGCTCTCGGGGTGAAAAACACTTACAAGGTACTCAAATGCATTCGACTAGTGACATCAACACTTCAAAACTCCTTTGTTGCAAATTTTCACCCTTGGTGCCCCTTGGATTGTCCTTGAGGTGAAAAGGTGACAAGGGGGACACCAAAGTTTGACCCCCATCAATTTGGAAGTTTCGTCACTTAAGAAATTTACTATTGGTGTTAGGGTGAGGAAATGAGTGTTTTGAGTTTCTTGGCCCCACTTTTCATGTACCCACCCTTAGGTCACACTTTTCCACCCTATCTATACAAGAATAAATTTACCATATTATTGAAATTCAAGGGTAGACTTTGGAGAGGGTTAATGTTTAAAAATTGTTTAAAGAAATATTGGAAAGGAGCAGATCTAAGAAGTGTGTCTTTATTTCCAAACGACGACTTTGTGATTTCTTTCTCATCCAAGGTTAAATTGGATATGGTGTTAAAAAAAACTTAGAATATTTACAAATGTAATATTAATATCTCCATATGGAATATGGATTTAGATAGCCTACCTTAGAACCAAATGAGGGGGATATGGGTGTGGATTTATGACTTCCTCTTATATTATTGGAACTTACATACTTGAGGAAGATTGGTGATTATTTGGGAAAGTTCTCTCATGTAGACTCAAGGTTTTGGGATTTGTCTTTTAATAAATTTGTTAGGATAAATATTCAGGTGAATTTTAATTGGCTCCTTTTACATTCAAGTAAAATTATCTCTGAGAGTGATTCATAGATGCACAATGTGGTATAAGACTTTCCTATTGTGAAATGGTGCATCAATTACAATTCCACATCTCATCTAACAAGGTTTTTTCATGAGAAAGGAATGGGATATAAAAATTATTTGAGACCCAAATCAGTATGGAAAGTAAAAATATCATCCCCTTTCCATGCTTCAAAAGATAGGGACATGAAGACGACCTCAACAAATGGAATCATTAAGCATAAATTTGGTTTAGGGTCCGAGGTTGTTGGCATTCTAGTCAAGGATAAATGTGAGTTTCTTAATAAGAATTTTATAAATATTAGCAATGCAATGTGGAGATATAAACATAGGCTCCTAATGTGTAATGATATTAGAAAGAGAATATATGAATCTTGAGACCAACGAAGTGATGAAAATTGAGACACTTATTAATGTGAATGTTAATTCATTATGATCTTGTCATTAATATCCATGTAAATAGTTAATTTGAGGTATACAAGGTGGAAAAATGAGGGCTATGAAAGGATTTAGAAATAATAGTTGATGTATTGTTCGTATGAGATAATTTGAAAACAAATTTCAAGCTATAAAAGGACTTTAACATGTTTGTGTGAAATAATTGGAAATTTACTGGTACACTCTAAAAAAGCTAGATTTTTTATAGTAAAATATTGAGAAGATTGGTAGGTCATTAACATTCGTAAGGAATTTAAAGGTGTTTAGTTGTTGCAACAAATAATGGGAGGCTTTGTGCTCTGTATGGAGCCTAAAAATCACTTCAATCTCGAAGATAATCAGTTGTGTAAACAACTTTTCCAAAGTGCATAGTGGCTGGAGTTTTTTTGTAAATTTCAAGGGGTCGACGAACATATTTCCTTAAGTTTTTTGATGCATGGAAGAATAGAATTGCGAAGGTAAGATGATTACATAGAACAATCTCTAAGGAAAATTTGGGAAGGATTTTAAATCTTCCATACACCAAAGAAAGATGATTTTTGTTAAGCAAAGAGGGCTGAAATGTAAGGATGAGTTTATAATAATTGGTGAGATAGTGGATGATACGGGAAAGGAGCCTTGTGTATGTCGCTTCTTGATCACTGGACCACAATCACATTATTCATACTAAAATACATCATTTGTGAAGGAAAACATGCTAAATGTAAAAAGATTATTATTGAGTCTTCTTCTTCTTCTTAGGATCTTACCAGGGGATACAAAGAACAATATTTTCACAATAACCATAGTGAATAGGCTACTCAAAATATCCTTTAGGTTGGTATATTTGAAAGGGGTTTTTCTTAAACATGATATTAAACATAGGGAATGAAGTAAGAGAGATGAGGAGGGAATATCTTCTCTAGAGGATTCTATAGATGAGAAGTGAAACATGAAATTTTTGTGGGATGGCGAGTTTGACCATTTTGGTTTTGTAATTAACAATTATTACCATTCTTTTAATTGATTTCCTAACCTCTTTCACATTCCTAACCTCTTTCGATGCCACTTTACGACACATCATAAGTCAAAATCCTCTTCCAAACAAATAATTAGCGATTATTAGCTAATTAAGCCTATTTTACCCTTGTTTTGGTCAATATACCCTATTATTGGCTCAAACCCTCTTCCAACCATTCAAAATCACCCCATTTCCTCACAACATCTCAGAAAGCTTCAAAATCTTATCCTAGCCTCCTAATTGACCCTAAGTGGTTGATTAAGGCTCCTCACATCTTAATCACTTGTTAATTCACTAATTATGATTAGCAAGCCTTAATCATGATTAGAAATTCTTAATCTAATTTGTAATTTTAGTCCCACATGCACCAAGATGCAAGTTTTCCCAAAATGGAAAACTATAAAAAGGACTAACCATACCTTTAAACTTTACACCATGCTTTGATTTGCATATCATATAAGAAATATGATTAATAGCCAAGCTCAATCCTTGCCTCAAGTCTTCAATGGGGTTAGTAGATGGGTATCCAATATGATCTTGTAGTCATTGTTGGAGAGACCATCTCACCTTCCTTCGAGTAACAACAAACCCAATTTGATTGCCCTCTTAGATCTATTTAGGTCTATGTTAGTTAACAATTCATATTAAGTAGGCATGCTTTAGCTAGGTTTTGAATTATATTCATGTTAGTTGTTTCAAGCATTCCATTAAGCTTTTATCTTTGATGTAACTATTGTTAGATTCAATAAGCATTTTCTCAATTAGACTATGTGGTGTTAGTCTTGTTAGTTTAGCTTTGCTTGGAAATTTTAGTAGTCTTCATTTGGCATGCCCGGTGGGACATTACCCCATTGCATTCATTTTTAAAGCTTTTAAACTTAGTTTCAAAGTTTTTAATTTCAAGCTTTCTAGATTAATTTCAAGTTTTCTAGATTAGTTTCAAGTTTTCTAGATTAGTTTCAAGATTTTTTTCTAGATTACTTTCAAGCTTTTTAGATTAGTTTCAAGCTTTTTAGATTAATTTCAAGTTTTTAGAGTAATTTTCAAAGTTTTGTAGATCAATTTTCAAGCTAGATAGTTGTTTCAACTAGATTAGTAGTAGATGTTGTATTTTCATGTTCTTTGCAGGATATAAGGAGGTGAAGTGTTGTCAAAATTTCCTCAAAAGGCCAAAGATTTGATCTTTTTCAAAAATTTTTCTTGTCAAAAAGTCATATTTTGATCACCTATAGGAAGGTCCGTGCCTACGCTCAAAAGGGTGTGCCCATGCTCAAAGTTCACGCATTTTTGTGCTCTTCAGACGTGCACATGCTGCTTTCAAAGTGACATGCATGTGATCTTACTAGCCACGCCTATGCATCACTGGATTTTTGACCTCTATGTGTGACTTATGCATGTTGCTTCAAAGTGTGCCACCTCTCTACCTCTGCATGCCTATGTGTAATTGATACTGTAAATTTGACAGAGGCACTCTTGTGCATAATTGTATGCATTGATGCTTTAAAGGATTCACTCATGCTCTATAGGATGCACTGCTTTTTGCATAAAGAGGCGCATTGGCACTTCTCAGTAAAGTTTCAAAAAGTTTAAAATTTCAACTTTTGGTTTTTAGTGTTTCTGTCATTTTTAGGGATTTTTAGTTGTTGTTATCAATTTTCTGATTTTAGAGCAATATTTCTAACAAAATTAGCTTAGGGTTTGATAAGTGATTTTTGTTAAAATTGGCTTAGGGTTTGATGAGTGATTTTGTTTTCATGCTTTGTATGAGTTTGGAATAGGGTTGTGTATGCTCTTCTCTTGCACTTTGTGTGATCTTGAGAATCAAAAGCACCTCTAAACCACTTTTTTTGCTAATTTAGAGTAAGTAGGAAAAATCATCATTCATTGTTATGCTTAAGGGAATAAACTTTCATTTTGGCATGTATATGATCTTTTAGTTTAAGAGCTTTTTCATTTGATAAATAACTAAGGCTAAAATTTGTGTATGCTCTTCTCTTGCACCTAGTGTGATCTTGGGAACCAAAAGCAACCTTAGTTTTCATTAAAAAAACACTTGGATTAATTGGGAATAAACCTTGATTTACAAATTTTTATGGTAGTTATTTGATTTACAAGATTTTTCATTACTTATCTAGTTGGGTTACTTGTTGTGTATGCTCTTCTCTCACATCCTTGGATGATCTTGAGAACCAAAAAACATTTAATCCTCTTTCTATGATATTGTAGATCTTTTTGAACTACTAACCATTTGTGTGAAGGACCTAATGCTAGTCAAAGAAAGGAGGACTCTCTTCAAACCAAATTCTAACATTCACATGTGTTGTAGGTTTCCAACGGTGGTCTAAACCAAATTGCTTAATCCAAAAGATAAGAAAATACACCAACACATCATTCAAAACATTGTATTGCAGTTTTGGTTAAGAGCTAAGGCTCATCCACTTAAACTAGGAGAAAATTCCTTTGGCATAAGCCTTAAGACAACAAGAGGAATGCTCCTAGGAACCCCAAAGTAGTTCACGCAAGAGGGAACCTTGTGAATGAAATGGGAAAGTGCTCCACTACCCAATTGATTAGTACACCTTGGTGAGATTAGAGTCAAAGTTATTTCCATTGTGACCCCAATGAAAATACAACTGAATGCATTTTTATGCTCATTATATTAAAGGGGTAAAGTAAAGTCAGATACTCCAAGACTAGTCAGTAACTTTCTTGGTAAATCGAGCTCATAGAGATATCTTGTGACACATAGAGAGAGAACCCTAGGAAATATTTTTCGGCTTGGAGCCAATTTTGTCTTAGTTATTATACTTGAGAGCTCTCACAAAGTGACAACTTTGTTGATTCAAACTCTTGTTTTTTTCAAACAAGGGAAATAATCTCTTAAAGTTGAAACCATGTGACATTTCATCACGAAATCTATTTAGTGTTACTTTGTCCTAGTTTTTCACTTGTCCTAAGACAAGGTGAAACTCTTGCCAAAGTTACACCAAGTATTTTTCATCACCACTTGGTCTACTCCTTTGTTTTCTTGTTGCTCATTTTGAGACAAAAGAAGAACAAACATATACGGATACCTACTAGAAATAATCGTGTGTCCACCACTTTTGTAGTCTACTTGCATGACCAGGTTGCAATGCCAAAATGCAAGTGTTGAAAGTGTGAATGGTACGTCATCAAGTTCTAGTAGCCCCTCTTGTCTCAAAACCCATATTGAGACTTATTATCATTTGTAGTTAGGTGGTCTTATCATTGACTTCTTTTGATTGTTGTTATGTTACCCACATTATAGCCATACAATTGTGATATTTATGTCTTGTTTCCATTGTGAAACTTGGCCTAAATCTCTACATTGTATTGTTACGCTGCTCACACGCATAATAATTCCTTGATATACTTAGGCATAGTTTTTACATCCTAGCCTTGTCTTGAGTTTTTGTGAGTGTTGAGGTTACTTTGTTAGCATCGCTATAACACCATTTTGATACTAAAATCTTGCTTTTTCTTGCAAAAGTTTGATTAACATGTCCAAATAGTGTTGTTACACTGCTCACATTTGTATCTTCCATTTTACAAGACTTAGACTTTGTTAGTGTCTAGAAACTAGTTTTAGTATACCTTGTTAGAGGATCGCGTCAACACTTTCTTAGCATTTAGGTCTTGTTTGTTTCAAACTTGACCTAACTAGTGATATTGTGTTGTCACTATTTTGTTTCAAACCTATCTCGAAAAATCATAGGGAGTAAAATTTTTTTGTGACTAGATTTGAGTATTATACGTCATTGTATTGTCTTAGAAAAACTCATGTCATATATTACCTTGCTAGGGTAGATCATTCTTTATTCTTTGGTCCTTAGGCTCATATTGACCTATTGGATTTGTGGCTATTTTATAGTCACCATTCTTTGTGATGACTTAGCGTCGTTACGTTGCAAAAATTTTCCTAGGGTCCATTTTTAGTAAACCTTAGTGGAAATATTTCACGTTGTACCTCCTATTTCAAGTATGCCTACTACGAGAATGGGATCCCAAAAGTTAGAAGTTGATCTCTTTGGAGGTGACAACCCTCTTTTAGAGGATAATGTCATGATTGACCATAGTGGTGGAGAGGAGGATTCTCCTCGTGTGGATGTAGAACTTCATCCCGCCCATATTGATGATTACTTGTTTCAAACAAGCATGAGGTTCTTTTATGTGTTGTTGAACTAGGGGCTAATTACCATCTACAATAGACCCTTCTCTCATTTCGGAATGGTTCATGGAGAAGAAGAAGTAGACCGACCTCATCACACTTATTAATGAAATATTAAACCTAGGTCATGCCTCTACTTCTGATGACAAAATAATGAGGAGATACCTTTTGAAAATGATGGAGACTATCATATACCTATTGTTAGAGTACATTGTGAAGACCATGAGGAACATGTTCATCATGAGCAACCTCCTCCTAACAAATCATAATGAAATACCTACTCGAGAGTAACCTTAGAAGAACAAGTACAAGCTCTCACTCACCAATTGGCAAGTTTGGCTTCACATAAATAAGGAACAACCAAAACTTTGAAACAAGCTATACCAAAGGAAAACCTAAAGCTTCATTTCATGAGTTCCAAACAAATACTCCTCGATGAGAGACACAAAAAGACCCTTATGAAGAATTTCATAGAGAATAGGGTGGGAATACACCTAGATTTAACCCTTCGTATAGACCTACACCACCCACACAAGACCATACTTTTCAATCAAGAGTGGTCCACTATGAAGAACACCCTTCTAGCTTTGCAAGAAGGAAAAACTAACAAAAAAAAGTACCAGTTTGATGAGTTGTGCCCTTATCCATTTGATAGAGCCATGTTACAAGTACCTTTCCCATGACACTTTGATTGTCCAAAATTTGACAAGTATAAGGGAAAAGGTGACCCTCATGACCATATCAAATATTTTTATATGGCATGTCAAGAGGTTGCATATAGCGACAACTATCTTATTCACCTCTTCCCACAAAGTTTAGGAGGACATGCATTAGAGTGGTTTTTACACATCCCCAAGGGATCTATATCTACATGGCCGGAATTAGCTAAAATTTTGTACATCACTTTCTTTTAATATAGAGAGTGATGTTACCATGTTAGATCTATGCAATGCCAAAAAAATGAAACAATGAAAACTTTGTTGATTTCCTACAAAGATGGAGAGGGTTAGCTAGCCTTTTCCTTGCTCCATACCTAAAAAATAGTTGATAAGTATATTTTTCCCAACCTCCACCTTGACATTACATTCCACTTGCAAATGCATTGTGGCAACACGTTCAAGAGGTAATCGAAAAGGGAGTCAAATTGAAAAAGCGTTGTTAGCTAGGGGGACTCTAAAACCCTTCTCACACGATCATAATGATTCCAAATCTAATGAAAAACAAATTTTGTTCATAATAAGAATAAAAATGTCATTGTTGTGATGGGATAGTAGACTCTAAGTGAGTACAAGTCCATTCAAACCATACACCTTTGAAGCTTGCAAAGGGAACTCCCTACGGAGTATAAACATTGTACTTTCACCCTCTATCTGAATCCATATCATCCATCTAAAGCAGTTAGAGGCCATAAACATGGTTTGATACCTAAAAACACAACCCTATGGGGATGATGCACCTAAGCCATCATGGTTTAGGGATAATGAATTTTGTGGATTTCACCACGTAAAGGGTCACAAAACTGACAAGTGTTTGAAATTAAAACACTACATTCAAGATCTAATCGATAGTGGTGATATAGAAGTAGAATCCACCACCACTACCAAGTCTCCAAACACAAACATGGGGATTTTCAAAGAACCTTTTCCCAAACATGAAGGAAAGAAAAAAGAAGGATCAGGGACATTCATCTCAAAATAAGAGTACTAACTATATATCAAAACAAACCATTTTGATGCCTTAATAGGTTGTGTTGATTCACTTGTTGAGCATATCAACACGATCAAAATTAAAACAAGAGAGTGCGTCATGGCAACGTGATGAGCTCACCTTGTTATCTCAGAACCCACTCCCCTCCTCCTCAAGAGAGTCATTATGATGTGTTAGATCAATTAGAGAAGACCACAACTAAGATTTCAATCTTAGACCTTCTAAATATTTCTAACATCCATAAGGATATCCTTTGTAAAACCTTACAGGGATCAGGAGTATCTCATTGATATTGACCCAACGCATTTACAGGAAATGGTAGCAAAATCGCTCCTTTAAAACACATAACCTTTAGCCCCATATAAGCTTAACAAAAATCCCTCCCATAACCTTCCCTTACACATTGAAGTAATAATCAAGCATAAGAAGGTCAAGAGAGTGCTTGTGGATGGCGGATCGGGTCTAAATATTTGTACTCTTAAACTAGTTCATCAACTAGGGTGCACAAAAGTTGATTTGGAGACAAAGGTCATCACCATAAAGGCATATGACAATGAAGAATGAAAATCAGCTAGAATGATCACTTTCTCATTAGAAGTTGGTCCCATAAACCATGATACAAAGTTCCATGTCTTAGACTTGGAGCTCCCTTACAACATATTTCTCGTTCTCCCATGGATTCATGCCATGCAAGCCATACCATCAACATATATCATCAATGTTTAAAGTTGCAACATGAAGGACATACACTTACTATACAAGGAGATCCCCAACCATTTTCTCATTGTAGAGCATTTTTGGGCTATTTTCCTACCATCTATGAGTGTCCTTCTATGGAGATTGTTGTTCTGTTCAATCGGAGGCCCTCACTTCATGAGTGGATCTAGATACCTTGTCTACCCAATGAAAATGGTGCTTCCACCTCAAAACTCCTTTTTCTACATGGGAGATGAAGGTTAGACCAAGTGGTTGTGGAGAGTATGATCTATAACAGCCCTTATGGTTCAAAACATTCCCCTATCTGCCAAAGCACATGGTAGGTCATGTTACAAGTTCCAAAGATCAAGGGAGAACTACCCTTTGACAATTTCACTTCAGGTGGCTTACTAGAAGATGAAAGGATACTCAAAGATATTGTATTTCATCCTCGATGATGATGAAATGGATTTATGTTACAAGTCACCTAGGTATGTTATTCCTAACCAATAATGCTTACTATGAGGTATAAAGGATGTGGTTGTGGCTATCAAGAACAAGGTTCATTGGAAGCTCTTCCAATACCTCATCGTATAATGGGTAAATCCAGGTATTGGCACCATTTGTATGAGTCTCACCCTTCAGATGATGAGTATGCCTCTTTTGAGTGTGAGGATAGTTTGTTCGAAAATGAAAGTGAAATAGATTCTCGGTGTAGTCTTTACAAAGACCTCACCTCCATGAACCTATTCTCTAACATGGCTATCCTTACCATAACCCCTATTACACCCCTTACCATTCCAAAACTGGACCTCATTTACCCATCACTCATGAATTGGGACCAACAACAACACGTACCCATCGACGTCTTTCAAAATGATGAGGCTATTGGTGAGTTCCTTGGCATTAGAGACAACATTCCAGAAATGACCACAAGAAAGGATTCTCCATTCATCTCAATGCATGCTGCATACTTTAGAGAGGAGGTAGAGTTGTGTGGTCACTTAAGTAAGAAAATAAGCAAGGAAAAATTCCTACAGAAAATCCTTGCGGAAAGAAAAATTCCAAGTCCTATAGTGAAAACCTCTTTGAGGTGCTTGTGGAAAAAAAAAAAACAACCTATGGACAAGATAGTGTACCCACCTAAAGATGAGGATCTCCTGAACCACCTTTGGTAGAGGAGGATCTCAATCTCCCTCTCGATCCTACATGCATGGAAGATGAATCCAAGCTACTAGGTGGAGGAGACAATAGATGTTAACATTGACACAGAGGAGCTTCTAGAATGGTTAAGTTGGGAGCTTCACTCTCAACTCAAGAACAAAAACATTTACAAGAATTTTGAGAGAATATGCAAGATATCTTCACTTGGTCTTACGCAGACATGTCAAGGACTTGATCCTACATTAGTGGTGCATAATCTTGTTGTACACCCGGATGCCAAGCCCATAAAAAAAAAGCTCCGAAAGATGCATCCTCATGTCACCTTATTGGTTAAAGTAGAGCTAGAAAGGTTATTAGAAGTAGGCTTCATCAAGCCTATCGACTACTCAAAGTGGATTTCTAATGTGGTACTAGTTCAAAAAAATCTAGTTGGTATCAGAGTGTGTACTGATTTCTGAGATATTAATAAATCTTGTCCTAAGGATGATTTCCTCTTCCCAACATCGACATGATTTTTGATTCTACAACAAGTGGTTATGAGATGCTCTCACTCATGGATGGCTTCTCAAGATATAACCAAATAAAGATAGCTAAGGAAGATCAACACAAGACAACTTTTACTACCCCATGGGGGACATTCTTGCTACCAAGTCATGCCCTTCAGCCTCAAGAATGCAGGTGCTACATATCAATGAGTGATGACTGTAATATTTCATGACATGATTAGTGACATCATGGAAGATTACGTAGATGATATATTAGCAAAGTCTAGAACTCGGGAAGATCACCTAGAGATTCTGTAACACATATTTCAGCTATTAAGGGACTACAAAGTCTGAATTAACTTGAAGAAATGTGTCTTCGGTGTGTTATCTAGAAAATAATAGGATTCATTGTGTCACGGAGAGGAATAGAAGTGGACCCTGCAAAGGTCACTGCTATCATAGAAATTACCTCCCCCAAAAATATTAAACAAATGCGTAGCTTACAAGGAAATATTCAAGCCATCAGAAGGTTCATTTCACAACTAGAAGACAAGTGTCATACATTCACGCATCTTCTTAAAAATATGTCAATTTCAACTGGGGATAGAAAAACAACAAGTGTTTGATTTGCTAAAAGAATACTTGGCTAAACCCCTTGTTCTCATGCCACCCATGACAGAGAACCCTTGCTACTCTACATTTTTGCTACACACTTTACAATTGGGGCATTGTTGGCCCAAGTATGATAAAGAGAAGAAGGAAAAATTGTGTACTACTTGAGCAGAACATTGATAGCTTATGAGCTCAACTATCCACAGATCGAAAAGGCTTGCCTCGCTGTAGTTTTTTCCTTCCAAAAACTATGCCACTATTTTCTCAACAATAAATTCAAGCTTATTTCAAAGGTAGATCCACTAAAATACTTATTGTCAAAACCCACACTCATAGGAAAGATGGATAATTGGATCATCTTACTCAATGAGTTTGACATTGAGTATGTACATCAAAATTCAGTGAAAGGATAGGTTTATCGTAGATCAGCTAACAAAATATCCACTACCAAGTACCAAAACCTTTAAGTCTGGAACTACCAGATGCATCCATAATGTACCTCGAGGAATATATCATATGGAAACTATAATTTGATGGCTCCTTTACCTTTCATGGTTTAGGTGTCGAGTTGTGTTGATCACTCCTACGAGAGACTTGATTCCCTAGGTTTGTGACTTGGGTTCCCATGCATGAATAATATAGCGGAGTATGAGTCTCTCATCGCAGGATGAAGCTAGCCATAAAATGGGATATCAGAAGATTCAATTGCATTGGTGATTCAATGCTCATTATAAAACAGTCACAAATGAATACAAGGTTAAAGATGAGAAACTTATTCCATATAAAAGAATGGTTGATTATTTGAAGGAGTTCTTCAAGTAGATACAGCACAAAAAAAATAGCTGATGCTATGGCTACATAGGTTCCACGTTTAGTATTCAATCTAGAAACAACGATATGTCATTCTTCGTTGAAAAACTATGAACTCCAACATATGACATGCTAGAGTCCTGTTGGGTGTGCGATGTTGTTGGTTCCTTTTCCCCATGGTACATTGACATCTTTAATTACCTCCATGATGGAACCTTTCCCAAAAACATTTCCCTTACTAAAAAATGAAACCTCATGTAGTGTATAAACTTCTATACCATACTTGGGGCACCCTCTTCCGACGAGGCTATGACGGGAATCTCTTGCACTATTTAAGTTTGGACGAATCCATCCAAGTAATCAAAGAGGTACAAAAAGGCATATGTGGAGGTCACACTAATGGGATCATCCTTGTAAAGAAAATATTCAGAGTAGGCTACTATTGGCCTATCATGGAGCACGACTATTGTAAATATGTGAAGAAATGATTGGATTGTCAAAAGTATGATAATTTGATACATGTATTGACACAATCCTTACAACCATTCACAACACCTTGGCCATTCTTAAAGTGGGGTCTCGATCTAATAGGAAAGCTTAACCCTGTCTTCTCAGATGGCCACAAGTTCATTATAATTGCTACTGAATACTTCAAAAATGGATAGAGGTTGTTCCTCTTACCTATGTAGAAGGTCCCCAGATATCTAAATTTATAATGAACCATATCATTTTCGATATGGTATCCCCTCTTATATTATCAATGATAATGGTAAGCCATTTAAAAATAAAACCATGAAAACATTATGCAAACAATTTAAAATATCTCTCAAGTTTTTAACCCCTATTACCCTCAAGGTAATGAGAAAGTCTGAAGCTTCCAATAAAATCCTCATTAGTATTATGGAGAAAATGGTCAATGCAAATGCATTAACCGACATTTATAGATTCACCTTTCCCTCTGGGCATTCAGAACATCTATGTGCACCCCTACAGGTGACACTCCATACTCCTTAGTATTCGACATCATTCTCCTTAAAGTGTATTGGGATCAAGTGTGGAGAAGCTACAATAAAAGAGTAATACCTCGTCAATTTGAGGTAGGAGACTTGGTGTTAAAAGAGAATAAAAAACACCACAAAGGATTGAGAAAAGAAAGGAAAATTTGAGCCTAATTGGCTAGGGCCATATGTTTTGGTTGTCAAGTTTGGTTCAGGTGCTTATAAGCTTGCCTATTCAGATGGCCAAGAGCTTTTAGAACCCATGAACGCAATGCATCTTAAGTATTTCTATGCTTAGAGCTGGGTCTCTAAAAATATATTAAAAAAACAAAAAAAGTATTAAAATAGATAAAGAAAAAGAGAAATAAACAGGTGCATCCAATAGTGAAAACCACGCAATGGTGGCACTTTGGATGAGTCCTTTGGTGAAAACCATTTTCCGGCACCATTGAAGGGTCCATTTTTTACAAGCATTTTAGGTTTACGAGTATGATAGATTTGTCCTAAGCTGGTCTTTTCCTTCGTCTCGAGTCCTTGTGAGCCCATCCCGTAGTCATCTTTGCACCCCACCAAGAACAAGGGAACCTCATGCGCGTTGGCCTATCACCCACGGCACCGGGCGCTCACTCGAGGCATGCGAGAGGGAGCCGAGTCTCTCTTTTATGTGAGTTTAGTGGAAGGCATAATTCATGATTCTGACTTAGTGATTTAACAGACATGAGGAAGCGATAGAGCTCGGGACGGATTCTACACCCTTCGGTCATAATGAATAAAGCACGTGACAAAATTAATAGAACTAGGAAGTTGTAAATCCACAATAAGACTTAACATTCAAGTAAGAACCATGATTATACGAGATCAAAAGCATAGTGGAAACATGCAGATAATTCAGGAAGGAGATCTTAATATAAACATAGTGGTAACCTTATCATATTCATTCATAGTATTAGTCCAAAACATCACAGAGTGGCAGACCAAAGTCATACACCATATCTAGATCTATACATGTATGCTCACAAAAAAAAATTTGCATTCCCCATTTCCCCATTACATCCTTCCTAGAATCATCTACCCATTTTATCCTATAGTTCTCGTAGTAATTCTGCAGAGCTTCTCTACCTTACTTGTGTCTCTGTTCTTTGCCAAGGGCACGCGTATAAATAGGCATCTGAGCTCTAACAAACTCTTCTGCAACCTCAGATCTGCCCCCAAGTGTTAAGGTGTGGGTCGCCCTAGGCGCATGCCTCTCCATGTCATGATTAGATTTTTGGATCTTCCTATCGCAAGGTATATTCCTTCCAGGACACCTTGTCGCCAGGCTGGAACCTTATCCAAACGGAACACGTTCTTCATGTGTTCTGTCTAAAAGGCTGAAAACAACTAAGTCCCAAATTTTTCTTCGCGTGCACGCACGTCCTTGGTTCTCCAAGAACCCCTTTTGAATTCTACCTTGCACGCCTTCACTTACATGCTTCCTTCGGCCGTGCACGCCTACGCGCCTTTAAGATTTGGAAGCTATAATAGGGTCCCAACATTACCCCACACTTCACTTGTTCTTCGCCCTCGGGAACCTTTTCAAAGAATGCAATACAAAAATTTGAAAGGCCTTCCCTTGGAAAGAATGGAGGAAAGAATAAAGAATGGGGGAGAGAAAGAATAGAGGGAAAATTTCTTAAAGAAGAAGAAGGGGAAAATTTTTTTCCATAGGTCGGCCTCTAGTGTACTCCAAGCGCTGACTTCATCCTGTGCTTTAGTGCAGATATCACCAACCAAGGTGCTCACCTCGTTGAAGGTTAACCCTTCCCCCTTCATGTTAATGGTCTCCACCACAGTCTCCAGCTCCTTGGCGTGATCCTCCAGGGCATCCATCTTCCTCGTGATGACCTTATAGAGCTCTTTTAGCTAGGTTTTGATTGAGACTCGCCGGTTCTCAATAGCTTCAGACTTCTTTTCCACTTCGGCTATGATCTTTTCTCACTCAGCTCTATTGCCCTTATTCTTTTCCCTGAAGTCCTTTAGCTCGGCCTCATCGTTAGCAAGAAACATGCTTGTCACTTTGTCTTGATCCACGCAATGGTCATAGGTGACCCCACGGTTTGTGCAACTATTTTCACGTCAGTGAGCACCTTGTTGTATTCAGCCATGAGTGCAATGACCTTTAGCTTGTCCTCCTTCTCCAAGTGCGCAACTACCTCCTCTGTTGACTCCAAGGCCAAAGGCTGCCTTTCCATGGTGAGGATCCGAGTCAAGTCCTCTAGGAATTCTAGGGAGGATCCATACTTTTGCGTGGGAGGGTTAAGGTCCGGTGCTTCATGATAATAGCTTGGGAGATGAGCTCCACCTTCTTGGAAACTTCACGTACCTTGGCCTTTTCCTCCTGAAGTTCCCTCTGTAGTTGAGCGCTGATTAATTTCTCAAGGCTAAGGTCCTTTGTTAGCTTGACTACTTCTTCCTTCCTCTTCTCCAATAGGTCCTCCAAGACTTTAACCCTATCATTTATGCAAAAGAGCCTAGCCTCAATTTATACAGAGACCTTGTTGAGCACGTTACACACTTGCTCATCCGATAGTTGTTGTGTGTTTACAATGGGGTTATCCCCTTTCCTTCAAACAACGCTAATACCGCTCCTTGGTTAACCTCAAACTCAGGCTCATCGAGGTGGGAGTTGAACACCCATGATAACATCTTCCTCGTGCATGGGTACCCACCCTCAGGGTCAAAGGATTCCATGGCGGTGAGCTCCTTGGTGGGCATGGTACTCTGAAACACGCACACAAAATTTTTTTGGGGTCATCAATGTATCCCATCATTGTTCTTCCCCCTTCCACACATTTACTTCCCGTGCACACGCCCTTGGGAATAGTTACTAAAAGAGTTGGGACTTTTGTGCTACCCACACTCTTCTCCCTCTGATCTTCTTTGAATTTACTGAGTACGAGCTCCACGTTGCGCTCCAACTGCTCTTCGACCAAGGTGTTAATTATCCTCTTCGACCAAGGTTTTAATTATCCTCTCCGCCTCCCTGGTCACTTTCTCATCTACTTCCTCTTGAGTGAGCTTGGGCATATCTGGCCCCTTAGTACTTTCCCCTTCACTCCTTTCTTCACTCCGCACACCTTCCTCCCCTTGGGTGCCCTTCCTCCTTACAAAGATGAAAGCATCATTTGTATCCTCTGCTCCTTCTCCCTCCAAATCATGAACATTAATAGGTTCTGATTCACCTCCAAATCTTCCCCTTCATCATCATCCTTCTCACCTATATAGGCATTCGGGTCATCTGTATCTTTAGACTCTTGTTCCTCCGTCCCTTGTTCTTCTTCCTTTGCATAAAAATTCTAGAGTCGGGGATGTTGTCCTCTCTTCATCCGAGGGTTCTTCAGGGGATGGTGGCTTCGCAGCTCCAGGGTCTTCTCCCTGACCACCGTTCTCCTCTTTTTCATGATGTAGGTACTCAGCCCCGCAAAGATATCTACATTCCTTCTCCCACTACCCTTTGTTCTTCCTCCTCTTCCCTCTCCTTGTGCTTTGGCATGGGATTCTTCTTCCCAATAGGGTCATTCAGGATGGATATCTCATTTTCCACGTACGTGCCCTTTTCAAATTTCAGCCTTATGCGTAGGTAGATCCTTGCGGCATTGCTCCCAGCAATAGGTAAGGTCAACGGCCTTACAATGTGCACATCCTGCAACACATACCTTTCAATGTATGCGCACTTCTCTGGGTAGACCAGCTTCTTTCTCATCTCCCTGTGCTCTCTGTCAAGGGTGGACAACTCTAGATTTAATTTCTTCGATTCCTTGTATCTGTTTACCCCTACTTGGAAAAATTGGGTAGTAAACGAGAATGGGAGTTTAGCACCATGGACTCTAACTGCCATCCACCAAAATGAATCTACCGATGTAGAAGTGTTGATAGATGGAAAACTCTGCTTCTCTTTCAGTCGCCACGGGGAGTTGCTTAGGAATCTGCCATTCAGCCTTGAATGTGTTCCTAAGGCACATGTACCATTTGTCTAAGCATGCCTTGTGTACCCTTATCATTGATTCACATGTGTATTTCTGGAATTTGTCTGTGGGTGAAGGGTCTTCAACTGAGGTACTCCCACATGAATTTGTCAGATGTATCTGCACCCCGATTTCTGAGAACACAATTGTCAACAGAATGTTCCCAAATAGGATTTTTCCCCCGTTCTCTGGCTACTTATGATTTCATCTACTATGTATTGGGAGATGTTGTATACGGTGCCCTCCGTGACCTTCCTGCAGACATTCAACTAGGGCTTGCTCACCTGGGTCCACCTCTCTTGTCCATTCAGCTTGGAGATAAGGTGCGTGGCCATCTTCATCACCGGATCACTGATATCCAAGACGTCATAGTATCTTGATCCCTTCTTCAATTCCTGGGATGTTATGGTTTCCTTGATTACCTCCTCGTCCTGGAGGTCATCTATGAGTGCGTCCCCTACACAGTTTAGGCCTGTGAAGTGTGAAATTAACTGGGGAGTTATGCGCATTTTGCGCCTTGCGAAGCAGAAGAAGTCTTCATGTACGCACGTCATCAGCCATTGGTATAAGCACTCGGGCTTCCCAAAATATGGCAACTCGTAAAGTTGGAGAAGCCCTGCCTTCTCCATTTTCACCTTGACCATGTCGTTGTAGATTGGCAACCCATCAGTGTTTGTTTATTTGTGGGGCACACCAGCTCTAGTGCCATTTCCTTTGCAATTATGCTTGACCGGTGATTGTAGTCAATCACGGTCATCTATCTTATGTGGGACTCCCACTCTTGCCCTAGTAGAACCCCATCCGGTATTACATCTCCGAATACCATTCTTCGTTCGTATCCAAGGGTATTTCCTCTTGTTTCTTCTTCCCTTTTCCTTTACCCTTTCCCTTCTTGGATTGTTCTGTAGGTTTTCCTACTAGTTTTGTGGCCGTCATTGTACCCTTTACTTTCATTCCTGGTTACTTTCGAGTTGTTTGAGATTTTTCTTCACGCGCCCCATGCCCTAGAGCACAAACCCTAATCTCTGATTTTCCTCCTTCAATCACGACACTCTTTCACAACGTTCCTCACACCTGTGAATCACTTCTGCTCTGGTTTGTAGATCTAAAGGACCGATTGCACTTAAGCTTTTGGGATTTTCCTTCGCACGAGTCAGTTCTCGAAACCCTAGCTCTTGAAAGAAAATCGCTCTTCTTCTTTTCGCAAAGTAAAAATAATGAACTACCCATTCTTGTATTTATAGGTTTTTCCACTTTTACGCATTTAAGGCTAGGCTACCTACCACCGTATGACCATGTTTAATGTGGCGTTTCCAAACAAAACCCAACTTCAGCGCTTCTCCTCACGCGCCCAATCCTTGCGTGAAAAGTTTTTCACCCGCGCCCAATCCTTGCGTGAAACTGCTTCCACCCGTGCCCAATCCTTGCGTGCGAAAACTTTTCCAACCTTTTGGCATGCAAACAATCCATCTTGATAGAAGACTCTTACGCACATGTTACTAGCGCCAAAGGCACCTCTTCCATCCTCATGATTCTTGCTTTCGCCTACCTCATGTTTTTGTGCTTTTTCTCTTTATACATGGATTTCCAATGTAACCTTATTTTGCCACCCATCTACCTTCTTTTCTCCTAATGCATCTTTTCAATAGGGCCAATTCAAACGGTCTACCAACCCAATCCTCTGCGAATAACTCCATGCTTCCCTTTATCACCTCACCCCACACTAAATTGATGCGCGGTCCTCTGCGCATTCATAAGTTTAAAAAGTAATAAGGTTACTGGTGCCCAAGGCGTAAAACAAAACAACAACGCGAAAGGGAAATACAAGAAAGGAAAAGCATAAAAGGAAATTCTAAGCTAACTAGAAAAACTACCTTATTTACAAACACTTAAGAAGCATTATTTATAGTAGGGCTTTAGCCTACTCCCATTGAAGTGTCCAGGTAATTTTGTTCCATCCAAGGTGCTTAGAATCGCATGCGCCCAATCAAGGATGTATGAAATTACATAAGGACCCAACCAATGCACCTTCAACTTTCTGGTTGGCGTAGAAATTTTGAATCATATAGAAATACCATTTGGCCAATCTCAAACTGTTTGTTCTTAATATGGCGGTCATGCCATGCCTTTTGCTTTGCCTTCTCAATTGTTTGGCTCCATCTTGCTAGTGAGCACCTTTCATCCAACTTTATCAATTCATCTATTCTTTCTTCCAGCGCTTGTTCATCATCCAACCCTCCTGCGCATGCTATACGTAGTGATGGTAGCATAAATTTGACTAGATACAAAAGGCCTCCGCTCCGTACACCGATTGAAATGGTATGGCCTTGTTCAACCTTTTATACGTTGTTCTCGTATTCCCAAAGAACTGCGATACCTTGTCATCCTAATCCCGCCTACCCACATCACATATCTTAGTCAATGTGTGACTAAGGATTTTATTAAATGCCTCTGCAGTTCTATTTGCTTGGGGGTGATAAGGGGTAGTCTTATGATGGGCTACCATGAATTATGCCATAGAATGGGAAAGAATTTTAGAATTGACGGTTTCATTTAAGAAGTGAGTGCCTCTATCACTTGTTAAACTTAATGGGCACCCATACCTACTTATAATGTTCTCCCACAAAAATCTAGTAGTTGTGGCTACGGTGATCTTAGTGGCGCGGCCTCTGCCTTACACCTTATCGATAATTAGTGTCACAGAAATGATATACCATGAGTTAGTCCTTCACGCAATGGTGAGATTGGTCCGACAAAATCTATTACCCATTACAACTTTCGCGGGATCCACTAAGTAAGCCCTCCTTTGCATATGATATGCCCCAAAAACGTTCCAAAAGGGTTGCAAAGATACATTTCTTGATGTTGAGGGAAATCCTCAACTACCGAAATCTTTCAAACATCAATCTCAAGTTATCACAATGGTCCCTGACCAATCCATACACTGTCCAATCATCCAAATATACTTGAAGGAACTTGTGAATGAAGTCCTAAAATGCTTGTACCACTATGCGTGAAAATACAATGGGTGCATTCCTCAATCTAAAGGGCATGACCGTGTATGCAAAGCTTCCCCACTCAATGGTGAAAGTTGTCTTTTCTTGGTCTTCCTTGACAATCCTTACTTGGTGATATCCCGAGAATCCATCCGTAAAGGAATAGACCTCGCGCCTAGCAACTCCTTCCAAAATATCTTCAGTGAAGGGGGTGGGAAAAGATCTATGATACAAACAACATTCAACTCCCCTCGTAACCCACACATATCCTAATCCGCCCATCCTTCTTTATGCTTTGATTACCATTGACTTATCCATTATAATTCCTCCATACCTTAATGATACCAGATGCTATAATTTTGTCTAGCTCTTCTTTAACCCTTACACGCATGTTGGGATTCATCCTGTAAGGTATCTTTCCTGATCCAGGCGCACACCATCTTTCAACTTTATCCTCATTTCCCCCAATGAATGGTGGATGCCTTTCAACTCATGGTATGTGCATGGGAATAAATCCTCAAATTCATGCAAGAGATCAATGATCTTTGATACTTCCTTGTCGACCAATAGTATCCAATGATAGCCTCCTTGGGATCCTTCTCCGAGCCGATGTTAACTTTCTTGGTTTTGAGTGGTTCATGATACGCGCGTGCACATGCATCCGCACTATCAACTACTTCACGCATTCCAACCGAATGGTCGACATTCAAGCTCTCCATATCCTCTCCATCAACAACGTATACCATCTTTCCTTTCTCCTTTTCAAAGACACATGCACTTGAATTGTATGTCTTCTGGTTCCTCCTCTTTGAATTGCACTTCCAAGCTAGGTCCACCAAGTAAGTCTACTAATCTATCTTCCATCATGGCACAATCCCCCAGAGTGAGGCATTTGATAGTCTGCAACGCCTCATCAATCGATTGCATGCTACTTCAGTACTCAAATGTGTGAACCAAGTCAGCCGCCAATTCCTGCCAATTTCCCGTTTGGCGGCGTCTTTCAAAATGGATGTACCAAGCGTGCGCATAACCTTGTAGTGTCGAATACGCTTGTGCACCCAAAGGGAGGGTGGTAATGCTTCCGTGCCTTCTCCCTAGACCCTCTCACATGCCTGAATGTGGGAAGAGGCGGGTCCATTGCCATTGTAATCCTTGATAGTAGTGGGTATGTTGCTCTTCAAGAATCAGACAGTGAGCGCAATTCTAACTTCACGCCACTCCAACAAGTTTTCACTATGTGCGGCCCACCACCTCACTGCTGTGCCTATCAAAACATAACTCAACATACCTCATCGCTCATCCTCCCTCTAGTGAGCTTCCATTTCCTCAAAAATACCTTAGGGTATGCATCCCTAGAATACTTGGTTATTGCCTTTCCTCCTAGGCACCGAACTATATGCACCGTGGTTACCTTGGTCACCGATCCTTTCAGATGTCACCCAATCATTTCATAAGTCCCATGTACCCAATTATCACACATTATAATGGTAGTATCACTGACAGATTGATCATCATCAAACTGGATGACTCCTTCTAGGGTGGATGGATCTCGGATCTCTTATGGAGCACACATATATTTTGTCCAGAATTCCTCCCAAGGGGTTAAATATAGGGTGTGGAATTTCCATCAGCAAGTGGTATAATCACCCTCTCTTCCTTGTTTTCAAAGCTTATGTACCCCTTGTTAAACCGGAGATCTGCATTATTCTTATAACACCACAGGCACCCAAGTAACGCTAGAAATTATCTACCTCGGCAAGCGCCAAGACTTCAAAATCCCCAGTGAACTTAGTCCCCTGAATGGTAATGGTTGCATCCTTCAAGACACCTATGGGCATTGCCTTTGTTTTATTTGCCATATACAACACATTTGAAGATGGCTGTAATGCAAGTCTTCCCATTTGATGCCAGGCATCCAGAGTGAGAACATTAACCTCCGTGCTTGTGTCAATGAGGATGTTGCTAAGCAACCATCCATCCACTACTACGTTCAAGGTAATCTCTTTGTCATAATCAAGGCTGTGAGGTGGGAGGTTTACATGTAGGATCTACCTTTTGTGCTCTTCCCCGCGCGTGACACCTTTTCTCTCAACCATGCTCCTAATAAGGGAATAATATTCTCCTAGCCTCAGCAGTTTACACACCTCCTTAACCTCATCCAAGTCATCCTTTGGTGCTTCTACTGGTCTTCTTTGCTCATCTTTTCTAGCTTGCTCTTTTAAACATTGGATCTCCCCTTGTAAACTCTAAATTACGTCCATGGTTTCCTGGTAGACTTCTTTCTGGTGAGCCGGGTTTGGATACTTCCCATGTACTACTTCTTCCTTGAAACCAGAGGTCTCTACCTAGGCACTTCTCTTACGCACGTGGACTCTACCCTTGTTGTTACCATAACAGGATCTAGTTCTGATTCACGTATTACTCATGGAGCCATTACGCATCAGCCTTCTTAATACTCACCATGGCAGCACCCTTATCCTTCCGAGTACTTCTGACTCATATGTTCGTATAACTTTGGGCACTCTTCGTACTTATGCTTTTTTCCACACCATGAGCATTGTAGAAGATCTAGACATTCACACTTATAATGGTGCAGTGGCTCCACAATTAAAGCATGTTCCACGCGGGAACTCACTTCTTCCCCCATAGTTACCATGACCACAAAATCCTCCACGAAACCCTCTTCCACGTGCACCTCCATCTCCGCACTCTTCATACCCATGGTCATCTCCTTTAGAACTGCTGGCAATGCCAGTCTAGCGCACACTAAGATCAATTGCCTCATGAATCATTGCTCAATCAATCCACAATCCTTGGTGTCATGTGTGGTTGAGGTACATATTTTGCAATAACATGACACGTTTTTATAGATTTCACACTGTAAGAGGGGGCACCTACTTGCATCATGGTCCCCATGACATATTTCATAATTTACTACTACGGCACGCACCGCCTTCCGAGTACATATCCCACCATTATCCTTTATGTGCCCTTCTACGTTACAATCCGTGCACCACATCCCACCACGAATCTCTAGAACTGTGTTGGTAGATAATTTCTCCAATTGCTTAGCCATGGAAACGATCTGAGCCTCTAGAAATGGGCTAACACCAGTGTCAACACTACCAACTACCTCAACGCGCAAAGCAACTTCCAACGCTTCACACGGTCCGTGAATGTTTTATGAGATAAAGCCCTCCTAAAGGGTGTGATCAACCCTCCGACAAACCACTGAGCATGTTGTGAAGGGTGGATATCATAAGACAATTTAGACAATAGAGTTTTAAAGCGTGCATCATATTCCCGCATGCTCTCTGCCATTCCTCTTGGATTTCTTTGAGAGAGATAATGCTCTTTTGTTTAAACTTAGGTATGTGGAATTTCACCAAGAATGCATTTCTCAACGTGGTATAATCCACAACAGTCTGATGAGGGTCATACTTTCTATACCAACTATGCGCATGTCCTTGTAAGGTCATCGTGAATTGATCGGCGTTTCATCCTGAGTCGTGATCCCCTTCACGCACCATAGCAAGCAGCTCACACTTATGCACATGTTCCACAACATCTTCTATCCCACTGTAATCTGGTAAGTGTAGAGACATATTGAAAAATACTTGCGGAGGTGGTTGAGGTCCTTGTCCTCCCGATCCAGTCCCTTGGTTTCCTCTGGTGTTTCCTCCTCCACTGGATCCACTAGATCTTGAGCCACCAGCTCCCCTCTCCACCTCTACGATCCTCTTGTGTTAGGTATGGGGCCGTGTTTGTTGTGTTGAACGCTCTGCGTCATTCCACTGAATTGCGCTCCGACAGTTTGTGAACTAGTGCCACTCCCAGTGTATTTCCTCCACCACTTCCTAACGCGCTTCCAAAACCAGTCTGTATATTTGCCTTGTCTAAACATTCCACCAAATACTAGAATAGTGTGTGAAGCCATAAAAGTCCCAAACGAGAAATTATATCTCCTAGGTATCGATAGGTTGCTTCTACTGATATCAAATGGATCAATTGTACTTTTCCCTCGTTCAAACAAACCAAGCACCAAGGTTTGGTCACTAGGTGGGGTCAGATGCATGCCAACGAATCTTCTTTCTCTACGCGACGGACTCTCATCAGAAGCCGCAAGGTTTTCTCTCCCACGCTTACCAAGATGGGGTACCACAGACTGTTTGGGTTCCACATCCTCTGCGTGAACCTCAACTCCTTTCCACCATGTCTAGCTCCATAACCCACTTGTAATCCCACGCTGTCTATCAATCTCCTTTTCACACGCTTCGTTATACTTGAGCCAGTCTCTCCTCCCTTTCTTTTCATCGGTCATTATATCAACCATCTTTCCCAACCTGGCTTCCTCACCAAGCACTCGAGTGGTTTAGCCGGCCATAGGAAATTCCTCTAAACCCATGGTTACCCTCAAGATTTTGATTTCCATGGGGATAACACGTAGAAATGATCCTCTGGGTCCCGCAAGAACTCAAACTCAGAAAATTCTAGACATGAATACGTGGAAATGGTGTATTCTAGAGTGTAGCTAGTCAATACTCCCTTCCACTAATGATCTATAAGATGGGTCCATGTTAGATCAACATCTTGTAAGTTCTGATATGTTTCTTGGGTCCTAGGGTGTGACTTATAATACCACCCTAATCTAGATGTATAAGCCAAGAGCCATTCAAATAACTCTACTGGGAAACAACAAAAGAAGGTTTTGTACAACTCATGATAAAGAGTGTCCTCCACCCATCTTCGCGTGTCAAATCCAGGTCTAGTATTGAATCTCTGAGTGAATTCGTCCTCTGTGCTTTTAAACCAATCTTCAATACCTTCAAGTGTTAAGCGCTCCACCATCACTTTTTACACAGACCATGATGTATGCCATGTTCCACTACAACTTCGAAAAGAGGTCCCGCAATGAAACCAATATGTAGTCATTTTTGCACCCCACCAAGAACAAGGGAACCTCATGCGCGCCGGCCTATCACCCAGTGGGCGTTGGGTGCTCACCTGAGGCGCGCGAGAGGGAGCCGAGTCTCTCTTTTATGTGAGTTTAGTGGAAGGCATAATTCATGATTATGACTTAGTGATTTAACAGACATGAAGAAGCTATAGAGCTCAGGATGGCTTCTACACCCCTTCAGTCATAACAGTAACAAAGCGCACAACAAAATTAATAGAACTAGGAAGTTGTAAATCCATAATAAGACTTAACATTCAAGTAAGATCCATGATTATATGAGATCAAAAGCATAGTGAAACATGCAGATAATACACGAAGGATATCTTAATATAAACATAGTGGTAAATGTTATCCAAAATGTGCCCCCTGCTCATTTTGTGGCTAACTCCTTGTGTTCTTACCTCTCTTGTGCCTCAGTCTCCATTTTTTGATTTTTAGGCACTCAAATCTTTCTAGAAATGGCACCAATGGATAGAGCTCTCTCTCAACTTTCCAGAAAGGTAAAGTTTTCCTCCTAACTCCTCATATTTTTCAAGTTATGGCTCGGCGGAGTTTTTGTGGGAAATTTTCCCTTAGGAGGCCCGCAGCCAATAGGAAGCCGCCACGTGTCCTAGGAAGTGGCAGGGAAAAGAGAAGAACTTAGAAAATTTTCCAAGTTTTGGTCAAAATTTTCAAAGGTAAAATTTTTGCCCACGGGCCCGCGGACGAATCAGAACGTGCCACGTGTCAAGCAGGGGAAGCAAAGTAAATTTTTTTTCTAAGTGTTGCATGGAAAATTTGGTGAGTAAAGCCTGGGTGAATGGCGTGGCGCCATGTGTCCAAAGACAGGAGGGGTTGATGTCGGAGGAAAAATTGGATTTTTGGCTAAGTTTTGCCAAAATTTTCAAATGAGAAAATTGGCCCGCATGCCCCGCGTGAATAGGATTTCGCCACATGTCTTTACCAATCAGAGCAACGGAGGTAGCAATGAAAATTTGGCTAAGTATTTTTCATAAAATTTCAAAGGAAAAGTTTGGAGCAGAGGGCCCACGCCCAATGAAAATTCACCACGTGTCCAAGGGGGCCGGAGAGTTCGGAGCTCCGAGAGAAAATTTTAGAAAATTGGCTAAGTTTTCGACAAAAATTCAAAGGGCGAAGGTCTCGCTCAGCGCCTTCCATCCAATCGGGATTCACCACGTGTCCCGACCGGTGGGGGCGGGGGAAAAATGATTTTTTTCAAAGTGAAAAATGCAAATTTTCAAAGGCAAATCCCGCCCCCTTAAATGTGAGCCAATAGAATCTCGCCACGTGTCCAGTGGCACCAAAAATTAAAGACAGGCCCGCAGGTGAAATTTCAAGGAAAGGCTCATGCAACCTATGAAACAACGCCCACGTGTCTCGGACCGGCGGAGGGCGGGGTCGATTTGGGAATTTTTTCCAAAGAAGAAACAAGGTTATTTTCAAGGAGAAAAACCCGCGGGGAAGTTTTGGAGGCTCAAACCCGCATCGAATGGGGTTTTGACACGCGTACAAGTCAAAAATATCGAACGACCCGCGGAAAATTAAGGAGAGACAGGCCCGAGCCAATCAGCGCATGCCACGTGTCCTCACCTCATCGGCCCGACGGGGAAATTTTAGAAAATTTTCCAAAGGCAAAAACAAAGGAAAATGGAGCAGGATGGGCCCGCACCCAATAAAAACATGCCACGTGGCACCTGGAAAGGTGGAGCATGGGGAAATTTTGGAAAATTTTCCAAATGACCAAAAAGGTAAAAATTCAAATTTTTTGCCCGCCGACCGATTTGGCCCTGTTTTGCCCTAAAATTTCAAATGGCCATAACTTTCGATCCAGAGCTCGATTTTCACGTTCTTTATATCAATGGAAAGATGGTGAAATTATCTACAATATTCTAGGGTCATTTTTGAATTTTGGTTTAGTTTGGAGAGAGAAAATCAAGAAACACCTCTGACACGTGGTAATGGCCAGAAATGACGTTTCAACAACCAGTTTTAATGCAAAATGGGTCGCATTCTTCTTTAGCATGGCCAAAAATGTCAGGGCATGGGTATGTAAGGATGCCCATGCTGTTTTAATGCATCTTCATTCAATGGGGAATGGCTCCCACGTTTTTTACACATTTTCTCTCTCCTGGGCTCGACCCATGCATTGTAAAAGCCAGATTTGGCTCATTTTTTCAAGGTGGAACATTTTTTGTGTATTGTAGGTCCCCTTTCTCACCTTGGAAGTGATTTTGGTGGAATATTAGACCTTTTCTAAGAGCTGCAACTTTATTTTGCCTCTCAGGTGTTGTAATGCAAGTGATTTTGATGATTAAAATAACAATACAGCCTCTGTGATTAGTTTTCATCCTCTTCCTGTGTTGTTTGGTTAATTTCTGATCCTTCATTACAATTATCAGGTTTGTGCATGAGGTTCTTTGTTGCATTTTTATGGATCATGTCAATCAATGCGAAGTAAAAATGCTCACCACTCCTTTGGTGCATCACCTATTAGCATTAGTTTTAGCTTTTTTGCATTCTCTATCTCTGTCTCCTTTGGAATTTAGGGTAGGGTTAGGAATATAGACCTCTACAACTTGTAAGTGATAAATCTGACCAGAGGAATTGAGGAACCAACCTCTAAACTGGAGATTCCTTTCTCATTTTGCAAGTCCCACACTTGGGGAAAGGATTCAATGTTGTGCAATCACACTGGATGCTAGTATGATCAAACTAGAAATCTGATCAACATCTAGGGGGTGCTGCTGATTTGCCACAACAGTTTTGGCACACCCGGTGGGACCTTAGAGGTCTCATTTTCATTGCAGCAAAGTTGATGTGCATCTGCTACAATTTTCTTGCTTAAAAGAGCTATAAATTACACATCTGGCGACTCCAAGGGGAAGAATCAGCTGGTTTTAGCAGTGCAGGCCTGAAAACTCATGAGAAGAATCACCACAAGGTCAAGAGCTGGAGAAGAAGAGGTGCTGTTTGAATATCTGCAGTTATCTCCAAGAAGAAGGTAAAGAGGAAGAAGGATTCAAAGGTCTCCATCTCCACCAAACAGAACTCTCTCAACTCCTCCACCTGGTAGGCCTTTCATTCAGTCAACAAGGGTTCTAAGACCAATTATAATGGCACAAAACAACCCCTATGTCAATTTCATAGGCAACAACCCACTTGCCCTCAATGCACAAAATCCAATTCCAATTGCAGCCTTGAAGAACATTCCATACTTCACTGGAGAGAATCAGACTACTCCTGGTGATCATGTTAAAGACATTGCTAACCTTTGTGCAATTCATGAAATCAATGAGATGCAAGTTGCTGTCAAATTGCTGGCATCTTCATTCAAGGGGAAAGCATTGCAATGGTTTAGAAGTCTTGCCTCAGGTTCTATTCAGAATTGGAACCAGCTATGTATAGCACTTCATGAGCAATTTGGAGAGAAGGGAGACAACTTGTCTCTTTTGGAGCAGCTGACAACCATCAAGAGAGCTCCCAATGAGCAACTGACTGATTTTAACTTTAGATTTCAAAGGACTTGGGAGAGAATTCCAGTGGCAGTCAGGCCAACAGTAGAAGGTGCTTTTCTTTACTATCTCAAAGCTCTAAATTCTGATATTTCTATGTTGATTCAGTCCATGGGAGGCATAACTATCCCTATGGCTTATAGCATTGCCATTAGGGCTGAAAATTGTTTGATCCAAGCTGGCAAACTAGCCCCTAGACCTCCCATGCCATTGTTTCCAAGTTTAGAGAGCCCAAACACTAATCAAGCACCTAATTTGGCTCCTTCTCCCACTCCTAGAAATCAGAGTTCAAATGAAGCTTCTACTTCATCTCCAAGTGCCCCAAATGAGCTTCAAGAAGTCATGAAGCAATTGCAAAATTTAGGTAATGAGCTGGTTACTCTCAAGAGGCAACAAGCCCAAAGTTTTAGACCTTCTTATCAACCCCAAGCTCAGCCTAATAGGCAGCCATACCAACCACAAAGACCACCTAATCCAGCTGCAAATGTAAATCAAACAAGGCCTCCTGCCAATAGACCATTTCAGCCCTATAATCCAAATGCTATATCTACCTCTAAGGCATTGGTGCCAACACAAAACAACGTTGCTCAGGAGTATGATTGGTGTTTTCCATGCAATGAACCTCACAACCAATCTATGTGCTTCAACGGTGCCTTGAATCAAGCATTAATGGTGACAACTACTGGTGTGGAGGGTGAGGGCAGTCAAGGAAACAACCAACAACAAGAAACATTCCAGCAGCAATCAGCTCCAAATGACACCACACTTGTGAACTGGCAGAGGATTTTTGTGGCATAAATCAAACAGTCTCTCAAGGTGTTGCAGCCAACACAAGGTCAAAAAGAAGGAATTTGGGTGAAGAACAACCATTAGCTCCAACCAATCCACAACCTTTTATGGCTCCACAAATGGTTGGAAAACAAAATCTAGTTGTAAATGCACAAGGGCAGCCAAGAACAGCTCCTAGACCAACTCAAATACCAGTTGTTGCTACCCACATGCAAGGGATGAATATGCAAACCAAGAAACATCAAAGAGATCCTTCATCACCATTTAGTATCATTGATCAGATGAAGAAGACAAATGTAAATATATCAATGTGGGAATCCCTATCTATCCCAGGCCAGAGAGATTTGCTACAAGCTGCCATGAAGGACTGGCCAACTTCGAATCAGCAAGTCCAAATGCAAGAGAAGGTGCTCACAAATGCTGCTTGACACCAAGGGAATCATGGAGGACAGCAAGGTAAAATTTTGAAGCCCCCTCCTTTTTATGTCTCATTAATCATTGGAAACCAATTGGTGCACAATTGCATGATTGATTCCGGGGCAAGTAGCTCAGTGATGCCCAAGCAAATAGCTGATCAGCTAGGACTTCAATATGAAACCATATCCAAAGGGGTAGTGCAGTTGGATGGGACAGCAGTAACAACAGTTGGGGTGATTAGAAACTTGAGTCTTACCTTGCATGCATGTCCAAATGTTGTTGTTTTACAAGATGTATCAGTTATAGACCTTCCACCACTCTTTGCCCTATGTTTGTCAAGAGATTTCACAGCCAAGATTGGAGGATATTTGTCTGCTGATTGGTCACACATGCTATTCAGAACGAGGTATGGAACCAAAGCTACAATCAGGTCTGAACCTATTGCAAACTTCCACATTGAGCCCTACACTCCAAGTCAGATCAATGCCAACTATTCGGCATTTGATCAAGAAGATCACCCAAGGACTAATGAAGCTGAAACCAAGGTTGGAAGCATCCTAGATCTAACTCTTGATGAATGGGCAAACAAGGTGCATGCTTTTGATCCTTATCAAGAATTAGAAGAATCTGAGCTAGGGGTCTATTGCATACATCAAGAAGATCAGCCCATTCCTAGCATCACTAAGCCAAACCACAAGGATGACAATGAGGTATGGCAGCTGTTTTTTGATGGATCAAGGAGTAGACAAGGTGCAGGAGGTGGAGCTATGCTTGTTTCACCTCAAGGAGTAAAGTACTATTCAAATTTTAGATTTCAGTTTGCATGCTCCAATAACACTGCTGAATATGAAGCCTTGGTGCAAGGGATGCATTGGGCAATAAAGAGAGGAATAAAGAACTTGCAAGTCTTTGGTGACAGTGAATTGATTGTAAATCAGGTCAAGGGACAGCATGCTGCCAAGAATGATCTACTCAAGTGCTACAAGAACAGGGTATGGGACCTCATTGAAGATTTTGAGGGTTTTGGCATCAAATCCATTCCTAGGAAAGAAAACCAAGCTGCTGACAGGCTTGCAGCAGTTGGGGCAGCCTTTGATATTGTGGAAAGCATTCAACAAGACAAGGTACAACCAAACATCCATGTGATTGTGAGGCCTTCAGTGCCGGATAACAATGTAAGTTGGCAAGTGTTTGAGAATGACCAACAAATCATCCATTTCTTGCAAGAAGAAGCTGAGTTCTCAGCTAAAAATCAAGAAAAATTAGAACAGCAGTATGGTGACCAAGTGGTACAGCTGAGAACTAACAAGCTTCCTAAGGGACTTATCACTTTGGAGTCCATTTTCAATCCCAATGATCAGTTTAGGAAAGAGAAAGCAAACATTCAGGTCAAGAGAGAAGATTCAGTATCCATCTTGGTGGAAGAGAACAAACCATTGCAAATTGGAAAGATGACAACTGAACAAGAAAGGTATGAGTTCATACAGCTGTGTCAAGAGTTCCCTGATGTGTTTGCTTGGAGCTACGAAGATTTGAAAGGTTTCAATCCCAAGTTAGCTCAGCACACCATTGAGTTGGATCCAAATACTAAGCCCATCAGGCAGAAACAAAGGCCAGTCAATCCACACATGGAACCTCTCATGAGGAAGGAATTGAACAAGTTGATTGAGTCAAGAATCATATTCCCAATCAAGCATTCTAGTTGGGTTGCCAACTTAGTTCCAGTCAGAAAGAAGAGTGGAGAGATCAGATTGTGTGTTGACTTCAGAGACTTGAATAGAGCATCTCTCAAGGACCATTACCCACTCCCTTCTATGGAGAAAATTTTGCAAGTTGTGGCTGGCTCCGAGAGGTTTTCACTACTTGATGGCTACTCAGGCTACAATCAGATTATGGTGAAGGAAGAAGATCAGTTCAAGACAACCTTCACAACCAAATGGGGAACTTATGCATACAGGAAAATGCCATTTGGGCTGTCCAACGCTGGAGCTACCTTCCAAAGAGCAATGGACATGGCGTTCAAAGGTTTGATTAACAACATGGTGCTGATATACCTTGATGATATCACTATTTTTTCAAAGAATGCAGCAGACCACCTCTCTCATTTGAGACAAGTCTTCCAAAGGTGCAGGAGATTTGGAGTGTCTTTGAATCCTAAGAAGTGTATCTTCCTAGCACATGAAGGAAAGCTCCTTGGCCATATTGTCCCCAAAGAAGGATTAGTAATTGATCCAAAGAGGGTTGAAGCCATAAGAGCACTACCATTGCCAAGCCACAAGAAGGCCCTTCAGAGTTTCTTGGGGAGAATAAAATTTGTTTGGAGGTTTGTCCCATGTTTTGCAGCCCTTGTCAAACCTATCACCAAAATGTTAAAGAAAAGCATGGATTTCAAGTGGATAGCAGAAGGCAAGGAGAGTTTTGAAGCAATAAAAGAAGCCATCTCCCAAGCACCAACTCTCATCAACCCGGATTTCTCCAAGGATTTCATCCTCTATGCATTTGGAGGTAATGATACTATTTCTGCCATTTTGGTACAACAAAACAAGGACATTGATGAGCAGCCAATTGCTTTCTTCAGCCAAAGCCTAGATGAATATGAGGTGAGATATTCTTTTATTGAGAAGTATGTACTTGCAGTAATTAGAAGCTTGAAGAAATTCAAGCATCTAGTCTCAAACAACAAGGTTCAGTTGTTGGTCTCTCATGTGGGAGTAAAGGACTTCCTCCTCAACAAGGATTTGAATGAGAAAAGGGCAGGTTGGATCACTCATGTCATGGAGTATGACATTGAGATCAAGGTCACCAAGCTGGTAAGAGGAAAAGGATTGTGTGAGTAGCTAATTCTAGGCAAGCAAAAAGGAGTATGCAATAAAGAAGAGGCTGTTTTGACAGTTCAAGACAGCCATGTGCAAGGTAGCACTCAAGAAGAGGATAATGCTGTCCCCACTCCTTGCTGGACCCAAGGTATAATGCACTTCCTAAGCACAGGCCTATGCCCTCCAGAGATGAACAAGACCCAAAGAAGACACTTCAGATTGCAGGCTGTCCCATATGCCATAGTAGACGGTGTTTTGTTCAAGAAAGATGTGAATGGAGTGTTGCTGAGATGCATTAGCACAAATCAGATTCATAGGGTGTTGGAAGAGTTCCATGGTGGACCAGCTGGTGGTCATTTTGCACCAAGAGTGACAGCTCTAAAAATCATGAAGGCTGGTTATTATTGGCCCAAGATTTTCAGTGATTGCTTTGCGTGGATCAAAAGGTGCAAGAATTGTGCATTCTTCACAGGTAAAGAGAGGCTTGCTACCCTTCCATTGCATCCAATTTCAGTTGACCAGCCATTCATGCAATGGGGTTTGGACTTCATTGGAGTCATTAATCCCAATTCAAGCCAAGGGCATAAGTGGATTTTGACAGCCACAGACTACTTCACCAAGTGGACTGAAGTAGTAGCACTCAAAGAAGCAAATGAATCTAGCATCTTAGACTTCTATGAGGGGATAGTAACCAGATTTGGCATACCTGCTACAATAATCTCAGATAATGCATTAGCATTCATTGGATCCAAGGTGACTGAGTGGGCTGTCAAGAACGAGATCTACCTAAGTACTTCATCAAACTACTACCCTCAAGGTAATGGCCAGGCTGAATCTACAAACAAGAACTTGTTGAGGATCATTTGGAGGACTCTTGATGAGAATCAGAGGTCTTGGCACACCAAACTGAAATCAGCCTTATGGGCTGATAGGATAAATCCCAAGAGATCCACAGGTAACTCTCCATTCAGGCTTGTTTATGGAAGAGAGGCAATCTTGCCCATGTCACTTGAGTTGCCAACATTGGAACTCATGAAGCGATTAGAGTTGCTAGAGTTTGGGCCCATGGAGGTGAGATATGTAAAGTTGATGGAGCTCCAAGAGATCAGAGATCAGGCATCCTAAGCAATGGAGAAGGATCAAGCTTTGATCAAGAAGACCTTTGATAGGAAGGCCAAGAGTAGATCTTTCCAAGTTGGAGATCTAGTGTTAAAATGGGATGCAGATAGAGCAAAACCAGGAAGGCATTCAAAATTTGATGCCATTTGGAGTGGCCCATACATGGTCACAAAGTGTAAGGACAACAATGCCTTCCAATTATCTTCATTGGATGGCAAAGAACTGCAGATTCCAGTCAATGGAATCCATCTAAAGCATTGCTACTAAAAGGAAATTCTCCACCTTGTAAATATTAGCTTAGGTTTTCATTCCTCCAAGTGCTTGTGCACATTGTTTTCTTGTAGGTTGTTTTTCTTTCCCTAAGTGCTTTGGCACAGGCTTGCTGTCCCTGGAGATGTTTTGCAGTCCTTGCTTCCATCAGGTGATATTCCATCTTCCTCCTTGTAACATTCTAAGTTAGTTGGGGTTCCAAACAGAAAATTTGATGACTCCATGCCCAATGGGCTGCTTCAAGCAACTGGTATCTTCATCTAGCAGGCAGATGACCCCTCTGAGTCGCCAAAATTGTTATCCAAAATGTGCCCCTGCTCATTTTTGTGGCTAACTCCTTGTGTTCTTACCTCTCTTGTGCCTTAGTCTCCATTTTTTGATTTTTAGGCACTCAAATCTTTCTAGAAATGGCACCATTGGATAGAGCTCTCTCTCAGCTTTCCAGAAAGGTAAATTTTTCCTCCTAACTCCTCATATTTTTCAAGTTATGGCTCAACGGAGTTTTTGTGGGAAATTTTTCGTTAGGAGGCCCGCAGCCAATAGGAAGCCGCCACGTGTCCCAGGAAGTGGCGGGGAAAAGAGAAGAACTTAGAAAATTTTCCAAGTTTTGGTCAAAATTTTCAAAGGTAAAATTTTTACCCGCGTGCTCGCGGACGAATCAGAACGTGCCACGTGTCGAGCAGGGGAAGCAAAGTAATTTTTTTTTCTAAGTGTTGCACATGGAAAATTTGGTGAGTAAAGCTCGGGTGAATGGCGTGGCGCCACGTGTCTAGCACAGGAGGGGCTAACGTCAGAGGAAAAATTGGATTTTTGGCTAAGTTTTGCCAAAATTTTCAAATGAGAAAATTGGCCCGCATGGCCCGCGGTGAATAGGATTGCGCCACGTGTCTTCACCAATCAGAGCAGCGGAGGTAGCAATGAAAATTTGGCTAAGTATTTTCATAAAATTTCAAAGGAAAAGTTTGGAGCAGAGGGCCCGCGCCCAATGAAAATTCGCCACGTGTCCAAGGGGGCCGGAGAGTTCGGAGCTCCGGAGAAAATTTCAGAAAATTGGCTAAGTTTTCGACAAAAATTCAAAGGGCGAAGGTCTGCCCCGCAGCCCCTTCCATCCAATCAGGATTCACCACGTGTCCCGGACCGGTGGGGCGCGGGGGGAAAAATGATTTTTTTTTCAAAGTGAAAAATGCAAATTTTCAAAGGCAAATCCCGCCCCCTTAAATGTGAGCCAATAGAATCTCGCCACGTATCCAGGTGGCACCAAAAAATTAAAGACAGTTCCCAGGTGAAATTTCAAGGAAAGGCCCGCAACCTATGAAACAACGCCACGTGTCTCGGACCGAGGCGGAGGGTGGGGTCGATTTGGGAAATTTTTCCAAAGAAGAAACAAGGTTATTTTCAAGGAGAAAAACCCTTGGGAAGTTTTGTAGGCTCAAACCCGCATCGAATGGGGTTTTGACACGTGTCCAAGTCAAAAATATCGAGCAACCCGCGGAAAATTAAGGAGAGGCAGGCCCAGAGCCAATCAGCGCGTGCCACGTGTCTTCACCTCATCGGCCCGGTGGGGAAATTTTAGAAAATTTTCCAAAGGCAAAAACAAAGGAAAATGGAGCAGGATCGGCCCGCACCCAATAAAAACATGCCACGTGGCACGTGGAAAGGCGGAGCACGGGGAAATTTTGGAAAAATTTCCAAATGACCAAAAAGGTAAAAATTCAAAATTTTTTTCCTGCCGATCTGTTTTGGCCCTGTTTTGCCCTAAAATTTCAAATGGCCATAACTTTCGATCCAAAGCTTGGATTTTCACGTTCTTTATATCAATGGAAAGATGGTGAAATTATCTACAAGATTCGAGGGTCATTTTGAATTTTGGTTCAGTTTGGAGAGAGAAAATCAAGAAACACCTCTAGCACGTGGTAATGGCCAGAAATGATGTTTCAACAACCAGTTTTAATGCAAAATGGGTCGCATTCTTCTTCAGCATGGCCAAAAATGTCGGGGCATGGAGTGCAGTAAGGATGCCCATGCTATTTTAATGTATCTTCATTCAATGGGGAATGGTTCCCACGTTTTTACACATTTCTCTCCCGGTTTTGACCCATGTATTGTAAAAGCGATTTGGCTCATTTTTTCGAGGTGGAACATTCTTTGTGTATTGTAGGTCCCCTTTCTCACCTTGGAAGTGATTTTGGTGGAATATCAGACCTTTTCTAAGAGCTGCAACTTTATTTTTCCTCTCAGGTGTTGTAATGCAAGTGATTTTGATGATTAAAATAACAATACGACCTCTCGTGATTAGTTTTCATCCTCTTCCCGTTGTTTGGTTAATTTCTGATCCTTCATTACAATTATCAATTTGTGCATGAGGTTCTTTGTTGCATTTTTATGGACTGTGTCAATCTACAGAAGTAAAAAATGCTCACCACTCCTTTGGTGCATCACCTATTAGCATTAGTTTTAGCTTTTTTTGCATTCTCTATCTCTGTCTCCTTTGGAATTTAGGGTAGGGTTAGGAATATAGACCTCTGCAACTTGTAAGTGATAAATATGACCAGAGGAATTGAGGAACTAGCCTCTAAACTGGAGATTCCTTTCTCATTTTGCAAGTCCCACACTTGGGGAAAGGATTCAATGTTGTGCAATCACACTGGATGCTAGTATGATCAAACTAGAAATCTGATCAACATCCGGGGGTGTCTTTGCTTTGATTTGCCACAATAGTAACCTTATCATATTCATTCATAGTATTACTCAAAAACATCATAGAGTGGTAAACCACGATCATACACCATATCTGGATCTATACATGTATACTCACAAAACAAAATTTGCATTCTGATTTCCCCATTACATCCTTCCTAGAATCATCTACCCATTTTATCCCATAGTTCTCGTAGTAATTCTGCAAAGATTTGCTACCTTACTTGTGTCTATATTCTTTGCCAAGGGCACGCGTATAAATAGGCATCTAAGCTCTAACAAACTCTTCTACAATCTCAGTTTGCTCCCAAGTGTCAAGGTGTGGGTCACCCCAGGTGCATGCCTCTCCATGTCATGATTAGCTTTTTGGATCTTCCTATCACAAGGTATATTCCTTCCAGGACACCCTGTCGCTAGGATGGAACCTTATCCAAACGGAACACATTCTTCATGTGTTCTATCCAAAAGGCCGAAAATGGCTAAGTCCTGAATTGTTCTTGCGTGTGCGCACGTCCTTGGTTCTCCAAGAACCCCTTTTGAATTCTACCTTACTCGCCTTCGCTTGCGCGCTTCGTCCGGTCGTGCGCGCGCTACGCACCTTTAAGATTTGGAAGCTATAATAGGGTCCTTGGGATCGAGTGTGGAGAAGCTACAATAAAAGAGTAATACCTTGTCAATTTGAGGTAGGAGACTTGGTGTTAAAAGATAATAAAAAAACACCACAAAATATTGAGAAAAGAAAGGAAAATTTGAGCCTAATTGGCTAAGGCCATATGTTGTGGTTTTCAAGTTTGGTTCAAGTGCCTATAAGCTTGCCTATTCAGATGGCCAAGAGATTTGAGAACCCATGAACGCAATGCATCTTAAGTGTTTCTATGCTTAAGAGGTCTGGGTCTCTCTCTCTCTCTCTCTATATATATATATATATATATATAAAACAAAACAAAAAAGTATTAAAATAGATAAAGAAAAAGAGAAATAAACATGTGTGTCCAATAGTGAAAACCATGCAATGGTGGCACTTTGGATAAGTCCTTTAGTGAAAACCGGTTTTCGGCACCATTGAAGGGTCCATTTTTCACAAGCATTTTAGGTTTACGCGTATGATAGATTTGTCCTAAGCTGGTCTTTGCCTTCGTCTGAGTCCCTTGTGAGCCCGTCCCACTTCGCTTTGATTCGGCTGATCCTACCTTTAAATGTGGAGATTTTGAATTTGAATATACCCATATCACGTTGGGGAAACTTCACATCGTCCCTTCTTGCACATAACACATGGCATTCTACCCTTGTACATCTGATTTAATGTTTGGGGGAATCTACATTTTCTCTATTTCCTTGCACATTCACTTATGAAAACTATCTTGGAAAAAATAAAAACATTCGTAAAACTATTGAAAACCCCAAAACATACAAATATGTTCCTTGGAAAACTCAAAACATTCAAATGTGTTACATATAAAACTTCAAAACAATAGAAAATTGTCTCGAGATACTACCCAAAAATAATGAAAAACATCCCAAAAATGTCCCACAAAAACAAAGTAGTAGTTTACTTACTTTTAGTTGTTAGTTTGTATGGTTTTAGGTTACATTTATTTTTTCATATTGTATGCTTTAAGTTGAATTCAATTTATTACTTAGATTGAATGCTACTTTAATCTATGGTGCATTGCATTGAGTTCATTTTATATTGCATACTTGTAGATAATTGTGTTTCTTTGGTTAGATTTGTTTAACTTGTGCTTGTTATTTTACTTTTGAATTTTTTTATCATTTCATCATCATATCAAATAAACAATCACATCTATACATCATATATCAATAAAATCTAATTCTACATCACACATGTATACTAAAGCTAATCATCAAGTACTATATCATCAATGGGGAAAGAGGGGTTGTGCATGATCACAAATCTATCCCCCACACCAATATCAAAAATAAAAACATGTTTTACTCAAAGTATCTCATCAACATGTAATATGACATCAGCTAAGGCTATCTCATAATCTAACAAACATGTGATACAAACATAAACATACAGATTAAGCATGATATCTCATAAACAACATGTGGTACATCAATAATCCATCAATCATCATACATCATCAAAAATATAAATGTCGTACAAAACAATGTGTCTCAAAAGTACATCTCGATATAATGAGCCATCATGGGCGTCTATACAAAAATGTGCCTTCATCACGAGGCATGATAAAAAATAATACATAACGTACATCTGTACAAAAATGTGCCTTCATCATGAGGCATAATAAAAATAGTACATATACATCCATGTACAAAAGTATGTCTTCATATTGAGGCCATACACCAAAAATATGCATCTAATACATCAATAAGAGAGTCAACCGCGACTCTCACCCTCGCTGGGACTGCCTAGTCTAGGTCCACTGCTAGGTGGGGGCATCTAAGGTACTAGACATGTGGAATGCACTGATCCATGTTGTGCTGAATCATGCTTCTCTGAAGCTTACTGCTACGAAGGACCTGTGCAGTCATCGCACTGATCATGATGGCCTATGGGATCTAGACCAAAACATGCTACTAGATATCTGATTGTACTTAGGAGATATTTTCTCAACTAGGACGACGCATGATCATATCCTATAATATGTAGCCTCAGTTGCTATGGAGGTACTGTACGTACCCAAAATTGTAGGGTACCGTACCGCCGAACGATGTCACACATGCCCCAATGATGATACAAGTCACCTCACAAGGTGTTCGGGGTCCAGAGAAGCTCACGAAGTATATGTTAGCATCCCAAATGCTTTATCCAAGTTCCTTGTGCCTTGTTTTATCCCTCGCCCCCCTTTTTAGTAGTGCTTTGACCTTTAGTGATGAAACCGCCACCCCTGGCAGGTGGTGGTCCTTCACGTGTTTTCCAGCACATTCTTTTGATCACAACTTGCATAATTTTCAACTTTTACCATCTTTTCTCCACCACCTTGGCTCGTATTAATGTTTTGTGTCCCTGGAATAGTGTTTCTCCATTGTTTAATGGTAAAAGAGTTCTAGTAGGAATTACCTTTGGGTGAATGTAAAATCTATAAATAGCCAGCTTGTTTTCAAGCAAATGGCCCCTCAACTTCTCATTTCCATTGTTTAGTCTGTCAATTTCTTGTTTAGAGCTCATTTTGTTTTCATTTTTGCATCCATGCTAGTTTTTCCTTTATTGTTAGAGGCCATTCGATCTTCTTGCTTCAGTCTTGTTCATTGTTGTTCGTGCAAATTAGTTTAGAGCAAAGTAGTGTCATTTGTAGATTGAATCCATTAGAGTTACAGGTTGTGTTCTTCACAGAAGGTAGATTCTAGAATCTCTCGGTACACTTGTGTTGTATTCCCGTAATAAATCCCACTAGGAATTGCATATGCCAAGCTCTGTCACTTGCGCTGTCCCTCTCCTACCCGCATTTTATTCGGTCTATATCCAAAGTGCCATTGTTCAAAATACCTTCTTCTATTGATGCTAGCATATACATGCTCTTCTGGACTCACGTGAACACGAAGGAATGAGGAGATCATTCTGAGGGGACAAAATCATACACTACTGGATTCGCCACTGTTCTACAAATTCTAGGTTTTATCTGTCAAAGTTCTAGTTAAAATATATCAAATAGAGTAGTGAAATATTTCATTTCAGTTAAGTTTCATTTTCGATATTGCTAGGGAAGCTATGGGGATTGATAGTTTCTGAGAAACTATGATTCATTCCTCACTTCTGAGGTAGGATCGAGAATCTTTCAATTAAGTTAATCAGCTATCTAGTTATTTAGGATAAAACTCACAACTGCATAGGCAAGTAGCTACACCGGGCTACCTTGTTTGTTTTAATTTTGTTATTAGATTAGTTGTCATTTTCTAAATATATTAGATTAGTTGCTCTTTCAATTCCATTCAAAATCTTATCAAAAATAGAGGAATATATATATATCTTTGTAAATATATCTTACATAGTTAGTTTATTTCATTTTAGTTAGGTTTATATTGATCTTGTATGACAATCACGGGACCTAGGGAGCCCAGGGAATACATTTTTGAGCCAATCGTGCCTCAACCAAATACTGTTGCAGCAATAACTGACATAGACCAAAATCTCAGAATTCAGGTCTTCCGAACAACAACAGACCTACAAGAAATCAGCTCACAGTTAAGGGGATTAAACATAGAAGATGACAAAGCACACACGTTCTGGTCAAATCAGACAAATTATAGATTGCCTTGATAGATATCCATATGACTGTAGAAGGACCTGAAAGAGGGAAAACATTCGGTTGTGATCCACTAGTCCCACAGCCAGACGCAGAGACCTCCTTGTTGATATAGACACTAGCTTACGTATCCAAGTTGCTAGAACACCTGTTAGGTACTTTGAGAAAATCATGCAACTTCTAGTTCTAAACGTAGAGGCCGAAAAGGCATACGACTACTGGATACTCGGAATTAGGAATTGATTCTTCACATGACCATAGGAGGTCCACAACAACCATGAACTTACGGTTGTGATCCACAGGTCCCACAACCCAACGGGCCTACAAATCAATCCAACGTTGATGCTGGTTTGTGAACATTAGTGTTTAGATCCTCTCCACTCCCACCAGACATTATCACACAACTATCATTATTAAACGTAACAACTAATCAAGCTAAAGATTTCTAGACTAGACCGAGAGAATTGTCCATAAAACACCAAAAGATCCATTGCATATTTAGCCATTCTATTTTCATGACCTTGTCGGGAGACATATACGAATCACCCACAGGTTATATTCCACATATTCCACAACCCATAGATTGGATCACGGCAGAGCTTGATATTGATTGGAGCCTTCGAGTAGTTATCCTCGCCGAATGATCTATCACATTGGTTCAGGTTAGGAGGGCCTTCTTTACCTTATATTCGTAGATCCCGCCATTGCGTGTTGAAGACATAAGATTACCTAACTAGTTTATCTACATCCCGTGTGTATTCTATCCCTATCGTTTGTCTCGGTAGGACCTCGGGAGGTCGGATGCGAGGAAGAGTCACTTGTAGATTCCCATGCTCACATGTCACTTTTCCATCGTATAGGTACTTTCGACTAATCAACAAGCTGTACCCAAGTAGTGTTTACCTCTTGGAAGTGTATCACATAGGCTAGATCTATCCTCAACCGGTATCATGCATGCATACAGGTGTGATCTCTCTCTTCCTACAACTATATCATCTCTGTGGTCATTTGGTCTCTTTGTGTAATTGCACAGTCCCTCTTAGGAGTTTAGTAACTTGAAGTTGCGGGAAACTACCAGTTATAGCTATTGTTACAAGGAAGCCACCTTCCCACCAACCTATACATCTGCTCCATATCCTCTCCACTCCCGCCATCTCCTCCACCTTCGGTGGACTATGTGGTGGAATCACGTGAGGGGGTGATGGAGGTGCCTTGAGGGTTCCCGTAATGGAACTTTGAAGGGGTATCCGTGTTACTTGATACATGTGGCTGCACCACTACCCGCTAATGCTCTAAAACCTTCTTCTTGACTAACACCTACTATGTTGGTACTCCTATCTGTGGTCCTATCTATGGACTTGCATGTGCTTGTACACTGTGGCCAAGGATCTAGACCTGTAATCCCAATGTCTTTGTGCATCTAGTACCTCATGTGGAATGGTCAAACATTGAGGAAACACTCTTCAACCTACAATCTTGCATAATCCAGGGTCATCCTGGATCCACTATATGTGCTCTCTACACCCAAGGTTGTGGAACCACCTGTAAAAAGCTAGTACAAGCTCAACCCAGCCTAATTCGGGGCCCCATATGAAAGGTCTCTCTATATCTATGTGCATACCACATCTCATCACCAGGAATCCCCTAGATAATACTAAACTTCCGTTGTACCTGGTCCACTTTGTACCACTCCATGATATAACTCCTGCTCCCAAGGATGAAATGATCAACTGCAATAGTGCTCAACTCAACTACATCCTAAGGCTAATGGTACAACCTGTATGGCCATCATGTGATCATGTGAGGTTATACCTCATCAAACACTCACTTGTAATAGTCTATATCCCCCATGTGACCACAAATATCATCTCCATCTGGAACCCATCCCATGATGGAAGGCTCTCCAATAACTCGAGCTCTCAATGCTCCTGTAGGGCGTCCTATCACAATATGGTCCCAAGCCTATATCTATAACAAAGTGGTAGGACCCATAGACCTTTGTCCATGGTAAGATATCAAATGAAAATCTACGTATAAATGAGCTAGTATACACTGACCCCAATAGTAAACCTCTCCCTAAAGAAGGTCATGAATCACTCCAATGAGACCTAGAGGAAATCAAGCACTAGTCTTGTCAGGAAACAATATGTCGCTAACAAGAGCTAACAAAAATATAGGGACCTATCTCAACCACTGATCTGCCATACACCTCCTAATATTAGTAGTCATACCCCGGTGGGGTATGTCTACCACTCCAAATATCTCATCTATGCATCGCTCAATACGGTCCTGGTGACCATCATATGTGATCAAACGACCCTGAATAAGAACTTGTAATATCCACCACATATCCTCTAAAGTGATGCTCATCTCACCGATAGGAAGACGAAAGGTCTAACTCTCACTGTGCCATCTCTCAGCTAAGGCTATGAGCAGGTTGTGGTCTAAAGTAATTTGTGGCATGCGAGCCACATGTGATAAACCAATCACCTCTAATGTAATCTCTAGGAAAATATGGTTGCATTTTCTAAACATTGCATTGTAGGCCCGGAGCCACCCATGTCACTTCCACATCTGTAATCACTCTAAGTCCATCTGTAAATCCAATCAAAGTCATTTATTATGATCTTATTCTTCTATTCTATCATCTAATTCTTCTATTTTGTTATCCAATTCATCTATCCTACCATCTAGGGGTTCCTAGGATTTTTTTTTGCTAAAGTCATTACAAACCGACTTCTGCATGCCAACGCCCTGTAGCATCAATGCCCCCATCGACGCATAGGCGCGCTCAAAATTTCCCCCCAAACCTTCTCATGGCGCTTGAATGCATTTCTCTTTACATAGGAACATACACACCCACACTTCCTATAAATTTTACATGGGCACCCCCTCTTTGGCACTAGTGCGAGACATACCCTTGCTACTTTTGGCACTGTGACCCCGCGAGCACGAGTGAACCCCAAGGGCTGCACTCGCGCATTCACTCAACTTTTATACCATATCTAATGCCCAAATAAATACATTTTAACCAAAATTAAATACTATAAATTGAAAAAGGTGAAGATTTCAGCTTTTTGTACTGTGATCCATTCCCATGAAGTCTTATGTAGTCTCTAACGTGATCCACATGGTGTTTTCAGTTCTGCACCCTCGCCATTTCCTCTCATAGGTTAGAGCTTAATCAACAGTAAAAAGGTAAGTGTATGTGGTAAATGAACTTGTAGCAATGGTTTATATACCCATTTTAACCCCGTGATGTGTTTCTCACCCCCATGACATGTTTCTCACCCTTGAGGTGCCCTGGAGTCATCGTGGTTCTTCTAAATTCTTATAACACTCGCCGTGATGATTATTTTTAAAAAATAATTATTTCGCGCCCATTTTTTTGCTACGTTGGGGCATGTTTTTGCTTCCCGACAAACTTTTCTACTACACGGGGAATATTTTTGCCTTATGGTGACTTTATAGTGATGTCTCATGAATTCGTTATTTCTTCTATAATATTTTCTTCAATAAAAATAAAAAATTTCAAAAAACCCAATTTTTTTAAAAAATGGTAAAATCATTAAAAATCCAAAAATTACAAAAATTCAATTTTTTTCAAAAATGGTAAACGACATGTAAATGGATGAAGCTCGTATTAATTGCATTGTCTAAAAAATCAAACTTTATCCTACGAAAGAATATTTTTTAAGTTCTTGCTTGTTTCTTGTCTCAAACGACTTGTGGATCATTGTGATCTACCTCCTTTAAAAAAGTTGGCTTGCTTACTATGTCCGGTACTCCCGTGCAACAATGAGTTGTCGAGATCGTGCCATAATGCATGAATGCTTTCTATAGGAATATTTATGTCCTCTGTCATTCCCCTCACATGTATCCTTCCTCGGGAATCATTTTTAACCCTTGTTGTTACAACACAAACATTTGGGAATTGAAGATTGATAACAAAAACATTGGTGTAAATGTCTTGAACGCTGTTTGTTTGATTATGTGTGATTGATCTTGGTTTCTCTGTTAGGTTAGTTTGGTTTAATTTATTGTATTAAATTACATTATATATGTTGGATGGAGTTAAGCATCATATTACTTTCTCGTATTGTATTGCATTATGTATGTTGCATGGAGTTACATATTTTTTAGCAATGAAAAATGTTAGTAATTTAGATTTTCATGTTGTCTTACACTATTATTTATTTCAATAAAGGCCGATGATTTAGATCATAGGGGAAAAATGATGAAACAAAGTTACGTATCGAAAGATTAGATGCAAAGATCGGGTTGTTCCCTTATTCTCCATTTTCATTTCTTATCACTACTAATTTTTCTTCCAAATCACCTGGGGCAATAAACAATCATGTTTATCCCTATCTTGATTTCTTCTATTCGTTTCAATCATATTTTCGATCGTTGATTGAATTCTTCTATCACCCCATCAACACTTGAGGGGACATCCTTCATTCTACTAATTTTTCTTCAAAAATTTACTTGCTTATGCTTTTCTATTATATTTTAAGTGAAGTCACTTACTTTACCTCAAACATGGGAAAATTTAGACACCTAAATTTTGCTTTTGTAATCTTATTTCTAAAAGAACACAAATCACTCTCATTCTTACCATTTCCATTATAATTAGTGATTTATACTAATTAACTAACATTTCTTACCATTTTGGTCAATTAACAACACTTTGTTGATTACCTAACCTCTTTCGCATTCAGGATGCCACTTTACAACACATCATAAGTCAAAATCCTCTTCCAAACAGATAATTAGCGATTATTAGCTAATTAAGCCTATTTTGCCCTTATTTTGGTCAATATACCCTATTATTGGCTCAAACCCCTCTTCCAACCATTCAAAATCACCCCATTTCCCTCCACAACATCTCAACAAGCTTCAAAATCTTATCCTAGCCTCCTAATTGACCCTAAGTGGTTGATTAAGGCTCCTCACATCTTAATCACTTGTTAATTCACTAATTGTGATTAGCAAAGCCTTAATCATGATTAAAAATTATTAATCTAATTTTTACTTTTAGTCCCACATGCACCAAGATGCAAGTTTTCCCCAAATAGAAAACTATAAAAAGACTAAGTATCTACCCTTAAAATTTACACCATGCTTTGATTTGCATATCATATAAGAAATATGATTAATAGCCTAGCTCAATCTTTGCCTCAAGTATTCAATGGGGTTAGTAGATAGGTATCTAATATTATATTTTAGTCATTGTTGGAGATACCATCTCACCTTCCTTGGAGTAACAAAAAACCTAATTTGATTGCCCTCTTAGATATAATTAGGTCTATGTTAGTTAGTAATTCATATTAAGTAGGCATGCTTTAGCTAGGTTTTGAATTATATTCATGCTAGTTATTTCAAGCATTCCATTAAGATTTTATGTTTGATGTAACTATTGTTAGATTCAATAAACATTTTCTCAATTAGAATATGTGGTGTTATTATTGTTAGTTTAGCTTTGCTTTGGAACTTTTAGTAGTCTTCAGATCTATTTTATTTAAGATGCATGATAATTTGGTTAGGTTAAAAGAAAATTTAGGAGAATTTAAAATGATTATTGATGATTTTAAAAAGGATATGTAAGGAATGGTTAATGATGTAGAGGTCTTTGTAATTAAAGCGTTATCAAAGAGAGAAGTGGGATGGACAAATAAAAGGGTTAAAAATCAATCTCCTTCATGCCTACAAATTGGGGGCTGACATGTATGAATGTAGACCTAGACCTAAAATGTATGCATAAGTCCTTTAGGAAGCTTGGATAAAATTACACTTAGGGTGGCTTGCTTCTTTTCTCCGATCAATATTTCTAGAGGGAATCAAAATTTTCAAGTTTTCTTTTCCTCTAATGAAGAAGAGAAAGACATGTTTGTGAAGTAAACATTGATAACTTGATCTTTCCATTGGATAATACTTGGAATCCCAACCAATATGTTGGGAATCTTGTTGTGAGAGAATTTTCTTCTTACCTCCATAATGAAATCCAAATTTCTCAAGAAAGAATAGAGGAATCTATGAGGGAGGAAACCCAAGATTTATGGTTCAAGGTAGAATTCCCAAATCTAGAAGTAATTAGAAGGAACTACTATAAGCTTTCCATAAACAAAAAGATTGGAAGAAGCATGGGAGACATAAAAAAGGAGCTTGGGAAATCAGCATGAAATTTTTATAGGATTTGGGCACTCACGCCTATAATGGTTGTTTTGCTAGATGGATTTTCTCTCACCATCCTTAAGAAGAAGAGAGCTGATGTCTCCTATAATGTTTGGGAAGTAAGATTAAGGGTGGCCTTCTACACTTGTGCTATGAACATAACATGGGTTAAATGGTTTGGCTTAAAATTCTAATTGTCTTTCTTTTTGTGGCCCCTAATGCATTATTTTTGGGGCAGAGGGGATTGGTGGAATTTGAATAAGCACATGGTTATTATGATAGGTTTGAAGAGCCACTCACCATCCCTTTATATATTCCCACCCTATGTGCCCGTTTGACCTTGAACTAAAAGTGATAGTTTCTTTAGAAAATGTTTGATAAACAACTACAGATGAAGATTGTACTAGTCTTTAGGATTGAAAAAGGTTTTTTTTTTTCACTTTCCTACTGTATTTGATGGTTTCTATGGAATACTGTGTTAGGAAAATTATGCTACATAAGGATATCTGTTGGTTTTTTGATATTGTTTATGCTCATGGTCTTTATGCAAGTTAGTGTTAAGATTACATGAAAATCTATTTATGTAAGATTTTTTTAGATTTATAAAATAGGTAAGGGACCCATTAAACCTTTTTACCGATAAAAAAATTCATCAAAAGGACTTGATATCGGGTCTAGTTTACCAAAAAAGTCCTAAATAGGTTGACACCTATGGAGATCGAGGAGATGAGAAAGAAAGTGTAATAATTTCTTGATAAAGGGTTGATCACAATATCTTTGAGCCCATGCATAGTATTTATAGTATTGACACTAAGGAAAGGAGGTGAGTGGAGAATGTGAACTAATTTCAAAGCCAATCAACAAGACAAACATCAAGTATAGATATTCATTTATGTGCATATTTGATAGACTATTTGAGGAGTACAAGCTCTAAAAAAGTGGAGGATATATATATTACCCAAGGATTTTGGGTTATGTATGAATCACACAACACTTGTAATTCATAAATAGGTATTTGAAGTTGAATCAAAAGACACTTAAATGAGTTGAATTCCTATAGAGTTACTCATTTTATTGAAAAATCGGAGTGAGAAATCCTACGGAGTTACAAATGCACTAAGTTGGAGAATAATCTTGTTGGGTGAGATGCAATTAGAAGTAGTTAGAGGTGATGAAGGAACTCAAACCAAAATATTTATAATTTGAATAAGTGTGGAAAACATGTGCAAAACTAGTGAGTTTTGACCGCACATGTTGGTTCAATTATTTTGTGTAAGATGGATTATTGTTTATAAACACATATTTATGAGGGAAAATTTGATATAGGAAAAAACTTTGGAGGATTAAAAATTCACTTTGGGATAAAGAATACCTTTGGCATGGATAAGTGAGACATAATTTTAGCCACAGATAGCTACCAATGTTTATAAGGAATCACCCAGGCATTAAGGGATTTTTTCTAAATAAAGTTATGAATGAGAAGCATGTTGGGTGGATTACCAAGGTGATGGAGTATGATGTACACATCAAGGTTACCAAGCTAGTCAGAGGTAAAGGTTTGTGTCGACAAATTGCTGCAGATTTGGAATCGAAAGGGAATGAGGACATGACATGTCTAAATAATGATATAGGAGATAATTAGGTTAACTGGTTATTAAAGATGAAGGCCTTCCTTCTCTCAAAAACATACCCTATTGGCAAGGATAGGACTCAAAGATGACACTTTCATATTCATTCTATCCCTTATGTTTTGGTAGATAATTTTATCTTTCGCAGGGATTTGAATGGTGTTCTCCTTTGATGCATAGGACTAGAATAAGTAAGTAAGATATTAGAAGAGTTTCTACAATGGTCTATCTAGAGGTCATTACTCTGCACAAAAACTACCAAAAAATCATGAGGGTTGGATATTATTGGCCAGATTTATTCAAGGATGCTAATCACTAGGTAAAGAAGTGCAAGGAATACACCTTTTCACTAGAAAGTAGAAGTTGGAAGCACTTCCTCTCCAACTTGATTCAAGTTGATCAACCCTTTGTTAAGTGGGGGTTAGATTTCATTGGAATGATCAATCCTCCATCTAGTGACAGACATAAATGGGTCCTTACTGCAATAGACTATTTTACTCGATGGACAAAGGAAGTAGCATTGAAGGAGGGTAATGAAAAATTTGTTCTTGATTTCCTAGAAGGCATAATGACAAGGTTTGGTGTCCCATTTACGTTATTTCAGACAACGCAATGGATTTTCTTGGTATGAAGATGAGTGAATGGGCTGTTAAGAATGAAGTTTATCTCAAGACTTAATCCAATTACTATCCTTAAGGGAATGGGTTGGCTAAGTCTACCAACAAGAAGCTTATAAGGATTATCAAGGACATGAGGGAAACCAATAGGAGGACTTGGTACACACAACTTAAGACTGCTTTATGGGCAGATCAAATCACACTTAAAAGAGCCATCGGAAATTATCCTTTCATGTTGGTATATGGAAGAGAACAAAAACTTCCGCTATCCTTGGAATTACCTTCTTTGGAGTTAGCTCATCAGCTTGAGGTTATGGATAGTGATCCTATGAAATTCAGGTTTCTTGAGCTCATGGAGTTATAAGAAGTGTGGAACAAGCCCATGAAAGCTTTGGAACAACATTAGATTTAGGTTAAGAAATATTTTGACAAGAAGGCATCTAACAAACATTTTCAAGAGGGATATTTAGTTCTCAAATGGGATGCATATAGAGCCAAACCAGACATGCACGCCAAGTTTGACGCTCTCTGGAGTGGACCATACATTATCACAAGTTGTAAGGAGGAAAATTCATTTCATCTATCTAGGCTCAATGGAGAAGAGCTTCCCATTCATGTGAATGGGATACATCTCAAAACTTGTTTTTGAGAAGCGTTCCACCCTTGTACAATTTAGTTAGCTATTTTCCTCTAAGTGCTTTGCACATTGTTTGTCATTTTGTGTTTTGGCATTGTTGTTTTTCTTTCCTCGTTATTGTGTGTGTTGTGTTTTGTTGTTGCCTTGCATAGTGTATTGAAGGTGGAAGTTTTTCAAGAAGAAGGAAAAGGTTCAAGTTTTAATAAGAGTTCCATGATATCCCAAACTTAGCAAATGATTCATTCAAAACTCTACAATGTGTCATAGATTCCAAGCATTCATAAGATTCAATATACTTCCTACTTAACATTACCGACAAGTCCAGGATTAGTGATTCCCAAGGAGACTTCGGGATCCATCACGAAGATTATATCAATTTTTAGATTCCAACATTAACTCCATGCCCAATGGATGGTTTAAGGCTACCGGACTGGTGCTTAGCAGGAAATCATCCGTGAGAGGTCGCCAAAAATGTTATCTAGATTTTCCCCTTGGGGTAATATTGGACAAAAGGGGCCTATTGGACCCTAGGACCGAAAAGGGCCTTTGTGGGAGAATTTTGGGTGGGAGGCACAATTTTTTCAGAACAATAAAATTTCCTCTGCGGGCCCACATTTGTGAACGAGGGGATAAAATGGTCAAAATTTATGAATCACGATTAGGGGCCCTATTGTCATTTAATAATCCTCATGGTTAAAGGGAGTGGTTTAAATTTAGAGGTTTTGTGGTCAAGTGTGCAAATTCCCACGAAGGGGATTCGAGCTCAAATGGCTCACCTAGTAGCTCGACGAGCTACTTGGTGAGTTAATTATCGAGTTGATCACTACATACACAGGAAACTCGGTAAGAGTATAAATGTTATTAAAACCTAGTCAATATGAAGGAAAAATGGTGAATAATGAGTGAGATTAGGCATTTTATTCTCACGGATGTATTCATAAGGGAATAAACATAGGAAAGAGGAACTTTCATTGATCCTAGCAGCTCACAAAGCAAGGTGTCCCAAGTTTGAATGTGTAGAGAGTCGGATCAAGCCAAGAGAATGGCTCATGTTCGAGCTTGGAAGTTTCAATAGATTGGAGTTCGGTGTTCATTTTAGAGATGAGCTCAACCGCGCAGGTGGAGAATTTTCTACTTTTAGAAGAAGATGAGCTCATATGGCTAACTTAAGTGAGCTAAGTAATCCATTCCCGTAATGTTTTTGCAACAATGAAGAAAGTCGGGGTGCTTATGAATGCAAAGTATACATGAAGGCCATGTTGAGTCGAAAGAGACGGTTGATGAGTGCTCGGAGCATGTTTGATGGAAGCTTGGCTCGACATGATTTTGCATGGGATTCATTTTGATGGTGAGATTGGCGAGGGAAGATGTGGTTTAGATATGACATGGAGCCCAATTTCATGTGTGAGAAAGCTTGGCATCACCGATCAAAGTGAGCTCATAAGCATAAAAAAAAAGTGGTGGCAATGGTATGTAGGACCTAGCTCAGCCATGGGAAGGCAATTTATAGTCAAGCATGACGATTTTATTGTGAGTCACAACAGAAAAGGTGATTTGATCACCATGCACAAAGAACGAGTTATGTTTAGGAAATGGATGACATTATAATGAGGAGCTCAAGCCTCGATTGGATTCAAGGAGTTAGGAAAATATCGGTGAGTTCGAGCACAAACATGGGCCGGGTAAGCTGAGTTCGCGGCACCATGCGCCGATATAAGCTTGCTCGGTGAAGAGGCGACTTGGTGGGATCCTCAAGCTTAAAATCTTAGCGGTCACACAAAGAAGATGAGATTTGTTTGGAGGGCTCAAGCGAGCTAGTTGGGTGAATAAAGAAGCATCAGCTATGATTCATAGGAAAGGAGCTCGAGTTTGATCCCAAATTATCAAGCTTGGAGCTTGTTAGATGCAAGGCTATTCAAGTTGAGGATGGTAAAAGGTTAAAGAGAGTTATGACTTGATACTTGCAATATCTGGGGTTGAGTCAAGCCTGTAAGAACCATGTTCAGGAATATTTGAGCGGAAATTTGAGCTTCGGTTGGTTGTGTGTCGAAGCTCGGGAGAAAACCGAGTTGACATACATGTATGGTGAGGGGTGGAGCTCGATTAGCTTGTAGACGAAGTAAGCTTGAGTTTAGCGAGCTGGTATGAATTTAGATGTTTAGGGAAATACTTGGTCAGTGATTGCAAAATACTTGGCCAATACACGATGATTTTATCTGCCAAGGACCATGGGGATATGGAAATGTCCTGGACAAGTTCGATATTTTAGCAATGACGAAGGTGGAAATTATGCGCTCGGGAATTTTGGGAGTCCAAGGCCATGGGAAATTTGAGGTAATTGGGACAAGGCAATTTTGGGCTATAGTGCCCAAGGGATGCCGGCCCACCATGGGAATATGGTGAGAAGTGGGTGACGCGATGAAACTTTCCCGTTTCGAGAGCTTGATGTGATTTGGAAAAATGACATGGTCAACATTAGGATGGGTCATGACACGTGAAACCCGTGGAATAATTCATCAATAATTTTGAAGGATATAAGACCAAACCAACTTAGTTGAGAGGCACAACACACGATGAGTTTGTTTGGGTAGAGGCCGAGTTGTTGACTAAGTCAAAAGGAACTCACAATATGGTAAAATGTGGCGTGTCACCCAACACAAGCTAGATATAAGTGGGCTTAACATGTCAAATGATTCAGGAACAAATATGTAAAGGGAGCCATTAATATCAGTTGAGAGGTAGTTAAGATAGCATTTGAAGGTGGAACCGACTTAAGAGATGGTGTTGAATTCACAAGGTAAGTTGTGTAGTGCGACGAGCGGTGCAACATTTTGGGAGCCACCAATGCGAAAATGAATGCAAAGAGCTTGTTGGCCAAAATAAGCTCATACTTATGTTTGGTCAAGTAACCCACTTTTCCCCCTTCTTGTGATTCAATTTGATTTTTACATATTTCAAGTACTCAAGGGTTTTTAAAAATAGCTTCATCAGATGGGAAATTTCTTCCCCTTTCCAGAAAGGTAAAGAAGTCCTTATAACTCCAAGTATTTTTCAAGTTATGGGCCGATGGGCCTTAGAAGGATTTTTTGCCCAAAGTGGTGGCGGGCCTAGGGAGAATTTTTTCCAAGGAAGAACACGAGCAGACGGGGCGGTGGAAGATAATTTAAAACTTAGGAATTTTACACAAGCGGTACTAGTTTCAATTGCCGGCCGTGGGCCCGAGAGGTTCAAAGCAGATTTGCGGGGCCACGAGAGGAACTTTTGGAACTTAGCCTTTTTACTAAAGGCACAAAGTAAATTGCGGGCCCGCGAGCCCATGGACAAAGAAAAGAAAAAATGCCTAAGGCCCTAAAATGACATGTGGCAGCATGTTTCGAGTCAAAGTCAAAGCGGTTTGTTGGAGGCACTTAAGTTTTTGGGGCTTTTGTTTTAAAAAGCTTAAAGGTTTAAAATGAGCCGCACCTCCACCGATGCCCGTAAGAAGCCACGTGTCAAATATTTTTCAGCTACGGGAAGCGGGATGTCGGGGGAGATTTGAATTTTTTTAACTTTTGCAAAGGGCATATTTTGAAGGCATGGGCCCACGAGCCCAAGAAGTTTTTTTAGTCCAAATACAAAAGTGAAGCGGTGGGGCCGTGGGCCTAAGGAAATTTTTTTGGCACTTTGGCATTTTTGTGCAAAAAAGCAAAAATTGTAACTTTGAACCCCGAGGTCCGCTTTTGGTCAAAGAGTATGAAGAATGCGGGGGTACGGGGCCGCAAAGGAATTTTGCACTTTTGAATTTTTATGCAAAAGGTGCAATTTCATTTTTAGCCCACAGAGCTTTGTGCACATGTGTCGGTTCGGGTAGAGGAGCGCGGAGATGCAAGAGGATTTGTGATTTTTGTAATTTTTGCGCAAAAGGCAAAAAATGAATTTTGAGCCCGTGGAGCTTATGGGCAAAAGTGAATTTCACATATGTGGGCTTGCAGAGAGTTTTTAACTTTGAAATGTTTTCCTCAAAAGGTGAAAAGTGAATTTTGGATCCAAATGAAATCGTGCATACTTGTCATTTCAAAGTGGGGTGTGGAGGTTTTTGGGATTTTTTACGTTTTTTTCGAAAAAAGTGCAAAATTCAATTTTGGGGCCACAGACCCATTTTCAAATCTGATTTTTCCGCCATTTTTGCCCTAAATCTTGCCCTAATTTTTGCCCTAAATCTTCAGAGGAGCATATCTTTCGACTGGAAGATCAAATTTTGGCAAAAGAGGACTTTTTGGAAAGATCTTGATCTCCTCTACGCATTGGAAGCATAAAAATCATTTTAAGCAAGATTTGATGGGGGAAAAAACCTAAAAACTTCTTTTATTCCATTAATGCGGATCCAATTGCTTCAAACAAGTCAAATTTTTCTCAATCCGCCATTTTTTTCTTCTCCCACACGCCAAGGATGGAGAATCGATTTGATTTGATGGGGAAAACCCTAAAAATGTCTTTTCATGCCATTAATCTAAGATCAGATTGCTTCGAGAGCTACGATTTTACTCGATTTGCCATTTTTTCTTCTCCAACACGCAAGGCATCATGGAAAACCGATTTGACAGGTTGCAGGTGGATTCAAGGCGTTAATGGCTAGTGGTTGGGTTTCAAAATCAGATTTTCCCCTTTTATCCTTCTCTCTCCTCGCTTCATCTATAAATGGAAGGGCTCGATTCATTGTAAAGGTTGGATGTTTTTTTATTCGCATTTCCCTTTTTCTTTGTTCTACAGTGAATTTGTGGAGTTTTCAAACCTTTTATAAAACTCAGTAATGCGAGTTTTTTTCCTCTTGGCCATTGTAATGATCTGTATCAACCTATGGAGCAATAATACATGTTTTGTGGATGATTTTCACCCCTTTCTTGTGATTCATTGCATTCATCTGATCTTTTCATTACAGTTTGGTTAATCTGTGCATGTGGGTCGTATTACATTTTTATGGTCTGTGTTTAAACACAAAGTAAATGTTCATCATTCCTTGGTGCATCACCTCTAATAGCTTAGTTTTCATTCTTTTTGCAACTTTTCTTAACCTTGGTCCCTTGGAAAAGTTAGAGTAGGTATTAGAATAGATCCTCTGCAATATGAATGCATGCACCTGAACAGAGGAATAAGAACCAACCTTAATCTGGAGAGTTTTCCCATTTGCAAAGTCCCACACTTTGGGAAAAGTTCAATGTTATGCTATCACACTGAGAGTCTCATATTTTGATTTACAGACCTTCAGGAATGCTATGATTTTGCATTAACAATTTTGGCACGCCTGGTGTGGGAGCAAGAGGTCTTCCACTTCATTTTTTAATCGCAGCAAGATTGATGTGCACTTGTTGTAAGTTTTTAGCTTGTAAGGAGCTTTGAAATTGCACATCCAATGACTCCAAAAGAGGTAGAATCCACTGGTTTTAGCAGCCCAAGCTTGGTAGATTTATAAGAAGAATTCAGACAAGGTCAAGAACTAGAGAAGAAGGATCATTTGTCTATCTTCACTTGTCCCTAGACAGAGAGAGAAGAGGAAGAAGAGCTCAAAGGTCTCCATCTCCACCAAATATAACTTTTTCAACACCTCCACCAGGTAGGCCTTTCATTCAATCAACAAGGAGTCTTAGGACAATTACCATGGCACATCTACCACCAAATCACTTTTTCAATTTCATACACAGTAGTCCACTTTCCCTAAATGCTCAAAATCGGAGTTCCATTGTAGCACTTTAAAAATATCCCCTATTTCACAGGAGAAAATCATACTACTCCTATTGACCACATCTAGGATATTGCCAATGCTTGTGCAATCCATGAAATAAATGAAATGGATGTTGCAATCAAGTTGTTAGCTTCATCTTTCAAAGGTAAGGCCTTACAATGGTTTAGGATCCTAACAACAGGGTCTATTACAAATTGGAACCAAATTTTTTTAGCCCTTTGTAACCAATTTGGAGAGAGGGTAGACAATTTGTCTTTATTGGAACAATTAACAACAATCAAAAGGGCTCCCAATGAGTAAATGACAAACTTCAATTTTCATTTCCAAAGGACATGGGACAGAATTCCAATAGCTGTCAGACCAACTGACCAAGGAGCATTCCTCTACTTCTTGAAGGCTATAAATTCATACATAGCCGTGATGATTCAATCAATGGGTGGGGTAAAGCATTACCAGAGCCTATGACATAGCTTTCCATCGAGCTTAAAATTGCTTGATTCAAGCTGGAAAGCTAGCACCAAGGCCACTAATGCCTCTCTATCCTGACATGGGAACTCCTACAACCAGCCAAACACCAGAGTTGAATCCCATTCCACCCCTTAGAAATCAAAGCAACAATGAGGCTTCTACTTCTTCAAGCACTTCAAAAGAGTTACAAGAAGTCATGAGACAACTACAAAATCTAGGAAATGAGTTGGTGACTATCAAGAGACAACAAGCTCAGAGTTCTAGGCCATATCAGCCTCAAACTCAATCAAGCTAGGCCTCCATATCAACAAAATAGATCACCAAATCAGGCTGGAAATCAAAATCAAAATCAAGGACAACTTTAGGCTCTTTAGGCCATTCCAGGACATATGATCCAAGTACAATGTCAACATAAAAAGCCTTGGTTCCAACAAAAAACAACATGGCACAGAGAATGCAGGGGTGTGTTACCCTTACAATCTACCTCACAACCAATCAACGTGCTTCAATGGTGCACTAAACCAGGATTTGATGGTACAGACCGTTGGTGTGTCCCAAGAGCCAAGTCAAGGAGGAAATCAATAGCAAGAAGCTCAACAAGAGGAACCTCCAACATGAAACCACATTGGTTAATTGGAAAACAAAAGATTTCTGTGGGATTAACCAACCATATTTTCAAGGTGTAGCTTCCAACACACGATCAAAGAAAAGGAGTATAGAAGAGGGGAAACCATCTAATCCAGTTGTTTCTCAACCCAATCCTACGTAACAAGGAGTTGGTAGACCGAGTACAACCCTAAACATGTAAAATTAGCCTAAGGCACTCATTGCAGCATCACATGTTCCTTTCAAGCTCTAGAGAAGGTTGTGCCAAGCAAAGGGAAGAAAAAGGATAATTCATCCCCTTTCAACATCATCGACCAGATGAGGAAAACACATGTGAACATTTCCATGTGGGAGTTACTTGGCAATCCCGGAGGACAACGTGATTTATTGTAGGCGCAAAGGATAATTGGCCTACCTTGAATGGATCAAGCCAAGGGCAGGAGAGTTTTCTCACTAATGCAAGATCAACAACATGGGGAAAACCAAGTAAAAGTTTAAAGCATCCACTATTCTATGTGTCATTGGTTGTTGGGAACCACTTAGTACATAATTGCATGATTGATTCAGGGGCAAGTAGTTCAGTGATGCCAAAGAAAATAATAGATCAATTGGGTCTAAAGTATGAGCCAGTGCTGAAAGGAGTAGTGCAATTGGATGGTACTGCAGTAGCAACAATTGGGGTCATCAAAGGGCTAAGACTTAAGTTGCATGCATGTCCAAATGCCACGGTCTTGCAAGATGTGTCTGTGATTAACCTTCCACCTCTCTTTGCTCTATGTTTATCAAGGGATTTCACAACCCAAATTGGCGGGTACCTATCTAGCAAATTGGTCACATATGATTTTTAGAACAAGGTATGGAGCTAAAGCAACAATTAGGTCAGTACCAATTGCCAATTTCCATATTGAGCCTCATGTCACCAAAGTCCTATCAATGAAAATTACTCGGCCTTTGATCAGGAGGAGTGTTCAAATGATCTAGAAGTAGGTACTAAGGTCGAGGGCATTCCTGATTTGATCTTGGATGAATGGGCAAACAAAATTCATGCTTTTGACCCATACAAGAAAATTGAAGAATATGAGCTAGGAGTTTATTATTTGCATGAAGAGAATCATCCTCTCCCTAGCATCACCAAGCCAAACCACAAGGATGATAATGAGGTATGGCAATTATTCTTTGATGGTTCAAAAAGTAGACAAGGTGCTTTGGAGGAGGTGCAATGTTGGTTTCACCCCAAAACATCAAGTACTATTCAGCTTTCAGATTTCAGTTTGCATGCTCAAACAACACAACTGAATATGAGGCTTTGATTCATGGACTTCATTGGGCTAGGAAAAGAGGCATAAAGAATTTGTAGGTATTTGGTGATAGTGAGCTGATTGTAAATCAGGTCAGGGGACAACATGCTGCAAGGAATGATCTATTCAAGAGCTACAAGAATAGGGTATGGGACCTCATTGAGGATTTCTAAGCTTTCAACATTATGTCCATACCCAGGAAGAAGAATGAAGTTTGCGATAGGCTTGCAGTAGTTGGAGAAACTTTTGATGTGGTGGATAACATCAAAAGAGACAAAACACAACCACATATCCATGTGATTATGAGGCCAGCAATGCCGAGATAACAACACAAGTGGCAAGTGTTTGAAAATGATCAGCAGATCATCAATTTCTTGCAAGAGGAGGTTGAATTCTCTGCTAGAAATCAAGATAAATCAGAGCAACAATATGGAGATCAAGTAGTGCAGCTGTAGAAAAATAAGCTTCCCAAAGGTTTGGTATCAATGGAATCAATATTCAATTCTAATGATCAGTTTTGTAAGGAGAAAGCCAACATATAGGTCAAAGGAGAGGATTCAGATCCAATTTCATTTGGAGAAGGTAAAACACTTCAAATTGGAAACGTCTACCGAGCGGGAAAGATATGAATTCATGCAACTTTTCCAAGAGTTTCTAGATGTATTTTCTTGGAGCTATGAAGATCTGTGAGGATTCAATCCAAAGTTGGCACAACATACAATAGAACTGGATCCAGATGCTAAGCCCATCAGGCAGAAGCAAAGACCAGTCAACCCACACATTGAACCTCTTATGAAGAAAGAGATAAACAAGCTGATAGAGGTAAGCATTATATTCCCAATTAAGCATTCAAGCTATGTTGCAAACTTGGTCCTAGTCAAGAAAAAGAATGGAGAAATTAGGTTGTGTGTGGACTTTTGAGACTTGAATAGGGCATCTCTCAAAGACCACTATCCACTCCCTTCAATGGAGAAAATATTGCAAGTGGTATCTGGTTCGAAAGATTCTCTCTCTTAGATGGCTACTCATGGTATAACTAGATAATGGTGAAGGAAGATTACCAGTTCAAGACAACTTTCACCACCAAATGGGGCACCTATGCCTACATGAAAATGCCATTTGGATTGTCAAATGCTGGAGCCACTTTGCAAAGGGCAATGGACATGGAATTCAAGGGGCTTGATCAATAAAATAGTTTTGATATATCTCGATGACATTACTTTGTGTTCTCCAAAAATGCAGCAGATCATCTCTTTCATCGAGACACGTATTTCAAAGGTGTCAAATATTTGGGGTATCATCGAACCCTAAAAATGCATATTCTTGGCTCACGAGGGAAAAATTATAGGCTATATTGTTTCAAAGGAGGGATTTATGATTGACATAGAAAGAGTTGAAGTAATTCGAGCATTTCCTTACCAAGCCATAAGAAGGCTCTTCAAGCTTCTTAGGAAGAATCAATTTCATGCGCAGTTTGTTCCAGATTTCGTTACTCTTGTGAAGCCAATAACGCTGATGTTAAAAAAAAGCATAACATTCAAATGGACAAATGAGGGCAAATCAAGTTTTTAAGCAATCAAAGAGGCTATATCACAAGCTCTAACTCTCGTAAATCCATATTTCTCTAAGGGCTTCATGCTCCATGCCTTTGGTAGTGGTGACACGATTTCTACAATCTTATTACAACAGAACAAAGAGGGATCGAACAAACGATTGCTTTCTTGATCAAAGTTTGGAGGAATACGAAGTGAGATACTCTTTCATCAAGAAGCATGTTCTTGCAATAATCAAGAGTTTAAAGAAATTTAAGCATCTAGTTTCAAAAGTAAAATCCAACTGTTGGTCTCTCATGCGGGAGTAAAGGATTTCCTTTTGAACAAGGATTTGAATGAAAAATGTGCAGGGTGGATCACTTGGGTCATTGAATATGACATTGAAATTAAAGTCACTAAGCTAGTTCATGGAAAGGGATTGTGTGAACAACTAGCCTCGAGTCAATAGGTTGAATCGAGAAATGAAAATGAAGTTGTTTTGGTACTTTGCAGGACGGTCAAGAACAAACAAATGATGATGTGCCTACTCCCTTTTGGACTCAGAATATTATGCACTTCTTACAAACAGGTTTGTGCCCTCCAGAAATGAGAAAAAAAAAGGAGACACTTCAGACTACAAGCCATTCCATTCGTGCTTGTTGATGGTGTTTTGTTCAAAAAGGACATCAATGGAGTTCTATTGAGATGCATTGAGACAAGTCAAATTGAGAGGGTATTGCAGGAGTTCCACGATGGAGAAGCTAGAGGCCATTTTTCTCCACGGGTAATAGCTCTCAAGATCATGAAGGCAGGTTATTATTGGCCCAAGGTGTTCAGTGACTGCTACACATGGATTAAGAAGTGCAAAAAATGTGCATTCTTCACAGAAAAGAGAGATTTGCAACACTTCCATTGCACCCAATTTCAATTGACCAGCCATTCATGCAATGGGGATTGGACTTCATTGGGGTCATCAATCCAAATTGAGCCAAGGCCACAAGTGGATTATGACAGCAACATATTATTTTACCAAGTGGAATGAGGAAACAACACTCAAATAAGCTAACGGGTCCAACATACTAGATTTCTATGAAGGAATAGTAACCAGATTTGGTGTGCCACCACTATCATATCAGACAATGCCTTAGCATTCATTGGTTCCAAGATCACAGAATGGGCTGTCAAGAATGGGATCTACTTGAGCACTTCATCAAACTATTACCCTTAGGGTAATGGACAGGCAAAGTCCACAAACAAGAACCTGCTTAAAATTATCAGGACTCTTGATGAAAATTAGAGAACTTGGCACACAAGGCTCAAATCAGCTCTATGGGCTGATAGGATCACACCAAAGAGGTCTACAGGTAATTCTCCCTATAAGCTGGTCTATGGGAAAGAGCTAGTTCTACCTATATGATTGGAGCTACCCAGCATTAAAGCTAATAAAGTAGTTGGAGTTATATGAATTTGAACCAATGGAGGCCGGTATGCAGAAGCTGATAGAATTAGAAGAAATCAGAGAGCATGCAACCCAAACAATGGAGAAGGATTAGACCTTGGTTAAAAGATTGTTTGATAAGAAAGCAAGAACAAGGACCTTTCAGGAAGGGGACCTAGTTCTGAAGTGGGATGTAGATTGGACAAAACCAGGAAGGCATTTGAAATTTGATGCCATTTGGAGTGGCCCCTACATGGTCACATGATGTAAAAGTAGCAATGCTTTCAAATTATCTACATTGGATGGTGAAGAGTTACAGATTCCAGTGAATGGAATCTATCTTAAACATTGCTACTAAAAGGTAAAAAGGTTTCACCCTTGTAAATATTAGCCTAGGTTTTTAATTCCTCTAAGTGCATATGCACATTGTCTTGTTGTAGTTTAGGTTTCATTTTCCTAAGTGCTGGTGCACATGCTCTATTGCTTCTAGTTAGCATAGAGTAGGTAGGTTTTTTTCAACAGAATAAGTGCTTTGCACACTCTGCATGTTCTACTTGGAGCATGTATGATTTCCAGTTTTGTACATAGTTTGTGTGGTGTTGTTTTGTTGCTCTTGCACAGTGCATTGGACTTGGCATTTGGTGAAGATCACTTCAATTTCAATGGTGTTCTAAGTGGCTCGAGGCATAAGTTTTTCAAAGTTTAGATCAGGATCAGGCTATCACTCATGACTCCATGCCCAATGGATGCTTTAAGGAAGCTGATCATTTCATCTAGCAGGCAGATGACCCCATGAGTCGCCAATTGTTGACCAAAATAAGCTCATACTTATTTTTGGTCAAGTAACCCACTTTTCCCCCTTCTTGTGCTTCAATTTGATTTTTGCATATTTCAAGTACTCAAGGGTTTCTGAAAATAGCTTCATCAGATGGGAAATTTCTTCCCCTTTCTAGAAAGGTAAAGAATTCCTTCTAACTCCAAGTATTTTTCAAGTTACTGGGCTGGCAGGCCTAAGAAGGATTTTTTCCCAAAGCGGGTCAAGGCATGGGGAGAATTTTGCCAAGGAAGAACATGAACCGGCGGGGCGGTGGAAGATAATTTGACACTTAGGCATTTTGTACAAAGGGCACTAGTTTGAATTGCCGGCCGTGGGGCCTGGCGAGGTTCAAAGTAGATTCATGCGGGGCCACGAAGGAACTTTTGGAACTTAACCTTTTTGCTAAAGGCACAAAGTAAATTGCGGCCCGCGAGCTCATAGCGACAAAGAAAAAAAAAATGCCTAAGGCCCGAAAAGGACATGTGGCAAGCATGTTGCAGGTCAAAGTCAAAGCGGGTCGTCAAGGCACTTAAGTTTTTTTGGGCTTTTGTTTTGAAAAGCTTAAAGGTTTAAAATGAGTTGAACCTCCGCCGACACCCGAAAGAAGCCATGTGTCGATCTTTTTCAGATTGCGGGGGAAGTGGGTCGTCAGGGGAGCTTTGAATTTTTTTAACTTTTGCAAAGGGCACATTTTGAAGGCATGGGACCGTGAGCCCGAAGAAGGTTTTTTAGTCCAAATACAAAAGTGAAGGGGCGGGGCCACGGCCTACGAGAGTTTTTTTGGCATTGGCATTTTTGTGCAAAAGTGTAAATTGAATTTGAACCCGGAGGTCCGATTTTGGTCAAAGAGTATGAAGAATGTGGGGGCGTGGGCTGCATGAGGAATTTTACACTTTTACATTTTTTGCGCAAAAGGTGCAATTTCATTTTTTGGCTCGTGGATATTTTTGCACACGTGTCGATTCGGGTTGTGGGAGCACGGAGATGCGGGAGGATTTGTGATTTTTGCAATTTTTTCTCAAAAGGAACAAAATATATTTTGAACCACATGAGCTTATGGGAAAAAGTGAATTTCGGGCTGCGGGCCTACGAAGAGTTTTTTAACTTTGAATTTTTTTCTCAAAAGGTGAAAAGTGAATTTTGGGCCCAAAAAATCGTGCATACGTGTCATTTCAGGTCTTGGGGCTGCGGAGAGTTTTGGGATTTTTTGTTTTTTTGAAAAAGTGCTAAAGTCAATTTTGGGGCCACGGACCCACTTTCAAATTTGATTTTTCAGCCATTTTTGCCTTAAATATTGCCCTAAATCTTCAAAGGAGCATATCTTTCGACTCGAAAATTAAATTTTGGCAAAAGAGGACTTTTGGAAAGATCTCGATCTCCTCTACGCATTGGAAGCATAAAAAATCATTTTTAGCAGGATTTGATGGGGGAAAACCTAAAAACGCCTTTAAGGCCATTAATGTGGATCTGATTGCTTCAAACAGGTCATATTTTTGCTCGATCTGCCATTTTTTTCTTCTCCCACATGCTAAGGATGGAGAATCGACTCGATTTGATGGGGGAAAACCCTAAAAATGTCTTTTCATGCCATTAAATCTAAGATCAGATTTCTTCAAGAGCTATGAGTTTACTTGATCCACCATTTTTTCTTCTCTAGCACACAAGGCATCATGGAAAACTAATTTGATAGGTTGCAGGCGGATTCGAAGGTGTTAATGGCTGGTGGTTGGGTTTCAAAATTAATTTTTTCCCTTTTATCCTTCTCTCTCTCTCGCTTCATCTATAAATGGAAGGGCTTGATTCATTGTAAAGGTTAGACATTTTTTTACTCTGCACCCCTTTTTCTCTGTTTTGTAGCGAATTTGTGGAGTTTTCAAACCTTCTATAAAATCGTAATGCGAGTTTTTATACCTCCCGACCATTGTAATGATTTGTATCAACATATGGAGCAATAATACATGTTTTGTGGATGATTTTTACCCCCTTTTCTTGTGTTCATTGCATTCATTTGATCTTTTCATTACTGATTTGGTTAATCTGTGTGTATGTAAGTATTGTATTTTTTTATGGTGCGTGTTTAAACAAAAAAATCGTAAATGTTCATCATTCCTTGGTGCATCACCTCTGATAGCTTAGTTTTCATTCTTTTTGCAACTTTCTTAACCTTGGTCTCTTGGAAAAGTTAGAGTAGGTATTAGAATAGAATCCTCTGCAATATGAATGCATGCACCTGAACATAGGAATAGGAACCAACCTTCATCTGGAGAGTTTTTCCCATTTACAAAGTCCCAAACTTTGGGAAAAGTTCAATGTTATGCTATCACACTTAAAGTCTCAGATTTTGATTTGCAGACCTTCAAGGGTGCTGCAATTTTGTATCAACAAATCCATTTTAATGAAGTGCAAGGTAGCTCGACAGTTAGCTTGACGAGATGGCTAGTGAGTCATTTTCCAAAACAATAGCAAAAAACCTCATCCAAAGAAACACCAAAAGTATGAATGGACTTTATGAAAAATGTTTAATATCTTTTTAATTAAATGGAGGATTAGATCAAATGTTTGAAATTTATGAAGGCATAATGGAATGTTTTTAGGGGTGCAATTAATAATGTAATTAAACATGTATGCCATCATGTGCCACATTTTGGCCCAAGATTTAGGATTTCTCCTCCTTTCTCTCTAGTTGGATTCTCTATAAATGTAAATGAGAAACCCATTTCAAGGGGTTGGACATTTTTCAGTTTTCTCTCTCTCTTTTCACAAGATTTGGGAACTCTCAAGCCTTTTTTTCGAGATTGTAATAGCAACCATTGCCTCTTCCTATGTAATGATGCATTGTGCATGTTATTAAAGTAATAAATATTGTGTTATGTAAATAATTATTGGTTCTTTCATAGTTTTTGCTACGTCTTTGTGCCTTTCTCATGTTTATAGGTACACTGTTTAATTTCAAGTTTTCATTACAATTTTTGGGAGCTTGTGCTTATCTAGGAGTGAAGCTTTGTATGTGGTTGGGTTTTGGTGCTTGATCATCCTTCTTCACTAGAAAACTAAAAACTTGTCTAGAAAAACCCTTTCTTGGTGCATCACCACTTCTAGTGTAGGTTTTACTTCTTACAAATATCTCTCCCTAAATCTAATGAAAATGTTAGTATAGTTCTAGTTAGCTATTTTATTGCATTATAAGTAGTGTTGTGTTTATTTTAAGAAGAGGAAACCGGAATTCTCCGGAGGTTCACCTCAAGCTGCAAGTCCCACAACTGGAGAGGTGATCCCATGTTACCTAATCACACTGAATTCCCTATCCATCACTTGGCCATTCAGAGGGTGTAGTGATTTGGTGATAACAATATGCATGTGTCTTTTACTTTGTGTTTTTACACATACATACATACATACATACATACATACATACATACATACATACATACATATTTGACTATTTGATCATTTTATCTTTGTAAGTCCGGCCGTATGAGAAACAAGCATTCAAATGGGGAAATATCAACAACAACACTTCGCAACAACATGCACTTTAATAACCATGTAGGTACATCACACACCGCAACAACTACACACGTTTTTCTCCCTAGGTTGAATCTCATCACTTTTTCTTTACGTATTTTTCATCTTTAGTTTCCATGTTACTCTATATTTTTATCTTTCCATGCTTTGTCTAGTCCTTCTATATGTTTCTACTACACTCTTAATGTACATCAAGTACACATCTCTATCTAATTTATGTTACTGAGCTTTCCACTCACCAACATAAAGTGGGGGAAAAATGTAGTCACAAAATTATGCACTTTAGAAATTATTTATCCTAGTCACATAATACTATTTATAAGGTTCTTGAGTGAATAAAGTACTAATTAACCCTTGTCCTTTGGCCATCTTGTTTTATTTTATTTCATCATTACCAAAATATCACTCATAGACCCAATCTACTACTTCTGTCTTCCTACATTAGTTTAGCCTCAATTGGGGTGCCTAGATTAGTACTGGGGCACATGTGGGTGTCCTGGTCCCACTAGGGGCAGCCCGGTCCTTTTGTACTTTGTCACCTCTTTTTGGGATCCTTCTAGTCATTTGAGATCTTTATCTTTTTCATGGTCATACTTTTGGGGTTAATTACAAAATTAGATCAAGAGAACCCTATAGATATAAATATATGAGACCATAATGAGGGACCCGACATCATTCATTACTATCACTCATCAAGAGTTGCATTCATCTATCGCATAGGATATCACTTGCATACACATAGATCCATCATCAAGGAACAAGGCTAGGACATCTATATTACACTTAATAGGGGAGGGATTATATTCTATTCCATGAAAACATTCTATTATATTTTCTACGTCTAGTTATTGCTCAATACTTCACAAAGTTCATTTGACACAAGAACACCTAGGGAAAATTATGCACACACTTGCCAAAACTAAATTTGGGTCTGAAATGTAGTGCAATTTTCATTTATTAAGCCCACTTTTGTGGTAAATGAGGTCACTCGACCCATTCATTTGCATATTTCTTTTTTTAGGGTTTTGATACTTCTTTTGGTTGTTTTGCAGTCTTTACATCATATTGGATTATTGGAGACATCCGGTATGGGACATCGAACTTGATGTGCCGAAAATGAGGGTTTCATACCACCTCTCAACCTTGTGAAGAAAAGTTTCAAATATTTTACGCGAAGTGGTGCCCAGTTCGAGACTAGAGCACTAGTAAGTGCCCCGAGTCCCTCTCTGTGCTCTCCAATCTAGGGAATCAATCCGAGATCTATTCTTTCCGAGTTTCAGAGATTCATTTTCACATCCATATTTTCCAAATCACCTTTGCGATACACTCCTATGATAATTTGTTATTCATATGATTTTTTTCTCTTATCTCTTGCATATTAGGGTTAACATTTCGTTTTATGTAGTTGTTTAGCTCATTTACATACTTCTTTATTGCATTTATTTACTTTATTTACAATTATTCATACTTTAGATTAACTATCCCAACCTTATACATATTCATTTAATTAAAGTTAATCAATAGATGTGTATATTAATAGTATGGGTAGATAATTGCTGATTAGAACATGTGACTATGAGGAGGGAAGAATTTGGTTCCCCCATGTGTGCAAGTAATGGAGATCTATGTGATGATGTGAGAGAGAATTTTCCATGGTGGTAGAGTTTGAAATGTGTCCCTGGACATCAATATAAGCATTAGATGGAGTGAAAGGAGGAATTATGTATTTAATTGGAGGAGGTTGGTGAGGGTTTTCAAAGGCATGTCGAGGGAATTGGTGGTGCTTCCTTGGATGGTGGTTGCTTATTTGAAATTGGTAACATTGTAGATGAATTGGTAGGAGGAGGTAATGGGGTAAGTATTTTTAATGTGGTATGGTACTGGTTGATAGGTGGATCTTGAATTATTGGAGAAGGAACATTAGTAATTATGGCGTGATGCTCACTAGACATAGAGGGATTAGATTTAGGAGCCCATTGGGGTTTAGTAATTGGAAACGAGCATGAGAATGATGTGTAGAAAATTAAATAAAACCCTCATGCTCAACATTCCCAATAATTATTTTTAAATTAGACCAATCATTGCCTTGATGTCCATTAATTCTGTGATAATTACAAAATGGGTGACCTTTGTATTTTGCAAGACAATGAGGGTAGTAATGAGTAGGTGTAAAGTCGATCAAATGGTGATTGAGGAGACCAAGAAGAATATCATGCTACTTAGAATTTAGATCAAAATTGAGAGGTGCTAGTAGTGGTAATTCTTTGACCTCGCTTGTATGAGAGCATGTAATAGACATGCTATCAGTATGAGGTGTAGAAGAAGAACTAGCATGGGCATGAGAAACACCCTTGAGATGTTATATTTCAGCCGTGAGGGATTGAAATGTGGCTTCAATAGCTTGAAATTTATCTTGAGATACATGGTTTAAATCTTGAATTGAATATAAGATATCTTGGTTAGATGTGTTATTAGGACTAATAGGTGGGTGTAAGATATGATTGTAAATGGAACTTACTTGTGAAGGTGGCGTATTACGAGGGAGGTACATTGTGTGTGCAGATATTATGAGAGCATATTTGTAAATTGGGTGATTTTGAAGTAATTGATACAAGGAGATTTCAGGATATTTTGGAGCCATGTTAGAACCAGGGTTAGGGTTTGGAGAAGAACAAAACTTGTAGGATATGTAAAATAATGATCGGGGTGTTCGATAAAAAATGTCAGGTTCACAAAATGATTTAATATAAATTGTACTAAATATTAATTTTAGAGTAACTATTGTAACTAATGATAAACTTACAAAGAATGGAAAAGCAATTAGAAATCAATAATATGAAACCCTAAGTAGGAGGGAGAGTGTGTGTGTGAATTAGCTGATTTCACTCAATTTGGAGATGATCTAGGTAGAAATGTTGAAATAGACTAAGGGGTGTGTCGTCAAGGCTCACCGAGAGTTCTGGGACTCGGAATGTGTAAGATAGAAGTGCCGATGGGATTATAAGAGATCGGGGTACGCACATAACCAACTCAGGATTACCATTTTTCACGAAGAGTATCTATAGGGTAGTTAAAGTAATGATATTCCCAAAAGGTGATTTGTGATAATTCGTCAAGTATGTGGAATTTGCATGTCCATTTTTGTTGAAGTGTATCAGAATTCCAATGGTTAATGTCCCCTTGAATCTTATAAATGGATCCCTGGTGAGTAAACTTCACACATTGACATGCATAATAGGTGATTACGCATACACGACGAGTTTAAGGATGCCATAGGAGAATGTTATAAGATTAGGTAAAATTGAATACCATAAATTTTATGCGAGAAAATCCTAGGGGAATGGTGAAGGGTAAAAAATACACTCCATTGGAGGCATATGTCGCTGATTGTATCCTTGGGAAGTAGTTCACATGGATTTTAGATTGTCAATAGAATAACAAAGGGCCTTTATGAATATCAATACAAATGGATATTTTGTCACATTGCCAAAGGATACTTTCTTTCGAGCCATGCAATGTAGGATGCTGCCACAAAGATGGAGTAAAAGGGATGTTCATGTCAAATAGTGTATTCATGGTACATTCAAATGGTGAGGTGACATATGCATGAGTTCAATGAATGGAATTGGACCATGGATTTTGACAAGTGTTTCAAGAGGATCCCACCCATCATGAGTGGAACATGTAATATGATGAGAGTGTAGGGAGTCCTTGGAAAGAGAGATAAAAGGTACAGGGTTAGTTAAAGAGACTTCTTAAACTAAATTTGGCTTAGTTCGTATTCCATTATACCTACAAGTTTTATTTACGTAAGGGTCGATGGTGTATGTAGACAGAGGGACATACCCATACACAATAATCCATATATGATAACTTCCATAGGGGCCAATGACATCCGGAGGATGATTTTTTTGACTTGAGGAACCTAATTCTAAGGTACGAAGGGTATATAACCATATGATTCTTAGGATGGAATGTTATATGATATTCAAGTTCTACATAAGCTATGACACATTTTACATCATTGATTACTACCATGTTTTTAGGAGGGTAATCTATGTCAACCACATTAGTTGTATCATTCTCTTACTTTTTAGAAATTTTAGCAACATCATGATTAGGCATAGGATTGGAGAATATTTTTATATTTTCATTAGCCTATTTGTTAGTGTCATGATGATATTTTTGTTGAGAAACAACATGAGCTTTGACTAATTTAGTCAAAAACTCGTGAGTGATGAAATCATAGTCAAAGTTGGGTCCTAAGAAAAATATGATAGCAACCATACAAAGAGCACAAAAATTCTCTTGTGAGTGACCCCAATTAGCATGCAAAAAAATAATTTACTCTTATCATGCCAATGAGGGATAGGTTGAGAAGGATCCATGATTGTGGTAAATGACTTAGGCAATCGACGCTCAAACCATCCTTACTCATTGGTTGATGATAGTTAGGTTGATTTTTGTTGTTGTTAGGTCGTTGGTCAATATTGAAAATAATTCTATTTGAAGAAGAAAAAAGAAAAGTAATTTCCTTAGTTTTGGCTTGTTCAAAGGCCTCTTCTAGTGAAGTAAAATAAAAGGACCTCACCTTGTATTGAAGGCAAGGCTCAAGGGCTCGTAAGAAAAGTTGAAAGATACAATAATTGGAAATGTTATGTTCTACCCTCATGGATAACATCTTCCAACGATTGATAAATTCTTGTGATGATTCATTATCATATTGCTAATAGTTGATGAAAGCATTGATGTTATTTTTGGGTAGATCGTGATATTGGAACTCGTTCACTAGGGTTGTCACTAAGGACTCTAGCTCAACTATAGAATTAAGAGGTAAGGTATGATACCAATCTAGAGAATCTCTAGTAAGGATCTTAGCTAAGAGTTTAGTGGCAGTGTATGAATTAGTTCTAATCTATTATTTATAAATATTTCCAAAGGCATTGATGTGAAGAGCGAGATTGGTAGACCCCCATAAGAGATAGATGGAGAAATGCCACCAATGTCCATACTAGAAATATAGGGAGTTAATGGATCCTATTGGACTATTCGCAAGATTTTTTTTTTTGAATGAAGGGTCAAGTCTTGGACACCCCATTAATTCCATTTGGAAAAATAGGGGTGTGGATACCCAAGAGCCCATTGGAGGGAGGTTGACTAACTGATCCATATTAGCTTGCATTTGGAGGAGTTGAGAAGTAGTGGAAGATTATTGTTGGTTAATTTTGTCAATAAGCTAAAGAATAAGATTGATAGGGTTAGAATTGGAATCATTTCTCAAATGAGCCTATTTAGGTAGATTTCTTTTTTCTTTCCTATGGTCAAGTTACTTAGAGACAAAATCAAGAAGACGATTGTTAAGTATCTCTTCTTCCTCTCCCCTGTATTTAAGAAACTAAATTAAAAATTTATGAATCTTAAATGGATGGTCAAAATTATCATCATTCTATATTTCTTCTTCCTCATCCTTAGGTGGGAAATTGTGGGTGGTAGAAGGTTTCTTTTAAGGTGATCTTATGATGTAACAATCCATACATAAGGAAAATTCAGCTTTCAGGATGGTAGTTTTCTAGAAATGTTTTCACAACAGATTCAAAGGACCCCATGCTTCGATAATCAATGATGGAGTGTTGATTTGGCTAAGAAAAGGTATAAAGATGAAGGCTACAGATAAAAAAATGACCTGCAAATAATTACATAGGGGAAAAAGGATTCTCGTAGCATATGTGTTCAAGCATATAGGATCAACTCTATAGAAAAATCTATACAAAGGAAGGCATTTGCATGTGAGGAGACAGAATATACAGGATCACCCAAGGGCGATGTTGTTTGTGCAGGTAGGTTTTTAGGATTTTTTGGGTCTTTAGGTGTTTAGATGAACTTAAAATAAAATATGGATGATTTTGACAAGTCAGTGCTCGATCATAAGGTTTGTAAAATCCACGTTGAGTTCACTAGAGAATGTATGTGGGCCAAAATATCTCGATCAATCATGCACTCTTACTCATATGTTCAAATAGGGTATTCGAGGTAACGAGTAGGAGAAACACATGTGCTGACATACAAGGGGATATACTAAAAAGGGATACAATGAGTGCAATGTTCACATATCTAGATGGAAGTAACCCTTATACTAGGTCAACCTAGGGTTTACAAGGCCCGTGATCGAGATAGATGAAGGAACCCTAATGAGATATCGATAGTTGGGTGTGGAGAGGTATGGATCAAAAATAAATGAAAGAAGCATGTAATATATAAAATGGAAATGGCTAGGAGATGATATTTGATAAGAGTACTAAGTTAACTAGCATCAAACATGCATAATACTAAGCTAACATAACACAATGAAGAGGAAGTGAACTAATCTATGTAAAGTGAAAAAGAAGGGTTAGAACACTCACTTGTACCTATAGGGTGGTCACTGATGCATCTATCTCCCTTGAGAAGTAGCACATAAAGAGAGAATCACTATTAGGTGGAGTAGGGAAGACCATTCATGTCCTAGAATCACTATATGATGACCTAATAGTGTAAAAATCATCCAAGAAGAAGAGTGTACAATGAAATCCAAGCACAATGAAAGATGAACCAAAATTAGAGTGAGGAAATGTGAATATGATGCAAAAGAGAAGATAAAATGGTAGTTATGATGTCTTAGCTTCCTATTTATTTCAAGTTTCAAGTGAGGTGAGGTTAAATATAGGATGTCATCACTTTCGGGAGATGACATCGGACATGGGAAAATGTAACACCAACACAATTTTCCATGGGCAATTGTGTCGACCAAGGATGTAAAAATAAAGTAATATGTCATGAAAGGTAAAATCAATGTGTCATGAGTCATGAAAGTGGATGAACAAGATGCAAAATGGTGGAATGCAAGAAATAAGTCATGAATATGATATGCATGATACCTAGGGAAAAGGGTTCCTAATGAAAGAAAAACTAAGGATAGGACTAAATAGAGACACTCTCTTTGTGTACTATCTCTAACCCATAATGGTTATGTGAATAATTAACCCCATTCCCGAAAATCCCTTTAAGGCACCCGCTTAGGAAATAGATGCATCAATGATGCTTATCTACACAAATGAAATTATTAGTAAAATGTATGAGAGATGAAAAGTGAAAAATTAGGTGTATACAACTAGTGGTAATAATCAATTTCTTCAAATAAAGGTAAATATCACTCACATGATTGTTAAAACTTACAAAATTTAGTGGGGTATGCTTAATAAGTGTTCTTCCCCGCCTCCTTTAGTTGATCACAACATTTCAAATTCTATAGAAAACTGCGTTCCCACAAGGTGAGATAAATCATATTATATGCAATTATGTAGTGGCTAACTTTTGGTCGAACATAACCTTGATATAATCACTTGGGATTAAAAATGGTTAATTTAGCTTCTTTCATGTTGATTCAACATGACTATGTGAATGAAGGGTATGCCCTCCCTTAGCTAGAACTATATGTGTGTGGCAATCATTTGGCCATTAATGTGTATCACATTGCATTTATTAGTCCATATATTGTATGGAATCTCTACAGATTTCATTTTTCATGTTATGAATTGATTTCTTATATATTGTATTAATTTTGAATTGTCTTTCATTTTATTAATTGTTTAGTGACTTTTATTTCATATAGTGACATGATATCTCCTTAAATATTTCACTTGGGTTTTTTGGGAGTAACTAACCCTTCATCGTATCATGAAATTGTTGATAAGGAATAATGAAACTTGGGAGAACAAGTTCATGACAAGGAATTTCACAAAAGAAACATTACTATTGTCCATTACCACAATGTTTGCGGGAGCATCACAATGATGATTTTATTAGAAACACAAGATATCTCTATCTTCATTTTTTGTGACTATACCTTTGATCATTCAATCTATTTTCTAATTAATTTAACATCATATTTTTTCCATTTTGATTTCATCGGTGTTTTGGAAATGGTTTACATTTTTAAGACATGCATTCCCACTTCCTAATAACTAGTCAAAATTTATACAACTATCTAATGGTGTATTCCATATAGCATGGATGAAACTTGGTTGAAAATTCTACAATCATCCTTAAATGTAAAAATACTTAAAATTATTCAAGAAATGTGTACATGATATACTAGAATGCCACTTCTTTTGGAAATTTGATGGTGTTTGTTAAATTATTCTCTTATATTTGATCTCGTTGTATTTTATCTAACTTATTCTTTGGAGGGATTTTCCCATGGGTAATGTATCTTGGTGTAGTCACAAAATCATGCACTTTAGACATTATTTATCCCGGTATCGTACTACTATTTATATGGTGGTTGAGTGAAGAAAGTACTAATTAACCTCTGTCTTTTGACCATCTTGTTTTATTTTATTTCATCACTACCGACCTCTGGCACCCATATGCCCATTCAAACTTCACATCTCTCGCGTCATTTTAGCCTTGATCGGGCACCCATGGGCGACTGGTATTACCAGGGGCACCTCGGTCCTTTGTGCACTTTCTCGCCAGTTTTTGGGCTCTTTCTAGCCATTTGAGATGTTTATATTTCTAGAGGTCGGCCTTTTGGGGGTTAATTATGAAATTAGATCAACAGAAACTTATAAATATAAAGTTATGAGACCATAATAAGGGACCTAGAATCATTCACTACTATCACTCATCTAGAGTTGTATCCATATATTACATTGAAGATCACTTCCATCTACATAGCTCCATCATCAAAACAAAAGGCTAGGACATCTCGCATCACACACTTCATAGGGGGAGGGATTCTATTCTATTCCATGCACACATTCAGCTACATTTTCATCATATAGTCATTGCTCGCTACTTCAAAAAATGTGACTGACACAAGAACACCTAGGGAACATTATGCACACACTCACCAAAACTACATTTTGGTCAAAAATGTAGTGGAACACTCAGTTAGTAAGCCCACTACTGTGGTAGCTGAGGTCATTCTGACCCATTCATTTGCATCTTTATTTTTTTAGGGGATTGATACTTGTTTTGGTTTTTTACAGGTCTTCTCATCATCTTAGAATATCATTGACATCCTGGTACGGGAAAAAAAAATGATGCGATACACATCAAGGGTTTGTACCACCTCACATCCCCGTGAAGATTAGTTTTAGATATTTTGCACAAACCAGGGAACCCAATTTACAGACCTGAGCACCCGTAGGTGCCCCAGTCCCTTCCCAGATGCTCTATTCTAGGGAATCAATTCAGATCCATGCTTTTCATATCTTCTTCATAGTTGTTGCTACTTCCAGATTTTCCAAATCACCTCTATGACATAGTCCCATGAGCATCTGTTATTTAGTTGAGTTATTTCCTCTTCTCTCTTGTACATTAGGTTCAAAATTCCTTTTGCATAGTTTCCTAGCTCATTTACATACTTCTTTATTGCATTTATTTACTTTATTTACAGTTGTTCATATATTAGATTAAATATTCCCACACTATATAGTTTAGTTCATTTTGTGAACCGGATCCTTCTTCATTGCACCTTCTAGGGTTGCACTTGCATTTAGTCATCATGAGTATCTCAATCAATGATTATTTTCTTTCTAATCCTAATTTACTACATAGAGTCCAAAATTTTCTTGCTACTACTCGTATTCATGCTGACATGAATCCATTCAGCTTTATCAAGCCTTTACCGATGCCTTTTCCTCACATATAGTATTTAATTCTAACCTTCCCGCTGATGTTCACACTTTTGATAATGACCCGCCTTTACATATCATCTCTCATATTTATAATGTCATTGTTAAGTGTACTTTGATTGATAATGGATCTGAACTTAACTTGTGTCCTATGTCATTTCTTAAAGTTTTAGGTCTTACCACTCATGACATTAGTCCCTCTAGTGTTTCACTACGTGCTTATGATGGTTCTATCCATCCATGTTTTGGTCACATTACATTTCCCATCATTGTTGGTCCTAAGATTGTCCACATTGTATTTTTGTTGTTGATTTCCTAGTTTCCTATAATTGTCTACTTGGTAGGCCATGGATTCATGCCATGCAAGTTGTCACCTCTACTATCCATAATTGTGTTAAATTATTACATGAGAGCATTGAATATACCATTTTTCATGACCATGATCCATTCTAATATTATGACCGGCTCCTAACACTAATCTTCCTATCCCACGCATAGATATTATAGATGAGCCCCAACCTAGGGAAGAACCACCTCACTTACCACCACTTGATGGTACCATTTATGTGATAGATGCAATTTATTCTATGACACCTACTACAACTACTACTATCATTACTTATGAGGAGTATGTACGGTATATGGACGTTTCTATATCACATCCACTTTCACTTGTACAACCTCCTTAGCATGGCCAACATTCACTTGCACACTTTTCATGAATGAATCCTATTGGGAACATATTCCATTTGATCCTACATGCGATGTCACTATTTGTTCCCATGATGGTCTAGCTTGTCTTGGTTTCAATTTTGAGGATCTTCATCCTTCTACTCATGACCCTCATCTCTACTATGGCTTTATCAATATTACTGCCACTTATGGTTTGTGTGTATTTCATCTTCTAGTCTATTTATCATGTACCCATCATTCTTATCCACTCACATTAGGGGAATCTTGGCTTACTTATATTAGAGGCACATTAGATCCTATTCATACAAACATTTCATTTCCTATGCCCTTTGGTCGTGTTTTTATTTGCAATAGTTCTTTTCTTGGCTATTTGCAAAATCTCACTCGTTGGTATGCACATAGTTTCCCACTTCCTCCATTTACTGATGAGGAGTATGCTATGGGCATGTACAACTTACGCCTTAATGGCTTATTGCATGATCAACCAGACACTATTGCTTACCATATGAATTTGACCTAGAGGACAATGATCTTCTTGCTGACTTTACATGATCTTATTTCACACGCATTTGGGGGCATAATACTTAACATATCTCCCCCTCATTATATTATACTTACATCACAATCTTCACATTCATGCATATAATCATATCACATTGCATAACAATACAGATGTTCTAGATTCATCATTACCCGATGACACACTCTTGTGCTTTGGTTCACACTTGACTGTTGAGGGCTTACTAAACATGAACCCCACACACTACACTATAAGGCATAAACACCACATCTATTTATACATTATGAATTATACACCATACATTCTACACTTAGTCTAAAACATTTTCACATTGGTGCATTTACACATCCTATATCATACTAGTCTTCATTACATATGACTCTAGCATTACATCATCTTACATCCTACATTACTAGCATATATACATACATTACATGCCATTATATACATTTCATTTCACACATTCTACACATGTTGCATTGCCTTCTAAGCATCATGTATTTACACATTCCACTCATCACATGGTCATCTTTCATCGTTATATATACTACATTGTCTTCTACATGCCGCACTCACCACCATATGATGCACTTATTTCTTCGACCCATACTCGAATGTGAGGGTTTAAAAATAAAATAGACCTTAAAATCATCAAACATTTACTATTTGACCTTTCATCATGCGACAATACTAGTCTAGTGACATACGCTTTAGGATAAATCATCACCTATTCCATCATTTTATAGTGGTATACACCTTAGGTTACATCACCACTCCCTCTTTTCATTTTGTAGTGATATACGAATAGGGATAAATCATCACTCATCGATTCATCTTATAGTGATATACGCTTAGGTTAAATCATAACTTATACTTTCATCTGGTCATGATAAATGCTTCAACTATAGGGTTTATTCACAACACTATCGCAAGGTCACATCTCATCACTACACATACACATTCATCACAACGTATTAGACACAACATACATTTTGAACATTTATCTATGACACACTCTCATTTATAGTTCATTCTTGATCACTGAGGGGGAAAAAATCTCATTGAATACACTTCCATTCACTTGGGGGTACACGACTCTGTCATTATATCTTGCATTCCATCCCATCCATCCACAACATATTGCATTGTCTTGGGGCATTACTTTTGTTTTCTAGTGTTTTACATGATCACTTTACTACACATGTTAGATTGATTTCTTATATGTTATTATCTATATCATCCACACATGCACATTCACGTCTTTATTTAGTTGTGATTGTAGATACAAATATTTTACATGCAGCATGGATGCTCACCTTCTACCCTTCCTACATTGGTCGCTGGGGCATCCACATTCATCTCTCACAAGGTGCTATTGTTTCATTTTGTACTTATCACTTTACATTACTTGGTTATTCACGCTTTGACATATTGGTTATTTATCTAACATGCTAATGGGTGTTCCATGTACAACACTTGTTTTATAGGATTACATGTTTCCATGACTACTTCTTTTGCTTTTATACTTGTCTTTCATTGTTTGCTTCTTATATGCGGGCCTTGCCCTATGTTTGGTGTGTACAATTGTTTGTTGTTTGTGGTCATGATGACCTTGCGTATCTTGTGACATCATGAGTGATGTCCCATGTTTGTAACCTACTTTGTGTGGCTTACTTGTCTTCTTGCGTGTTTACACTACTGTGCTTGGTAGTTTTTACATTGTCTGTGTAGATTACACATTGTCTTCTTACATGCATGTGTTTTCATACTAACACTTATTTTGAATAGCCATCCTTGTTTATGCGCGACTTGGTTTCTACTAAGAGCATTTCCTTCCACCCGTAGGGGCACAATTACAGAGTTCATGTGGTTAGTCCTCTTTTGGGGCCACATTCTATTATCAGTGACATTGCATGCACCCCTAAAGAGGGGGGCATCATTTAGGGTTTTTACATACTAACACAGAGATTATACACTGGTAAAGTTTAGTTATATACAAAAATTGGGTTCAAACCAAGATAAGATCCCCATACACAACAAATTTTACAAGACATGGTGTCTTTAGCATTCGGGAAGCAATTATAGGCTTATGGGTTACAATGGGTATGCCTATCTACACTACTTCGGCCAAAGTGGCATTGGATCTCCCAAAAAACCAGGATGATACAAAGATCTCTTCACACACATTCAGGGGAAGCGCTTAGATCTTGGAGGACACAGATAATTTATTCCATACACTTCTTCGACATATGGCGTGAGATCGCCCAAAAATATCATAGTACAGATATCCTTCTACACCCTCTTTCCCAATGTGGATTAGGTGCACATGTTTCATTTACATTTTCAATTTACATTTGTGTATTTTACATTTACAGATTTCATATACACACGTCTTTTACATTGCATTTCTACACATACACACATATTTTTCTACTTGATTATTTTATCCTTGCAGGTCCGACCGTATGAGAAACAATCAGTCAAATGGGGGAAACAACAAGAAACACAAACAAAAGAAACGTCAACAACAACCCTTCACGAAATCATACACTTTAATAACCATGTAGGTACATCACACACCGCAACAACTACACATGCGTTCCACCCTAGGTTCACTCTCATCACTTTTTCTTTGCACATTTTTCATCTTTAGTTTCCACGATCCTCCATCTTTTTTTCATTCCATGCTTTGTCTATTCCTTCAACACGTTTCTACTACACTCTTTATGGACATCAGGTACACATCTCTATCTACTTTATGTTACCGATATTTCCTCTCACCAACATAAAGTGGGGGAAAATGTAGTCACAAAATCATGCACTTTAGACATTATTTATCCCAGTCTCATACTACTATTTATAAGGTTCTTGAGTGAAGAAAGTACTAATTAACCCTCATATTTTTTCCATCTTGTTTTATTTTATTTCGTCATTACCAACCTCTTGCACCCATATGCCCAATCATCTTATGTCATCCCACGTTATTTTAGCCTTGACTGGGGTGCCCAAATTAGTACTGGGTCACCCATGGGTGCCTTGGTCCCACCAGGGGCACCTCGGTCCCTTATTCAATTTCCCGCCACTTTTGGGCTCTTTCTAGCCGTTTGAGATATTTATCTTTCTTATGGTCAGCCTTTTCAGTTAATTACAAAATTAGATCAAGAAAACCTTATAAATATAAAGTTATGAGACCATAATGAGGGACCTAGCATCATTCACTACTATCACTCATCTAGAGTTGCATCCATTTATTGCATTGGAGATCACTTGCATCCACATAGCTCCATCATCAAGGCACAAGGCTAGGACATCTACATCACACACTTCATAGGGGAAGGGATTTTATTATATTCCATGCACACATTCTATTACATTTTCTACATCTAGTTATTTCTCATTACTTCACAAAGTGCTACTCTGGAAAAAGAGCACATTATACACACACTCACCAAAACTACATTTAGGCCTCGAAATGTAGTGCAACAATCAGGGCTATTAAGCCCACTATTGTGGCAGTTGAGGTCGTGTGACCCATTCATTTACATATTTATTTTTAGGGTTTTGATACTTATTTTGATCTTTTGAAGGTCTTCTCATCATTTTGGAAAATCAACGACATCCGATACAGACAAAAATCTGATTTGACACTTAGCGAGGGTTTTGAATCACCTCCCATACCTATGAAGATTATTTTCAAAGATTTTACAGAGTACTAGGGTGCCTCGTTTGTAGATCGTAGCACTGCAGTACCCTGCACTCTAGTCCAGTGGGGAATTAGTCCAGATCCATCCTTTTGAGCTTTTACACGCCTTTGCTACTTCTAGATTTTCTAATCACCTCTACGACACGAGTCCCATGAGAATACATTATTCAATTGATTTCTTTCCTCTTCTCTCTCACACGTTAGGGTTAGAATTTCCTTTCACATAGTTTCCTACATCATTTACATACTTCTTTATCACATTTATTTACTTTATTTACAATTATTCATAGCTTAGATTAAATATTCCCACACTACATAGTTTATTTCAGTTTAGTTAATCACTTGGTTATATTTCAATATCATGAGCTTCTTCAATTTATATAGGATGTTTGAATACATACATTGATCATACAAGTTCATAATAGTATTGCATGTCGTTTCCAAGTGAGAAACATCAAATTGATGTGTGAGACCCCTGTAACTTGCTTTTGTAGTTTTGGCAAATTTCCTCAGTAACTCCGCTTCATAGTTTTGGTGAAAATGGTCAAAATATAAAAACCAGTTGCAGATCGAATGTCGAATCTCCTAAAACTAGTTTGGTGAATACCTTATGTAAAATTTTATCTTCAATGAAATTTATAATTTATCTTTTTTTCATGACACCGACTTGACTTGATGTTCTAGTACTAAGAACACTAATGAACTTTGTCAAATATTGATAAGAAAAAGAGTAGTTCCAATGCTTTTTTCAAAATTGAGAATGCTTCTATTAATAATAAAATGCTATGATGGTCCCAAAATGAAACAATAATAATAATAAATGCCCCAACAAAGACCAAACTATGAAAAAGTTATTGTTTCAAAGTTTCACATGTTATTGTTTTTTTTTTTTTCGCATAATAGAAGAGGGATCTATGGGGCCCTCACCCTCAAACTTATATATATGTATGCATGTGTGTGTGTGTGTGTGTGTATATATATATATATATATATATATATATATAAAGACATATAAATGTACTATAGTATAATTACAAAATATATCTTGTAGGAGGAAACGACAGTCTTGACATAAAAACTTACAAATCGACAAAATAGATATTAGATATACACTATGTGGCTATAGAAGACTATTATTGTTCACCGTTCTATATGAGCAGGGAACCTAAAACTCGGTGTAGAGCCAAAGAGTAGTCTCTCCTCACTCTAATGAAATTCCTTGTAATATTTCATGGCCTAAAATACATACAAAATTTGACTGATGTAGGAAGCGAGACATCCCATTTTCAATTAAAATTCTCCAAGATGGAGGAGGGTCAATTAAAATGTCTAGAATATCAACCTTCCCTCGGGCGTGGTAATCTAGTCTTGCATCAGTTTTCCACCATAGGGGAAGGGTTGTCTTCCCCTTTCCACTAAAAATGGTGAATCAAAGTTCTCCCTTGAGCATAATGACACAAATACGCTTTTTATTTAACGAACTTGAACACCTTTCACTCTAATCTTCCTATTGTCTTCAACAACTTGGAAATGAATTTTTAAAGATAATAAAGATCGGGGCTTGCATTTCCTACTCCCATCACCTTTGGGTGGGATTTGTTCTAGATAGGATGCATGCCATCCTAGGAAGTAAAATATCCTTTGGGAAAAATATTTTACACAAGGAATTGATACATTTGAAAGATAGTGGTAATAAAAGATAACCTTTCAAGAAAACCAAAATGGATCTTTTGTCAACATAAGAAAAATCCTCCACCGAATCCATGGGATTAGGAAAGGTTAAGAAATGATTGACAAATTATAATTCAACATCAATGGCACAAAATATTGTGTGTGATAAGCTTCTTGGAATGTCATCCAGAGTGGGTAAAAAGAAATAACAAAATTTAATGGGAAACTATAAACCATAAGAATCATAGGATGAGAAGATAGATAGAGGGTTAGGAAATAAGGGATAAAATATGCGGAACAATCCCTCACAGAATTGCAATAGTAGAAACTAATATGTAGAAAATATTACAGATCTGAAATAAAAGTGCAGAATAAAAAGAACACAACACAAAGAGACAATATTTAACGTGGTTCACACAATTTGAGTTATGTCCACTAAGAATCACTTGCTCAAATTTTATTACAAACCACCTCTCTCTCAATACAATACCCAAATCTATTTGGAGCTATGCTCAACAAACTCTACAAAATTCACACTTGAACTCACATACATCTGCAATATTACATCAGCCCTACCATATGCACAAAACCACACAAATAAGCAACTACTTAAGTAGTTTTACAATACTGTGAGTACTAAAACCATGGGCCAAAAGCATCCCATAAACCTAGGGTCAAAAATCCTGCCCATATGAGAAGAGCACGTTTCCTAATATATTGAGCACATTTTTTTAGGATAATTTTTTTTCTCGGGGCTATGCCCCCTCAACCTCGCCGGGGCCCGACCTAGGCCTAAACCCAATAAAACAAGCATTGAAATTTTACAATACTCTTAGTGTATAGTCTTCAACAATTCCACACATGAAAAAATGGTCCACAACATAACGAGAGAGTGAGAGCTCATATTAGCATGCTTACACAACTTGTGAGTTATACTAGTTATAACTTGTCCCGAATCTTTATATACAATTCACCATGACTAGAAGATCTGATTTTAATACATTTTTCACTTATGCATTTAATTAAAACTCATGTGAACCGTGACGATTGAAAAAATATAAATGTGCATTTTAAGAAATGAATATTTCTCTAATTAGACTTTAATATGCTGATATTTGATGATGGGGTATGGAGGTAGGGCAATGCATTTTATCAGGAGAATAACCATTCAATGTGAAGTAACTTGGATCTTTCTTATTGGCTCACACTTCACAATAAATGATAGGACCCACCAAACAACTAACATTGGGAAAATAATATAAGTGTGGAGCTTTCTTATTGGGTTGCACTTCGACATGACTAATAGAGGATATGTAACATTTGACACTCACTGCGAAATCCATAAATACGTGGTGTTTTTTATTAGTTCACACTTTAAAGTGAAGAATACATGAAAAAATTCATTTAATAGAAAATGGTCTGTAAGAACTATACATATGTGGATCCTTCTTACCGGTTCTCCTTTCACACACTAACCTAGTTCTTACAAAGAAACAAACATGTGAAGTTATCAAAGACCGGCATGTGGAATTAACCAGACTAAGAGGTGAAAAGACAAAAAAATAATGGAAATAAATGCAAAACATATAAATTATTAAATGACAGACTAGACTTCAATGTTGCAACGTTATACCACCATTTTAGCATAAATAGAAATATTTACATGACTCTTGAAAGGATTTCATTCTCAAGCACTTGGTATTTGAGCTATAGCCTATAACCTGAGATTTCAAAGTCTAAATTCAAGTGATCACAAGGAAAAACAAAGTATTAGTGTTTTATGAGATTGAGAGCTTTGCATGCCTATAGTTTCTCAAGTATTTTAAATTTTATTGTTAATGGAGGCTTACCTACACACTTTCTACTCGGACTATCTCTTTGGAGACACCTGTTTTTGACAAACAAGTCATCGGCTTCGAGCATTAAAAAAGAAACTTAAGGTATAAGAATCTAGTTTGATAGATGACGATGACAATGTAGACTAGGATGAAGCACAGTTTATGGCTTATCTAGTGGACATTAGATATAGTGTGATGCATATTTTAGTTGGAAAGCAAGAGGTAATGCATTGTATCGACTTGCTTTGGTGTATTTTTGTGATAATGTAAGTTGTGATGAAGGAATTCTAAAATCAAGGAGGAAATACAATTTCTGATATAACTAAAGGGGATTTTTTCGCTTAATACCACCTCCCTAGATCTAATATTCAGTTCAATCAAGAAACAGTGGAAAAATGGGGAAAGAGCAATAACCTTAATACTATGCTTAAATATTGGGCAAGAGGACCCGACTAGTTTTAAGTCCAAAGTCTCAATAGACAAGATGAATATAATATCTTTCAGACGTGGAGTGAGAGTGGGAATGGCCCTAATGAATAGACTATTTGGAGCACTAGATATTGTGCATGTCAATCAGACATGGGTACCCCTGCTAGCCATGATCATTGATGATGAAAATATATCTAATATCGATGGATTTATATATTTTAACCTCTTAAACAATATTATGAGTGTCATGAAGCTAGAAAAGAGGGTAAATTTCTATATGATGTATTACTTTCTTAATTTTTTGTGTGTACTCCAAAAATTTTAAGGAGTCCTCTGTTGGTCACCACGCGATGTCATATAGTCCCTAGGGTCTTTAACAATATGCACATACATAACTATAGGAATAACATGGAGGTGATTTGGAATAACTACTACCATGTGATCTATAATACCATACATGACACCCTTATGCCTAGGGTAATTCAAAGAATCATCAGTTCATTGAGAGGATGGGGAGATTTATGGTGTTACCTGTTGGTGTAGGTGGTATTTTTCTTCACTTAGTTAGTGTTATTCCACCTCACTGGGTGAGTCATCTCACTTAGGTGGACATGGATCTAGGTGTCATCTTAGTTATGATAGATTCTCTTACAAAATCTGTCATATGTGTAAGTGTGTCATAGGAGTTACATTCCCATTTGGGAAAGTAACTCGTCTTCTCCATTATGGAGGAATATTCTCTTACATGGGAGTTACACATTCACTCACCTATATGTACACCACCTCTTTTGATCTATGATAAGCCAATACAAGCTAAGCTAAGGCTTTCATTCCACACCACTTTTCGAATCTTGAGCTCTTATATACATGCACGTTGCTTTACAAAGCTTTCTTTCTTTAATCTCGCAACTCCTACACTTTGGTGAAGTGCAACTATTCGATGCACGTGAATTTATTCCAGGTCTTCGTCCTACACTCCTTCATGGTATCAAAGTGTGGGGACCGGAATCACATTGCTCGCCATTGTCGTTCCACCGCACCGTGCGATTCTTGTCAAGTTTTACTTTTTGCATGTGCTTTACTTACATATTTCAAGATTCTTGTGGTTATTTTTTAGTGGTTTGTTTTGTGTGTTTCTTATTGGTTTTACGTGTGATCAGGGGCAAGGAAGATTGTGGTTTTAAAAGGAGGACTACAAGTTTATTGTGTTAAAAGTGTTGAAAGGGTGAAGATCCACTCTAACATCTCGCCATACAATCCGTTGGTAGCTCGTTTAGTAGCTCACTTTGTGTCCATGCTCTCAGCAACCTGCGTGCTTGTTTTTCCACCACTCATGGCAATCTCTTCTGCAACCCTCACAAACCAGATTAGCCCTAGCATTGTTGCATAGCCAACCTACCTATCATCCTGCTCAACCGTTATCTATGAAGCACCGGGTGAGCTCGACCTCTGACTGGACAACTCGTGGCATGCTTCAGGCTATCCACCCTTGGCTCGAACCATTTTAGATACTGCTCACTTATCATCCACCTCGATGACCTTTGTGTCTAACTTTGTGGTTTCTTATGTTCCATGGCACATGGCTCTGACTCATGTGGCCTTCTCTCTTTCAAACGGTTACAATACTCTCTGCTCAACCATTTCTCTCTGCTTAGTAGGTTAGATTTGTCTGGATCTCACCGTTTGCTATAAAGTCGACAAGTTTCTATCTCTCTGCTTTCGTAGCTCGTGAGTAAACTTGGCCGTTATAATGCTTCAAGGAATATTTAAATGACAGTTACTGCGACATTTATCATAGTCAACACGTGGCATTATACCCCTATCAGCTTAGCTCTACTTAATGGTTCACACCTCTAACTCTCTAGTGGTATCCTTCAACTTGCATGGTTATTCATTGCCTAGCCTAACTGTTTGACCAAGTGGTTTACACATGGATCTTGTTGTGTTAGCTCATGGCATCAACCTCCCAACTCGCTCGCTACCCTCGGTCTCCTACACTGTGACACACTCCTCACACGTTGAGTTGGGTAATGGCCAACTTAGCATAGTATTTTTGTTTTAAGGAAAAAAACATTCTTTTATGGCATTGTAATAATTTAGGGCCTTCATTTTTGCTTGTTTAATGTCCTTCCTATGCATGTTCGAAGACGAAGGGTGAGGTCCGGGGTTGGTAGGAGGCTAATCCCCCCTCAAAAGAAAAACAAAATGTTCCTAAAATTTGATGCCATTTCCAACGAGTATCCAAATGATACCCTTTGCACCCATTTTGGGCACTTTTTAAATCCATTTGCAGGGTTTATTGACATTTTCCATCAGTTGTGGGAATCATTTTCTTGCTATAACTTTTGACTCGCTGCTTGTTTTTGAGCGCTTCTTTAGTCAAAGTTGCATGATTTCTTACACATTATGTGATGACATTATCAGTTTTGTAAATGCACTACTTTATAAAGTGCCACATTCTGGGGGGGGTTCACCAGTACTCTTGGGCTTTCACACGCAGATGCATTATCGGTCGAGTCCGACGTCTTGTATTCGTGCACCTTACACTTTTGATTCCACATCATGGAGAGTGCTCTTTCTAGACTTGAGCGTCGTAGGATCGCCTTACAACCTCTGCCACTTCTTATCGGGAGAGGGAACTATTCAGCTTAGCGTGCTTCCATGGAATGCTACTTCGCTTATGAGGGTCTTTCACCATTCTTACTTGGGCCAGTTCCTGCACCCACTAATCATCATCATCTGGAGGAATTTCTTGACACTTGTGACCATGTCTTTGGTCACTTGATGATGCATGTCTCCAGATCTCTTTGGTTTCATGTGGCAGACTCAGATCCACCCCACCATGTCTAGAGCATTCCCTCTATGGAGACCCTTCACATACTGCAACCATTGTTGTTGTTTGATTCAGTTGTCTCCTCTTCTTCATGTGATGACAGTTCCACTGACATAGACTCACTTGGTTCTACTTCTGATGATGAGGATTGTGCACCCAGGGATTCGATGTTGAGTGTACTAAAGAGGACCCTTCTTCTCTTTCTATCACTATTCCAGAGAGTGTTGACACATTCCACATCTCATCGCTTATCGAGCACCTCCTACTTAGCCTCATATAGTCATTACACCCGCATCTTTTCCATCTTCAGTGTGTGAGGCCCCTTTCACTCCTCTACCTTCATTGGATGACTCATACCTATCTGACATCGCTCTTTTGTTTGTTGAGCCCCCTCATTGGGACGAGTATCTACCTGACCTTAGTCATCTTTTCACAGAGTACACTTGTGATGTACTATAGGTTCCTCATCCATCTATAGGTATTTCAGAGGAGTTCATCATCTCCATTGTTGGGAGTGCCCCTTCTAGGACTCTTACCACTTCCACTTTTCTCGGAGACCTTCATTGATCCACCCTTGCTTATGGATCCATTTTCTGTTGTGGGGGATGTTTTGTTGCCTTCACATCAGTTGGACATCCTTTCTACAGGTGTTCACCCTTCATACTCTGATAGTTCTGCACTCGTGACATTACCTTCGGTTCCTTCGCACTCATTTGCTAGACCTATGTCACACTTTCGTGGACCAGACTCAGAGTTCTTCATGCTACTACCTTCGGTTTCCTTCGTGGAGTGGGCAGACTTCCAACATGTCATTTCTATCCTTCCTAAGGGTAGGCACACAATTCGGTGTGGGTGGCTCTTCTTCAGTCTAGAGGCAGAGGATCTCGTGATCGACATTCTTCTAGGAGACCTCCTAGACCTGCAGAGTTAAAATCTGTCCATGGCATCTTCTCTTGTCTCCCTCTTCTTCTCTCTTCTTCTTCTTTATGAGAGATTTCCTCTTTGTACATGGGTACCTTTACAGGCTCATTTGTGGCCGAGACCCATCTTTGGAATATTTCTTAGATTAGAGAGTGGACTTGTCTCTCTTTTGGGGGAGTTTTCCCACTGGGTTTTCTCCTTTTACTCCACTTTTCGAGAGTTTCTTGTACGTGGGTACCTCATCAAGATTTGTCTGGGACCCATTTCTCATTTCTGACTTGCCACCTCATCCTAAGTTACAATGAAGGGGGGTGTTGGTGTAGGTGGTATTTTTCTTCACTTATTTAGTGTTATTCCACCTCACTAGGTGAGTCATCTCACTTAGGTGGACATGGATCTAGGTGCCATCTTAGTTATGAAAGATTCTCTTACAGAATCTGTGATATGTGTAAGTGTGTCATAGGAGTTACATTCCTATTTTGGAAAGTAACTCGTCTTCTCCATTATGGAGGAATATTCTCTTACATGGGAGTTACACATTCACTCACCTATATGTACACCACCTCTTTTGATCTATGATAAGCCAATACAAGCTAAGCTAAGGCTTTCATTCCACACCACTTTTCGAATCTTGAGCTCTTATATACATGCACGTTGCTTTACAAAGCTTTCTTTATTTAATCTCGCAACTCCTACACTTTGGTGAAGTGCAACTATTCGATGCACGTGAATTTCTTCTAGGTCTTCATCCTACAATCCTTCATACCTAGGCGTACGGTGATAAGAGTAGAGATGATTCTCATTATTCCTTTTAGAATACCCAGATATGTTTTAGAAAAAATAGCTGAGTAGGAGGTTGTATATCACTTTTTCCATGACATCAGTCATGTGGAAAAGGAACAGAAAAATGAAAAAGTCTACTTATAATCCTCTTCCTTTCTTAGTAGGTTCAGTGTTCTTGATTGATTGGAAAAATTCAAGAGAATAGCATCCCACATGACATCATTCCATTTAGAATATCATACTCCAAGGAATTTTGATTTGACATGAAGAGTGGGACAATTGTGTAAGCACACTCTTGGCATGGCCACTTACAACTATAAACAACAGCCCCAAAAGGATGACCCGGTTGATAAAGATGAGGTCAATGATCAAGTCGTGGACACATATATGATAAATTTTAAAGTTAATTATGCACTTATTGGGAAGCTAACAAGAGTTGGTGGATTGGAAATTAGGCTAGGAGAAGTACAACTATAGAGGGAAGATGAGGAAGAATATTCAGATGAAGAAGGTATTGATTCAAGACAACTTTAGAAGCTTCTTGTTTATGTGCCTCATTCATTAAAAGGAAAATACGTTCTTTCTCATTCTTCTCCTTATCCAATCATACACATGACAAATTGTACAAGTTCTATTGGGACAACCATAAATCCACATAGTCCCTATTCTTAGTATTCCTCTAGTGAGTACTATTGTAATTGTACCTCTTATGTCTATTCATTTTCTTTCTACTTATTCAGTTCCTACTTCTATAGGGATGGTTTCTTCTTCTTCTATTCCAATTCCATATTCCCTAGGACCTTTCACTAGTAGTATTCTCATTTATAATAGTTTTTCTTCGAAGATGAAGCAAGAGGAGATCATGGGATATTGAATCCTTCTTGGTTATCAAAATCCTCATTTATCTTCCCCTATTTATACTACTTATATTGTTTCTCCTTCTCTCTTTATTTCTATTTGGCACATGTTTCTATTCCTATGCCTTCTTCTTCACCCATTTCTTCAGTTGTTTCTTCTCCTTATTTTTCATCACCAATGACTGTATCATTGTCTCCCCAAGTCATGTTAGTCACTTCTTCCTAGCCTATTATAGTTACTACAATAGTATCATAATCAATGAGTGTATCTCCTACAACCATTTCTTCTACTTATTTAATTTCTTCTTCCACTCCTCTTATTGTTGTATCTTCTTCAACTCCAACATCATCTCAAGAGTCTTGTAGAATACCTTATAAGGCTAAGTTGAAGGCACCAATGCAGCCTTATCCTTATTTCCTTGACCTTCCTTCAATTTCTCCCCAATTTGGTCGGTCTCTTCATCCACCTTTTCTTCCTCCTATCACACCATATGTTTCCCAAACTTTCTTATCAGGCATGCATGTGCCACTCCTTCCAATTCCCTCTTTCATTCTCGTTTCTTCTTTCCAAGCTCCTATGGTCACTCGAGTTTCATGAGCCATCTCTTGGCCCCTTTGGGACCTGTTCAAGCTAAACCAAATTTTCCTTAGACACCACACACCTTACCATAAGTGGTAAGGCCTTCTTCTACCTTTCCTTCCATAACAACAATTGCATCTACTACTTGAAGGAATGCGAGAATCTTATTGGAAAAAAGAAATGGCTTTTGCAATGACACAACTTGAAGACCCAAAGGTGTAACTCAAGTATGATACTCCCACAAGAACCCTCAAGAGGGTCATAAAGAGGAAGTTTTCCCAAGGAGATACTCCTATCTACATGGAAACAAAGGAGGAAATTTTGAGGATTTCCAAGAAATAACACACGGGGGAAGAAATCATGGATGCACTCCCTAATCATTTATTGATTCCACTCAGTAGATGACAATTGATTTGGTTAAGATAATGCAAGCTTGGCTTGATGTTCTGCATGCTCAGAAGAAATTTAGTGTGCCAAAGAACACTTTTCCTAATGTGTAAATGTCCTTGAGAACTTTGTATGAGCTATTAGTTTCTATATGAAGTCATCAAGATGTAGCAGAGTAAGGGTTACAATAGGTACAAGGCCAACACAAACATATGACCAAGATAAATTCCATGATGGAAAAGCTACTAGCTGTCATAAATAGGGGTATTTGTCTTAATGTATTACGAATCAAAATCCAAGACTTGAATATAACAAAGATCTTCATGGATAACATTTTGAAAGAATTGGGTGATTGGATGACCACAATGGAAGGATTGATAATAGATATACGAGGTATAGTAGAGAATATATTTGAATTATTAACTGAAGCTCCGATTACCTCTATGCATCAACCACAAGTTAGGTTAATTCACAAGTCCTTATTTGAGAAACAATTGCAAGCATTCATTATTACTCTAAGTGCTATCTTTTCCTAGGTAGATATGGTTGGGAATACATAAGATATTATGACATTGGTGACTTCTGTAAATGGAAAAGTGGAGAAATCTTCACTTCTAAGTGAAAATGCTAAACCTATCTATAACAGAGTTCCAATACTCATACAAGAAGTGCCTAATTTGATGAGGTTGCCTATTCTAGACCTGGGTTATATTGAGAATGAGTTCAAAGAATGTGTGACTGAAATTCAATGTATTTAAATGCAAGATATACAGAAACTTATAGTGGAACCTATATAGATCTTGAACAAGGCACAAGCAAGTAGCTTTCCTATTATTAGGATTTAATATTGTTACATATGTAATATTAAAAATAGGAAGTATCATCTTTATTGCATGGAAGCTATATTTTTATCCTTTAATTATCCACTCGTAAACATTTTGATTATTTGAGCTATTTTTAACTAGATATAGCCTATTTTAAGCCCCGTGATAGTGATACTTTTGGTAACTATACCATTGGTTTACCCTCTAAGGAGGAAGATTGTTTATAAATAAAGAGCTTGATAGTCCAAGGATTTTTAGTGAGTGTTTTTCAATTTCTATGTATTGCCTTCTCAATTGCGTTGCAAAGTTTCTTAGATCTGTTTTGATTGATTAATCAACTTTGTATCATTTTAATTTTAATTTTTCATGAAACTTATAGATATGAGAGATCTACTAGGGTTTGTTCATGCATTCACTTGTCAAATGATGTTGTGAGAACTTTTCCTCACATTTTTAGGGTTACCACTGGTGGTCCCATTATAGTGAAACTCGACAATGTTCTCGCCACTAAGGTGGTGAGTCACTTATAAATGGTTAAATCTCCTTCCATTGTAATAAATAGTGGAATTGCTTTGGTGAACATGGATCCTAAGTGCACGCATAATTTTGTTTGAAAAGTCTACGATGAGGTATGTATTTTTAATCCTTCTCAAATATTGTTATTTTTGTAGAATGCTTAGATCATGTGGTTAAGTGGTATAGTAATAATTTCCTTATTGCCTATTTTTGTGGCCGTATTCCCTCATAATACTACCTTCATACCTGGATAAAAAGCATTGGGATTCTAGCGGTATCCTAGCTTCCGGTATCGATAACCTCACCAAATGGTTTTATCTGTTATCATTTCGTGAGCCTTCTCAGCTTCAATCCCTCCTCCTTAAGGAGGTGTGCTAGTATTTAGAAAACACCACATTAGTAATATCACAGTGGACTCCTAAATTTAGCCCCACCAGCCAAGTTTCATTGAGAATTATATTTTGGATTGAACTTTCTAGTCTTCCAATTAATCTTTGTTCTTTCCTTGTAGAAATTGTCAAACCCATTGGCAGGGTGATTTTCCATGAAAAAGACCAATTATTTTATGCTCATCCTAATAAGCATGTATGTGTTAAAGTTGACCTTGCAAAATATTTGTGGGACCACCTAGATATTCAGGTTTGGGCTCTGCGTATCTCTCAAAATGTGGTATATTTCATCCTTCCCAACACATGTTTTTACCTGCGGGCCCAGGACCACGCATTCATGATTTTCATATGCTAGATCACTCAAAGCCATTGGTGCCACAACCCATGGTTTCCAAGCCCAAATCAAACATTGGTGATGATTGGATGACAATGGGGAATAAAAAGATCTCGGTGTGAAACCCAATCCTATGGTTTCCCCTTCCTCATCTCCCTCTCCCCTTTATCTAAGGATGAGATGGGTTGGGAGCCACCCTACTCCTTAGCTTACATTCCTTCTAAAACATCGTAGAGTTTGGTTCCTCCTTCAAATTCAACGAATATTGGGAATCTCTATTCAACTTCTCTTCCTCTGCGACGATATTTCAATCCACCCTAGGAGGTGTCACTCAATGTGTGAGGGGGAAATGAGGCCATGATTTTCTCCAATCAAGTTGATATTTATTATTTAGACTATATTCCACTTGCTAATAACTTTTTCATTCTTGGCTCGAGGATGGAATACTAGATAGGCGGGGGGGATTTTGATATGTATGAATTTTCATGAATTTCATGTCACAAAATGTATGGGATATTATAGATCCTATTGAAAATAATCTGTTTGATTAACTTTCTAGAGTATTGCCAACTTTGATGTTATTTGTTTGTAGGAAATTAAGATTTCTAGTTTTTTACTGCAAAATTTTCTAACTTGTATTGCCTCATATTTTTCACATTTTCATACTTAACACATTTATGGAAAAGGTCCATAGCACTAAAATTATTGGCATTAATCACCTCCTCGGAAAGTATCCTTGAAATTAGTCCGTGTGGGTGATTATGAATATTAATGACATTTCTTTTGGTATTCTATGCTCCTAATGATAGCTTAGACGTGAACGAATTTATGGAAATGGTTAGGTGATAACTTAACATTAGATTATTGGCTGGTGTGTGGTGTTTTTTTATATGATAGAGCATCTAAATAATAAATGTGGCACCATTCCTATGCACTTGCATGTTATTGAGCATGCACCATTTGTTACTTAAGATTCTAGCTCTTCATATAGATGATATTTTGCCTAAAATTATTCTCCATGAGAAAACTGGTTTTGTGGAAGGCCGTTACATTCTAGATAATATTATTGCCAATTTGGGAAGGTGTAGAATGGGCCCATCTTTACCTGCAATGACCTTTCTTTCTCAAAATTTATTTTGGAAAATATTACAAATGCATTGAATGGACATTTATTTTGGATATGCTAAAAGCCCTTGGTTTTGAATAATTTTTCATCTCTCTTGTCATAACTTTTTTTTCTAATGCTTTAGCTCACCTAACCATCAATGACCATTAATCTACTGGAATCAACCTCTTTCTCTCTATCGACAAGGATTTCATCTTACACCAGCCTTGATTGTTTTACTGTGGATGATTTAGTCTACCTAATTTATCATTGGGCAAATTCGGAGTTGCATTCGGGGATTTTTCTTCCGATCATGTGATGCAACTCATTAATTGTCATTTTGTTGACAATTATTTTCGTACTATTATAGAATATGAATAGAATATGGCTATGGTCTTTGATTATCTTGATAATTCTTTCCTTGATTTAGGTTCTAGTATTCAGATGGCTAAAACATTGGGCTATTGACAAAGTTAGTCACTTATACCAGACTGGTTGAAGAACTAGCCCTAGAATTGGATTGGAAGAGGTGAATAGTTTAAATTCTTAGGCATTCCTTTTCCTTTGAAGTGAATCCACCACACTATGGCGGTATGTGTTTAATTGAATTGAGAACAAAGTTTCTCGGTGGTCTTCTAAGACACTCTCTCTTTCCGAAAAATTCCAAGTGTGTACTAAGATTCTTGTGGCCACCCATTTCTATTACTCTGCATGTTGGTGCCCTTGTTGTGCTTCATTTTCCAAACTTTCCAAGCTATTGTGGGACTATATTTGGTGTAAAATTTATAGTTCATCTAGTTTTCAAAGGGTGTGTGCGGGAATTCTATTGTCTCCCTTGCGATCAAGGTGGTATGGGAATAATTGATGTTCATCGACAAAGTGTGGCCTTATGTTCTAATTGGCTTATGCGTTTTCTTACTAGTAATTAGGCACGGAAAATTCTACTTCAAAATTTCATTTCTTCAGTTCTCTCACGTATGGAAAAAATGTTGGAGCAATATTGGTTTACACACCCTGATTATCACTAAGGTCCTAGTTGGTATCATTGGCACCTTTGTTACCAAAATCATCTGGAAAGCCTTTGAGATGGTGAAACATATGCTACACTAGATCGGTGATGACTTCCGCATTGGGCTATCTTTCAATTATTTGAATATTTGGTGAAATACCATCATCACTGATGATTATATTTCTCTTCGGAAACTATGGGCATAAAATCTCTCCGGATCTCTCACAAAGGAATTCATACCATCCAGGATTTGGTCACCCGTGAGACCGGATTCCCGTCCTTGGCTCAAGATGAAATTTCATCTTACCAATTAAGACCTCTCGTCTATCTGAAAAATTTAGGAATTAATTCACGATGTTATGCTTCACAAATTGGGGCTTAAACCTTTGGATGTTGGAAGTGACAAGGACTGAGGGGGTGGGGTGAATCAATCCCTAATAAAACCTTTCACTTTATACTTCAAAACATCAAACACACATCCTCATGAAACACATATATCAATGTATGATCACAAAACAAATATACTTCACCATGAAACATAATCAAATCAAGGATCATAATATATACACAAAACCACTCTTTATTGATATTCAAATCATATCACAATGAATTGATGCCTTCAACAATAGTCAACAAGATATAATGAAGAGATACCAAGACAATCAAATTTGTATCATGAATACATAAGAAGATATTATTATTTGTAAATGAATTCAACTCAATATCAGACCTAAAAATACTTCAAAATATCTAATGACATCAACATGCTATGAAATTAGACATTCAAACACATGACACAAAATCTACCCTCCTTCATCAACTCGCCATCAAAGAAACTTCACCATCTTTGCTTCACTCAAATCCTCCTCATGAAAAGAATACCATCAACTTAACTATAATTAAATTATGAGGATTTTGGGTTATGTCCAAGGGGGTTTTCTTTTCAGCAAGGGTTTCTTCAAAAGAAGATAAAAGGGGTTCCAAAAGATTAGCAAAAATGTACTCAAAACATCACTTTTATAGCCTCTCCTTGATTCAAATTCAAAATATGTCAGCTTCTCTCATTAATATAGACCACAAAATCCTTAAAAATCCCATAAGAATCACTATAACATTCAAAATTGACCCATATAATCCGGCTTAGCAAAAACCCTTCATACATGCACCAAAAACCCTCAAAATCCCATCATTGAAATGAGAAAATTATCCTAATACAAAATATAATTTTATCAAAGATTTAGAATTCACACATTTATTTAAAATAAAATTTAAAAATTATCCATATTCACAATTTTCATGAACTAATCAAATTATTTCATTTAATGGGCCCAATGGCCAATTGCCTTCACAAAACACATGTTTATAGTAACATGAATCTTCCTTTAGGCCTCAATAATCCTCAAGATGAACTCAACCATGACCTATGACTAATATATGGAAAACATCAGGAGATTTAAATCACTTATGTGCAAGCTATAACTCATGAAACCTCCACTGGTTCAAACCACAACTACGTTTGCCTTTGCACAAATCAAGTCGCCTAAAAATATGTTTTACAAATAGAACTGGTTACCATAATTATTGATACATTAAATATCACAAAAATATTCATTAGATGAAAAATTAATCCATATTCACATTCTAGGTGATATCAAGCATCACCCACTCCATTTAATTCACTAACCAACTCAATCTTTCAAAAAAAGCTATCTTGTCCCGCAAAATCCAAAAATATTCTTATCCACAAATTGACCTCGAAACCATAACAAAAATAATCATCATGAGACAATAATTAAATCATTATAAATATATCTGAATTATATTTCCAACATAGCTTGAATCACCTCCTAACTCCTCCTAAAGCTCCTATAATGTCAAATTTACTGAAGACTTCTTCTAACTACCCCAAAACAACCCTTTGACTAGTCAACACAAATGGAGCATACTTTACCATATATCAGCATCACCATGACCTAATAATATAATTAAAATAAATAAAAACTGACATACATTATATAATGGTAATTTAATTTGCAAATCATGTGGACAACCTTGTCCCAAATTGAACTTCTTCATAAAATGACTTGTTTGAGTGGGGTCCACTCATCACCATAAGCTCTATCATACCTTTATGGAAATATTAATGAGTTATATACATGTTCCAATCATCATCAGGAACTATAAATTAATTCGGTCCATTGAGAAATAACATCTCTCAAACCGCTTTCAAGCTAGGGTTTCAAACTCATGGAAAGTTTTTACCTTCTTAACATTCGTTCATAAAAATGTGAAGATGAAATGACATAATTATTTTTGTGAAACATAATAGAATCAATTGGGAATTATCCTCAAGGCTATAAGGTCCCATGCAAACCACACAATTCAGGTGAGTAGCAGAAGACCCCATTCGAGTTGGAAATAACCTTGTTCTTGACCATGTTTCACCAAAAATGACATAACATGAAAAATAATCATAATGGAAAAGTGATTTTTTTGCATGGGATGATGAAACACCCAAAAAAATTCTCCAATCATCATAATGTCATAAAAAAATCTCAATCTTTCCAACCACTAAGACTTGCATAGCTAGCCCTTAGGGTTTTACACTTTGTAAAGGCTAGGGTCAATTGAAATAACATCATAACACATCATATAAACACTCCAAATGGTCCTAACATACCTAGTACATCATAAATCAACTGAATACATGCATCTATGAGCTCATATAGCTCCATATCTCATCCTCATACCTCCTAGCATCCATACCTACTCCAAATGAGCACATGCAACATGGTCACCAACCTATATCTGCACCTTGAAACTCATATGAGTTCCATAAAAATCTCCAATCATGCTTTCCATCATTCCAACATTATTCTCAAGCTTCCAATAAGCTCATACCACCATGCACCATCACCTAGGATATATAGGTCCCCGATTGGGCTTGCAAGAACAAACCATCCTCATTGAATTAAATGATATCATCATGAATACATCTCAATCATCATGTCATCATCATCCTCAGCATGATATGACCATAATCCATCATCCACTTTGTCATTAATGAGGTTTTTCATCAATGACAACACCTATGCAACAACATGCCAACAATCTCCCCTTTGTCATTGATGGAAAACCACCTAACTTCTCCCCCTTTTTACATTAATGACAAAGGATAATTTTAACTACATGTTATTCACCTTTCTTAGCTTCATAGGATCATTCTTTGGTTAGAAACATCAACCAAAGGTCTTAAACAAGCTCAAAATCTTGAAATTTCACTCAAAGACTAATTTTTGATCATTTTCAAGCATTCTTGGATTGTACTCCCCCCAGGAAAAGAAAATTCATCATCTATAATTTCCAAAAATAATGAATAAATTATCATCATACCTTTACACTTGGAATTTAACATCATCAACCATCTTTTAGGCAGGAAAAATTAGTCATTTCACCTTCAAACTCCATTTTTATCCATTATGAGACCACTGAACTAGACCTATACATGAAGCATATATCTCAGGAACATTCCAAAAATGATGCACATGAACAAAAATTTCCACCATACCTTCATTCTTAGGCCAAATCATCTTGTTAAGACACAAATTTGACTTGTTTCTTGTCAATTTGTCTTTTCTTATCTTAAGAGCATAGATCCTGAAGAGTATCTTTAGTGACTTTAGAATCAACTTTGGTAAGCTCTCAAACATCATTCAAGATATCAAAATCATATAACAACTCCCCTAGACTTAGGACAACCAAATCTAGGATTCAGGCACAAAAATAAGCATTTTACCTTTATATCTTAAGAAGAAATCAAGATCACCACTTTGGCATTGCCCCAAAGCTCATTTTCGGTGTTTGACTATCATATTAAAATGATGTAATTTAATTTTGAACTTGACATGCTTGACCTTGAATAAGAAGCACCTAGAAAACCTTATATGCCTTTAAGTCATCAATTACACCTCTAGAAGAAAAATCAAAGGCTCCCCATGTCATGAGGACTTTATCACAATTCTAAGCATCATTTTTTTCTTAATATAATATAATAACTTCATATCAAACATATTGATATCATGAACCATCTCTTAATATTAACTAATGTGTTAAGATAATTATTCCACCACAATAAAATGTCTTGATCAACCTTTGAAGGAAAACAAAGACACTATGAAACCTTCAAGAGAATATTTTCACTACTCTCAACCTGTCACTTACAAGCATGTAGGTCCTCATTCAATTAATAAGTGACATTGTAGCATCAATATTTTTTTTTAGATCTTACCTTCCAATTTATTTACCATGACTGAGAGTGTCTAGCCACTTCATGAGTTAGTTTAAACAACCATTTAAGCTTGCAAAGGTATCCACTTTGCTTCACATTCATACCACTGCACTTGTAACTTGATATATGACTTATTATGCAAGAGATAAGTAATTCTATACTTGAATTAGAGGAAACCAACTTCTTTTCACAACTACATGACTCATAATACCTTCTCACAAATATATACTAACTTATTGAGGTTAATATTCAACGAAGCTTTTCAATATATCTATGCACATACCTGTATAAGCACAATATTGACTCAGTAGCACACTTATACCATGAATCCTTTAGTTAATGAAAACTCAAGTAAGACACACTTTAGGGATACCCATAGATTTGGAAATGAGGTGGGTATTATTAAATTTTTGACTCATACCTCTTCTAGACATTAGGTATTCTTCATTTCGATCAATCTTGGCTTTTAATGACATGTACTCTGTCATATGAAAAATGTCTACAATCCTTTCATTAGAATGATATTCCTAATATGAAGACCATTTAATCATGAGTGACACAAATATGGGTTACCTGTTCTTCCTTTATCTTGAGATCCTGCAGAAGTTCACAAGATTCTCTTGTATCTAACACCCTTGGCAATAGACCTTGGAGTAATTCATTTACTTTTTCATAGAACTTTAATATCCTCTTTTAAGCTTCCTCTTCCTTCGTATTAGCCCACGAAACATTTAATAATACTTCATGAGGCCTACACCACATTTCTTCTTTCAACTAATGACAAAACATACAGACCCTTCACTTATTAACATGAAATCATCTTAAACCACACTACTGATATTCCTTTGTTGCTCAACATAGCTTCACTTATCACCTGAGAAAACTTACAATCTTATAGGTACTGATTTTTCATAATTGGTTTCTTCCTTAGAAATATAATCTAGATGAAAGATCATATATTCATTGATAACTTGATATCATTTAACAACTTGAGATAACGTTAGGTTTTATGAGTTCAAACCCTTGAACACATCCTCCAAGAACTATAACAATTGTTGCTTCATATTTACCATCATCTTTGTGTCATGACATCATACATACTACAAATTATTTACAAAGGATATTATTCATTCCTTAAAGGATCTGAGAAGCACATAGAATTCACTTTACCATATTTAAAGATTTTATGAAGACACTCACAAAATACGAAATGCAAGGCACTGTTAGCTATGCTTGATGTCACATGCAAGAGCACCTTGGAAATAATAAAGTCTTTATACCAGAAACTATAAGTCACAAAGACATCTTATAACACCATTTCATATCATCTTAACAATATACATACCTGTAGAAGTTCATTTGAAACTCTAAGCATGATCTATTTTTAAACTTCACATATTTCCTTCACTAGTGTTCTATCATCTGCATGATATGGAATAAATAAACCACTTTTCCTTGGTTAGAATAACACTATCAGATCTTGGATAAACAAGTACTCACTTTAAAAATCTCTCATAGACTTATTCAAGACAAGAAGTATACATATAGGTATATATTTAACTTTACCCATTGTATGGAACAATTTATGACTCTTTAAGATGAATATTTAAGATGAATATCTAAGCCATAACCATCTCTTTAATACAATGAACATTGGTTGCTAGTGCTACGAGCCCTGAAAATGATGAAAATCACATTTATCCTTTTGTGCATAAACCTTCACAGGAGAACCAAACCTGATAAGGATACTCATTTGACTATTTTAACTCCTCTAAGAACCTTGAAGATTCATTATAGAGAAAACACATCCAGTTAGAAAGATACACATTCCCAATTAGGTCTTTAGGGAATTTTCACTGTTAATTCATTGTTTTAACAATGATCACATAGATATTGGAATTATTTAGGATTAAAAACCACATGAATCTTGACGTACACATATTATTGGATATTTAAAAAAATTTAGCCTTATAGTCCACCATTTAGGCCTTTAAACTTCAACATTCCTTCTACATTTCTCAACAAGCACTTTTAAGACCTAGTCGGGTAGAGATGTCTTAATCATGAACAAAAATTGAATTTAAGGGCTATATCTTGATAAATACCACTGAAGTAACATCTTATAACTCTCTCGAGAAGCTTGTGTTATGATTTGGAGAAAAAGTATAATTTTCTTTACTCGAATCCAACTCAATTTCCACATGAACCTTCAAAAATCCTAGCACAAACCTCATAGATATTATGATCAAATCATCATTTGATGACTCTTACCATCTCTAACCCATAATCACAAAGAAATAGAACAAAATAGATCATGGATAACACATCACGAAAGAAAAATAACTAAACCATTTGGTCTTAACACACCCTAGACAATAATGTCACACTAATGAATAACCAAGGGACTTTGAAAGACTACACACGCAATGAATTACCTTTTAATACCTTTACATAGATTCACACAACATAGAAACCTAGAAATACTTTATTTATGATCTTTAAGCTCATTACAAACTCAAAATACACTATTTTTGTCTTATACCAAACAACATGAGACAATCCCGACCATAGACTCAATTATTAGTACTAATCACCGACTCACACACTTACTAAGACATCTCAGATTAACAATACTATGACTAAGAGACCTCATACTTTAAAGAAAAAAATTTATACACTTTAAGAAAAATAAGACTTGAAACTCTACATACCTTAACACCATGGAGAAGACACACACAGACCAAGACAGCTCCCCCTCACTCCAATGCTTCATTTTCACCTATACACCTCTAAGAAGCCTAGTAGAGGCATATATCATCATGGAGGGGCTAGATGAGATACCTAAGAAGGTATCAAGCCTTCTTTTGGATCCTTGACTGATTCATTATTTTCTGATTCTTCATTTTTCACAACAAAATCCTCCTTTTGATCAATCACACTCTTGAGATCCTCTTGAACACTTTGACTAGCCTCTTCCTTCTTCTTATACTCCTAGACTTGTGGCTTGGATCCTTGAGTTCCTTTCTTCAAGTGTCAACCTTTCCATTGAAGTCATCCTTCTTCTCAACCTTAGGGCTACACATGCTAGCTCTATGTCCATAAACACCACACTTATAGAAATTACCATGAAAAAACCATACCTATATGCATTTAGCTATCTTGATAGATGATCTTCCATGAGATGGAAGATTTAAATTCTCTCCCATGCTTGGCTACCTTCTTTCATTAGATCCTTGACTTGATTATTCTTCATTCTTCTCTGATTTGAATGAATCCTCCTTGAAGCCTAGACCTATTCTATCACCATATGCCTTTTGTTTTCCTAACATATTATACAAATTATCTAAAATTTCATGAAAATATGATACCTTTCTTGTAATGGTAGATAACTCTTTCTTCGATCCTTTTTCTCGGACCATATTTGATACACTCTTATCTCTTGATCTTCAACTTAGCTAGGGCCTCCTAAAGTTGAGTCTTTAAAACCTTGATTATTTACTCATGAGATATAACCAATTTCTCCATCTTCTCTTCTCAATACTCTATTTCTCACCTTAAGCGATAAATATCCCCATTATATCACCAAAGATCTCCCTCTAGCTTATTAGGCTACTTCCAAGGGCTTGATCTGATACCAATTGTTGGAAGTGACAAGGACTGGGGGGTGAATCATTCCCAATAAAACCTTTTACTTTATACTTCAAAATATCAAACACACATCCTCATGAAACACATATATCAATGTATTGTAAAACAAATATACTTCACCATGAAACATACTCAAAGCAAGGATCATAAGATATACACAAAACCACTCTTTATTGATATTCAAATCAGATCACAATGAATTGATGTCTTCAACAATAGTCAACAAGATACAATCAAGAGATACCAAGACAATAAACCTTGTCTCATGAATACATAAGAAGCTATTCTTCTTTATAAATGAATTCAAATCAATATCAGACCTACAAATACTTCTGAAACCTGTGATTACATCAACCTACTATGAAATTAACATTTAAACACATGACACCAAATCTACCCTCCTTCATTAACTCACCATCAAAGAAAACCATCTTTGCTTCGATCAAATCCTTTTCATGAAAATAATACCATTAACAGACCTATAGTTAAATTTTAGGGGATTTTGGATAGGCCCAATGGGGTTTTCTTTGCAATAAGGGTTTCTTAAAAATAAGATAAAAGGGGTTCCAAAATATTAGCAATAATGTACCCAAAACATCACTTTTATAGCCTCTCCTTGATTAAAATTCAAAATATTTTGGTTTCCCTCCTTTAGCTCAACCACATTAGCTTAAAAAAATCCCATAAGAATCACTAGAACTTTAACAACTGACCCATATAGGTTATCCTATCAAAAAATTCACCCATACACCAAAAATCCTCAAAATCCCATTATTGGAATGAGAAAATTCTCCTAGTAGAAAACTTAATTTTAGCAAAGATTTAAAATTAACCACATATGTTTAAAATGACATTTAAGAATCATCCATGGTCATAATTTTCATCAACTAATAAAATTATTTTGTTTAATGGGCCTAGCTACTCATTACCTTCACAACACACTTGTTTCTAACAACTTGAATTTACCTTTGGGCCTTAAGATACCTCTAGATGAAATCAACCATGGCATGTGATAATTCTATGAAAACTTTGGGACCTTTAAATCAATTATATTCAAGATATAACTAATGAAACATCCACTCGGTTCAAACCACAACTACGAGTTTCTTTCAATAAATTAAGTTTTTGCGCTAAAACGTAGTTTTATAAATGCAATCAAGTTAACACCATATATTATAAAAAAAGACATAAAAATGGATTCATTGGATAAAAAATTAATACGTATTCACATTCCAGGTGATATCAAGCATCACCCAATCCATTTCATTTACTAACCAACTCAATCATTCAACAAAATTTATCTTGTCCTACAAATCTAAAATTCTTCTTTTCCATAAACTAACCTGGAAACCATATCAAAAATAATCATCATGATACAAAAAATTAATAAATTGAAATATATCCAAATTATTTTTCCAACACAACCTGTATCACCTTGTAACTCCTCATGTAGCTCTGTAATGTCAACTTTACTGAAGATTGTTTCTAACTGCCCCAAAAATGCCCTTTGACCAGTCAACATAAATGGAGCGTAATGGCCATCTATCAACATCACCATGACCTAATAATATCATGAAAATCAAGAAAAACTTACATACATCATATAATGGTATTTTAATGTTTAACTCCTTTAGACAACCTTGTCCCAAACTGAACTTCTTCATAAACTGACTTGTTTGAGTGGGGTCCACTCATCACCATAAGCTATATTATACCTTTATATAAATATGAAGGAGTAACATACATTTTCCAATCATCATCGGAACTAGAAATCAATTATAGTCACTTTGGAAGCAAATCTCTCAAACCACTTTCAAGCTAATGTTTACCTTCTTAACATTCATTCATAAAAATGTGACCTTGAAATGAACTAATTATTTTGAAACCTTCTCGAATAAATATAGAAACATCCCTAAAATAAAAATGTGCCATTCAAAGCACACAATTCGGGTTAGCATCGAGAAGACCCAATTCGAAATGGAAATAGCCTTATTCTTGACTCCGTTCCACCAAACTTGACATAACATGATAAATATTAATCATGGAAACCTGAAATTTTCCCATAGCACCATAACACACCTAGAAAATTCTCTAATCTTCTTAATGTCATAAAAAACTCTCAATCATTCCACCACTAAGACTTGCATAGCTAGCCCTTAGGGTTTTACACTATAAAGGATAGGGTCAATTGAAACAACCTCATAACACATCATGGAAACACTAAAATGGGTCCTAACATACCTGGTACATCATAAATAAATTATATATATGCATCCATGAGCTCATACAACTCCATAAATCATCCTTATGCCTCCTAACATCCATACTTACTCCAAATGAGCACCTGCAACATGGTCACCAACCTGTATCTACACCTTGAAACTCATGTGAGTGCCCAAGAAATCTCCAATCATTATTTCCATCATTCCAACAGGCTTCTCAAGCTTCCAAGAAGCTCATACTACCATGCACTGTCACTAGGCTAGCTAGGTCCCCTTATTGGGCTTGCAAGAACAAGTCATCCTCATTGAATTAACTGATATCATCATGAATACATCCGAATCATCATGCCATCATCATCCTAAACCTTATAACCCTACTTCATCATCCAATTTTTCATTAATAATGTTTTGCATCAATGAAAAAACTATGGAACAACATGCCAACACCGACGCCGCGTGGTGGCATGATTGACGATGGAATCAGAAATTACCTTCCTCCACTACAACATTGAAACCGATTATCATCTTTTGAAACTAGTATCTCTTGCCATTACCAAACTCAATTCCCATAGGGGTATTCATTTTGCACATTCAATGTGGCTTTGTCGGCTATCTCACGCTTGGAATTGTCTTCTTGAGCCTAAAGTTAATCATTTTCTCTTATGCCTTATATATGAGGGTTTTCAATTTAAAGAATGACTTAGTCAAATTGGCATCCCTAATCCTAAATGCTCCATGTGCTCTGGAAATTAATCTTTTAAGTATTTATTTTCATCTTGTCCCCATGATCATACTATTTAGACTTGGATTCATTCTTTTTCCAACCCTACCATCCAGATTTTTTCGGTGCCACTTGGTTTTTTTGGTGATTTCAGTCCATGGCCACATTATATTGATACTCTATGGAAATTGTTTAGAGATTTTATTATTTTTCATATTTGGAAATATTGAAATTATTTTTAGTCCAAAATGACCAATGTTACCTTCCTTTCCATTAATGAAAAAGTGGTTATATTTTCTAATGTGAAAATACAAATTTAGGCCCAAGCAAAAAGGTTTCCCTAGAGTTTTCTCATTTAATTTTTTTCTCACACACTGGGAAGTGCACCATGCACTATGATCCGGGTCCCCTCAAATCCATTGACTTCGCCACCTCATCCATCTCTGTATTGGTATCCACCACATGTAATGCCGCATCATAGAATCCACTCTCACACAGCCATCATCGCTTTGCCTCTCCTCGGGGTCTTCCTTCAAATTCATCCTCCCATGGGTCGGGATGGAGCCCTTATCTAAGAGGGAAATGCATTGTTACTTATCCATGGTGGGGCTCTTCACCACCCGACATGCAGACTATGACTGGTTCTCCACCTTCGGGGTGGGGCATTATTATTCCTTTACGAGATCTAAATGCCTAAACATGATGGTTGACAGGTGGATCCTCCCTCGATCGAGCCAAATAGTGGAGTGTTTATCCCTCCCTAGGATGACCCTCCTCCTCGCGGTGTGGTAGTGTGTGCCTTGTTTTTCGGTTTTATGTAATTGTGTTGTTTTCTTTCCATTTTGGTGTTTTAGTTGTTTCCTAAGTGGAATTTTGTGGAAATGCTAATTTTCGGTATCCCCTACTAATGTAACTATGTTTTATTAATATTAATATAAGGTTTGTTCCAATAGTATATTTGTAGATATCCAAAATCTATTTACATAGTCATAAATTTTATTAGTTTTACTACTTATGGAGACCTATTGGAACTATCAAGGTTGTAATATGAAAAAACTTTAATACTTAGCACTATAAGACATTCTTAAGACTTAGTGATGCAAGATTATCTTCACCATGTCAAAAAATCATTTGAAACATATTCAAAAAGATCCCAAACATTCCTTTAAGAATAACTATATGTTTTGATCTACTTTAATCTCATTTTTGAATTTTTTTCATTTTATCTTCCTATGGTATGCCTTATCAAAATAGTTTACCTATAAAAGGCTATATAAGAGAGTCAATATCACTTTATAACAAGTGAAGCATAGTCACACAAGAAGTTTCAGATCCATATTGTCAAAGGTTAAGGTTTGAAGGATTGAAGTCAAGATTGTATAAATTAGTTCATGACCATATAGTAGTTATAACTTATATAGTCTTGTCCCTTAGCAGTTCCAAGATTGGTAGTGGTACCAAATAATTTGTAGTCTTTGATATGCATGTTTATCTATGTTGCACATTTGGATCATTCCTTCTCTTTCCTCTATAGTTATGTTTCTCTCCGCTCTTGTGTATTTTTAATAAATTACTTCATGTTTATCAAATGTTACAAGTTTGAACACATAATTCTAATTATGAATGGTTAATTTGGAAGGTAATTGATCGTAGTTAATATTTGTTTACAAAGGAAACAAGCATTTTTGGTTTGTGACAGTTTACAGAATGTCATCATAGTGTTAGCTAACTCGTTAATGTTTACTCAGTTATGAAACTACATGGAGCTTGTTGATTCATTATCTATTCATAAATTAATAGGACAAGTACTTCGCGAATCTTACAAACCCTGACTTCTCTGAAGAAAGGACACTATATGGAAGCTATTCATTCATGTGCTATTACATCTTCAAAAACTTATTGAAAACATTATAAGCATGGATATTTCTTGTTGGTTTATGCTTCGGGGTGACTAATAGAGGATATGTAGATTACGAAATTGTGAAAAATGTACATACATGGTGTTTTGTTATTTGTTCGTACTTTACATTGAAACATACATGATAGAAATATCATTTAATATAAAAATATTTATGAAACTATACATACACGGAGCCTTCTTACTTTCTTGTCTTTCACACTATGACATGGTTCTTACAATTAAAAACAACATCCAAAATAACATGGAGATGTATTATTGGCTCACTTATGACTATTTCTAACAAAGTCTTAGCAGATATTGGCTATGCAAAAAGTAAAGTAGCCTCGAATATTCTTAGTGGTTAGCAACCAACACAATGATAAGGTTATCTAAGGAATGACATTATGAATTGTAAATTAACTCGAGCTTTGATATTGGCTCATGATTTGCAATGACTAACACGACCTACCAAGTTGGAAAGCAACTGAAGTTTGAAATTGTGAAAAAATTATGAGTGTGGATATTTCTTGTTGGTTTGCACTTCGAGGGTGACTTATAGAGGATATTTAGAGTCTGACATTGTGAAATCAGTAGTACGTGGTGTTTCATTATTTTTTTACACTTTGCAATGAAACATACATGGGAAAGATCATTTAATAAAAAATGGTCAGTTAAACCGTACATACATGGAGAATTCTTATTGGCTTTCCTTTCACTCTACGACATAATTATTACAAAGGAAAAAAACATGCAAAAGAACATGGAGATGTATTATTGGCTAGCTTCGACTATTTTTGACAAATTATTAGCATATATTTGCTATGTAAAAGGAAAATTAGCATAGAATATTATTATTAGTTAGCAAACGACAAGGTTATTAAAGTACTGATATTGCAAATTGTGACGTAACTTAGGGATTTTATATTTGACCACACTTTTCAATGACTGACAAGACCTACCAAGTTGGAAATAAATTGAAGTATGAGATTATGAAAAAATTATAAGCATGGAGATTTCTTGTTGGGTTTTTATTTAAGATGACTAATAGAGGATGTGTAGAGTCGACACTACAAAATAAGTACGTATGTAGTGTTTTTATTAGTTCACACTTCGTAATGAAACATACATGACATAAATATAATTTAATAGAAAATAGTTTGTTAAAACCGTATATATGTGGAGCCTTGTTACTGGCTCACCTTTCACACTTTGAAATGATTTTTGTTACCTAATTTTACACCCCTTTCAAAATTGGTCAACTTGCAAAATATGGACTTGGTCATATGGTGAAATATTGAAGAGGAATCCGGAGAAAACAAGTATTTTCCATGTTTTGGGGCACTTTAAATTATTTTTGGGCATTCCTCTTCTTCTCTCCATGCCTTTGAAATCCAAAAACTTAAATTTTTTTGAGAAATCTAGGTCATTTATAATGTTTTGCAGGTTTCTGCTGGTTACGGTGGAATAGAGGAACAATTCTCAAGTTCCCCAAGTTCCCCGCATTGATGGCCAAACCAAAGAATAAAGGAACAAAATATTTCTACCAGCTGAAACAAAGGAATGATGCTACTAGCTGACACAAAGGAATCATGCTATTGGATGACACAAAATAATGATGCTACCGGCCGAAACAAAGGAATGATGCTACTAGACAACACCAAAGAATGATGCTACTAGCCGATACAAAATAATGATGCTACCATCGAGCACAAAAAGGAATTATACTATCAACCAAAACAAAGGAATGATGCTACCGACTGACACAAATGAATGATGCTCTGGATAACACTAAAGAATTATTCGAATAGGCGACACAAAGGAATGATGTTATCGGACGACACAAAGGAATGATGCTATTGGATGACACAAAGGACTAGAAATGACGGGTCGGGTCAACAAACAAAATTTAATGGGGAAACGATTAGGTGAGGGTAGGTGGTTGAAAAGAGGAAAACATCTTTAGAATTAAATAAGGTAGCTCTAGGTAGCTCAACAACCAGATTGTAATGAGGTATGGTGCCCATTTATTCTTCTACAAGTAAGGTACCATCGGGAAATGGATTTGGTAGGGTTATTATACCTATTTTCATAGATTTAATGCATGTTGTTGGTGGGTGGAAGTGCAATTTGAATTCTCTTTTCATTCTCTATATATTGTAAAAGGATACTCATTTGTAAGGGTTAGACATTCTTGTAATGTTAGTGCATCCTTCTATAAGTGTTGCATGTGGATTTTGAGTTACAAGCCTTAGATTTGGACATTTGTAGGGTGATTCTTTCCTTCCTCCTTCATTATAATGAACTGTGCATCTACTTGAAGCAATAAAATACTTGTTTTGTGGTTATTATCTTCCCTAGCTTATGTTTTATTGTATTTTCTTGCCTTTCATTTCTTCTACAGGTATATTGTGCATGTTTTATTCTCCTTGCAAGGTTTAAATCTATTGTGATCCATGGAAATGGTGGTTTGAATGTTGTTTTGGATTGTGGCACTCATGTTTGCCATATCCTCCTTCATTTTCCTCCCATTTTCACCCATCTAAGAGTATTTGTCCCCCTCTTCTTGGTGCTAACACCTCTCTTTAGCTTAGGATTTCCCTTTTCCACATCTCCTTCTCACCATGGTCACTTGGAATGATACAATAGAGTTAGATAGTTGCATTTCATTTCCTAGGAGTAGTTTTAGCAATAGTTATAGGTAGAGGAACCAACCTTCTATGGAATTTTGTCTTAGTGATATTCCCACAACTTGGAGACAGTCCCATGTTACCTCAAAATCCTAGGTTGTTTAAGACTTGGGACATGGTTTGATTTTGAGCTCTAGCAGATTCGACACACGTTTGGTGGGAAAAATAAGGATTTATTTTCATATTTTGCTAAGTTTTGGTGTGTAACTTAGTAAATTTCAACCTTTAGAGGCTTGTTTCTACACACACGGCTACTCCAATGTGCATGTCAACTAGTTTTAGCAGTGAAGTGCCTATTTTCATGAGAAGAATTCAAACAAGGTTAGGAACAAAAAAGAAATATCCTTTGATTATTTTCGGATGTTCTTTGAGGAGAAGAAGAAGAGAGCGGATCGTTTGAGAGATCAACATCACCACTGAAAAAAACTCTTTCTACTTCACCTCTTGTTAGGAATTTCTTGCTATCTTTTAATTTTGTAAGACTTATTGCATTCATGTCACAACAAAGAAATTTACCATTTTTCAGCTTCAGTAGTGGTAGCCCTCTTGATCTTAATGCACAACATGACATACCAGTAGCTTCACTCAAAAGTATTCCATACTTTACTGGTGAGAATCAAGTTACCCCTGCTGAGCACATTTAGGATGTTGTAAATGTAAGCTCTATTTACCTAATTATAGAGGATGATGTAGCAGTTAGGCTACTATCTTCTTCACTCAAAGGTAAAACTCTCCAATGGTACATAAGCTTAAGACCTACCTCTATTACCAACTAGGATGGACTTGGTGTTGTACTTTGTAATCAATTTGGGTAAAATGAAAAGAAAATTTCCTTGTTAAATCAGATAACAAATTTTAAGAGGGCTCCCAATGAGCTCATGGCAGATTTCAACTTCAGATTTCAGACATGGGATATAATTCCAACTCTTTTGAGACCAACTCCACAAGGTGTTTTCTTTTTTTCATAAGAGCATTGAATTCTCATATTGTTGTTATGGTACAATATATGAGTGCTATTAAATTTATTGATGCATATCCAATAGCCATTAGGGATGAGAATTTTCTAATACAAGCTGGAAAAATAGCCCCTAGGATGCCTACACCTTTGTTCACTAAATTGCCTCAAGCTCCGTAGCCTACCATTTCTCCCATTCCTAAGAAAATATCCCAATCTACTCCTCTACATCCTATTCTTCCCAAAATAAAAATAATTTTGATGAAATGAAATCCTTGATCATAAATTTGTCAAACAAAGTTATATCCTTGGAAAAATAGAAATCCCAATCTTATAGAAATTATCCTAATTAGGGAAATCTTCTTACTAAGGATTCAACCAAGGTTACCCACACTATAGAAACCAATACCCTAGCCAAATATATGGGAAAAATAAAAAAGGTGGTGAGCTCTAAATACACATCTTCCACTTCAAAAAATTTGCTCCTACTCAATCATTTCCTATTGCTAGCTCAAGTCAAACATTGGTTCAAGTGCAAAAATGTAATACAAGAAAAAAATGGTGTTTCCCATGCAACCAACCACATAATAAATATGTTTGTGCACATGTCAAGCTCATAATGTTATCATTAAAAATTATACCAATCACCAGGAACCATTTGTAGAATCAACCAATCCTAAAGTAGGAGTTCAAGAGGTCAATCCAGATACTGATCGTGTTCTTTAGGACTGATGACTCATGTGAAATAAATCAAGCAGTGGGGAGTTCCAACAGGACTTAGAATTATGTTGTTGATAACATAAGGTTTAAGAAGAGAATGTTGGATTCTCAACCTTCATCTTCTTATAATAATGGAAACACTATCAACAAGGAAAAAGAAGTTGGGGTGGATACATGTAAAAATAGATTTCCTGAGGTTCCTAGAAAACCTGTTTTATACAAGGAAGTTATTTCCCAACCAAATAATCCTATCCCAATGTTGCATCAATCAAGGAAAGAGAATAGTATACCCCAAATGCACAAGCCCGTTGGCCTTCATTTCAACATTATTGAGCAAATGAAGAAGAAATTTTTAATGTAACAATGTGGGATGCTCTGGCTATTCCATCTCAAATGGATCTCCTACATGAGTGTCTCAAGCAACTTCCTCAAGTTGATTCAATTGTTCAAAAGAATTGTACTGGTGTTAACTTGTGTAAGGAAAAGAAAGAAAAGGTAATAAAAGTTGTAAAAACCCCCACCCTTTTATATGTCCTTAATTGTGGGAAAACAATTGGTTCATAATTACATGATTGATTCAGGGGCTAGTACTTATGTGATGCCTAAAAATATTTTTGATATCCTAGGTCTTAAGTACAGTCCTATTTCTAAAGGTGTCTTATAACTTGATGGTTCAACAATGCTTCATGTCCTAGGGGTGACAAAATATCTTGAGTTAGCACTTCATGCTTTTTCGATATTAATCATAACTCATGATATATCAGTAATTGACTTGCCTCACATGTTTTACATTTTTATCAAGATATTTTATGGTCAAAGTAGGTGGTTACTTGTCTTTAGATTAGACTCACATGATCATAAGGACTAGATATGGTACAAGATTTACCATACAAGATGAGCCTATATTTTCTTATCATATTGAGTCTTATGATCCCACTCCTCTCTAATCAAATTTTCTAATACAAGAAGACCATGAACAAGATTTGGTTTTAGAAGAGCAACCTATTCCTCCTTCAAACTTGATCTTTTATTAGATGAATGGGCCAAATAAAATGATGAGTTTGATCCTTATGATACAACTTTGGAAACTAGACTTGGAACCTACTACATTCTTGAAGAAGGGTCTAATTTACCTGCACCACTTAAGAAAGAAAATAATAGTGATTCTAGACTATGGAATATGTTCTTTGATGGTTTTAGAAGTAAAAATGGAGCTGAGGCAAGTGCTGTACTAATTTCTTCGATGAACAAGAAGTTCTTATTTCCCCATAGATTGCGGTTTGCATGTTCTAATAATGTATCATAGTATGAGACATTGGTGCATGGCCTTAAAATTGTTGAAAAGAAGAAAATAAAAACATTACAGATTTTTTAGGTATATTGAATCGGTCATCCACCAAGTGAGAGGGAAGTATGCCACAAAGAATAAGATTTTGAGAGCTTATAAACATAGATTTTGGGATCTTTTGGAGAGTTTTGATTGTCTTGATTTACAAGTGGGGAAAAGGAAATTGAAAAAATAAGCATAGTATATGGAAGCCCTTGGTTCATAATTTTCACATACCGAGGATATTTTTAAAGATAATGTGTAATACATCAAGGTAGTGGCCAAACCATCCATTCCATACAAAACTAGTTGGCCAAAGTATTTTATAGTAATCAAAACATTATATAATTAATCTAGAATGAAGCTGAATTTTCCTCAAGAATGTAATATGATTTGCATGAAAGCTATGGTGATCAAATTATTCATCTGAAGAAAAAAAAATTCCAAAAGGATTGGTCACTTTGGAGCATATTTTCAATCCTGATGATGAATTCAGAGGAGAAGAGAAGAACATAACAACAAGGAAATAAGATTGCCAACCAGTCACAATTGCACAAGTAAAGGAAATTTTTCTTAGAAAGGTATGTGATGAGAATGAGAAGAAATCTTTTATCTCCTTGTGTCAAAAATTCAATAATGTATTCTCATGGGATTATGAAGACCTTAAGAGTTTGATCTAAACATTTTCCAACATTCCATTGATCTTGATCCTAATGTGAAACCAATTAGGAAAAAATAAAGATCTTTCAACCCTAAGATAAAGCCCCTCATGAGGAAGGAATTGTCCAAATGATTGAGGAAAAAATATTTTTTCCTATCAAATACTCTACTCATGTGGAAAATTTTGTTACGGTGAGGAAGAGAAAGGGAGAAATCAGATTTTTGTTGATTTCATACATTTGAACAAAGCATCCCTAAAGGATAATTATCCTCTACCTTCTATGGAGAAAATTATACAAACTGTAGCAGGAGTTGAAAGGTTCTTTATGCTTGATGGATACTTAGGTTTCAATTAGATCAAGGTTAGTGAGGAGGATCAGTACAAGACTACAGTTAAAACCAAATAGGGAACACATCCATATCATAAAATGTCTTTTGGTTTATCAAATGCAGGTGCTACATTCCAAAGAGAAATGGACATTTATTTTAAAGGTTATATCAATGAATTCATCCTTGTCTATCTGGATAATATTACCATTTTCTAAAAAGACTAAAGATCATATCAACCATCTTGAAAAGGCATTTTACAGATGTAGGGAATTTAGGGTGTCTCTTAATCCCAAGAAATGTAAATTTGTAGTCCCTAGGGTAAGCTCTTGGGGCATATTATTTAAAAGGATGGAAATTCCATTGATTCAGATTGAATCTCAGTCATTCTCTCTCTTTCTTTGCAAACTCACAAGAAATATTTGTAGTCATTCCTCAAGAAGATTAACTTTGTTAGGAGGTTCATCCCTAATTTTTCAGGATTATTTAGGTGTATCACTCTAATGTTGAAGAAGGCTTCATTTTTCAAATGGACAGGAGAAGGGAAAGATATATTTTCTAAGTGATTAAATTAAAATGGAAATATTATAGTCTAATATAATGTTATAGAAGTAGTAAATAATCACAATAAAATGTAATAAATAGATCCAAGAAAATCTAAGCAATGACATGTGAAACCATAATATGAAAAGATGGTTAGGAAGGCCTTAGTTGATTTGATGATGTTGGGAGACTATGTCACAGTAGATATCGGTTAAACAGAGGAGGGAAACATCACATAGGAGCCTGAGAAAATGTAGATCTGGACTATTTAGCTAGATTGGGGCACCTAGAAGAGGGACAAGGGCACTTGGGGCACTCTGGTATGTAGTTTAGGTTCCATGGTCTATGGAAAAGCTCTATAAACCTCCTCTCGAGGTGTCTCTTGGTGTTCATATGTGTTCACTTCCTATCGGGTGGATGTTGTAGTATGATCTCCGAGCACCGGTAAACCTGCAATAGAATAAATCACCTACAAAAACCTAGAAAAAGTATTAAAACCTTAAAAATAAATATGCATATGAAGGGGTTAGACAGTCCTTAGCAGCCACATGGTGGACTTACTAATCGATAGTCTCACTACATCTAAGACCCAATGTAGTTCTAGGTGTCTATGTATAAATCATGCCCTAGGTGTTCTTGTACAAGTCGTACTTTGTGAGTAGTGAGAAATAACTAGAAGTAGAATGTAAATAGATGGTGCATGGAATATAATAAACTCCTCCTATGAATTATGATGTAGATGAATCAACCTTTGTCCCTTGTGATGGAGCTAGATGGATGCAAGTGGAGCTCTAGATGCCTTGGATGGATGCAACGTTAGGTCATGATAGTAGTGCTTAGTGCTTGGTCCCTCATTATGATCTCATAACTTTATTTTGATATGGTTCTCTTGTTCTAATTTTTTAATTAACCCCGAAAAGATAGACCACAAAAAATATAGAAAGCTCAAATGGCTAGAAAGTTCCCAAAATATGAGAGTAAAGTTCAAAGAGGATCAATGTGCCCCGAGGGGGACCGGGGCACCAGGGGTGCCCTTTTCTTGGCTTGGAACCCCAAGTTAGAGTAGGAAAAAATAGTGTGACAAGTATTGACTAGGAAAATATAGGTAAACATTAAAAGTAAAAATAGAAAGAAAAGTAAGATGGCTAAAGACATGGGTGGGTTAGTACTATTTTTCACTCAAAAACCATATGAATAGTAGTATGAGACCGGGACTAAATAATTACCCAAAGTGCATGATTTAGTGTCTACACCAAGATTAAACAGGAAATTTCTCAAGCTCCTATAATTGTCAATCCTGAATATGCTATAGATTTTATCTTATATGCATATGGAGTTGAATCTAGTGTTTATGTTGTTTTGAATCAACAAAATGATTAAGGATTGGAATAGCCGATGGATTTATTTAGTAAAAAATTAAAGGATTATGAATTGAAGTAAAATCACATTAAAAAATAGGTCTTTTCTATCATGAGGTCTCGAATAAATTTAAAAGTATGCTTACCACTAATCATATCAAAGTTCTAGTCTCACATTCTAGTGTGAGAGAATTTCTTATCGCAATAAAAATCAGTGAGAAAAGATTTGTATGGGTGACCAAAATCATTGAGTATGATGTGACTATGAAGGCAAAATATCTGGTAAGAGGTAGAGAAATTTGTGAGAAACTTTCTTTGGATGCTCAAAATGACCAAGAAACCCTGTTTTCATGAATGAGGAATCTTCACATGATGGTGAAATTCAGCAGGATGAAGGAAATGTAGTTAATGATCATAGTTGGATTGGTGATATGACTACCTTCTTATCTATTAGTACATATCCTCTTCGAATAAACAAGACTAAAAGGATACATCTAAGGCTTCATTCTATTCCTTATGCACTGATTGATGGGATTTTATTTAAAAGGAACATTCATGGAGTTTTTAAATGTACATTGAAGGTGAAAAAGTAGACAAGGTTTTGGCTGAATTACACGATGGTTTCTCTGTGGAAATTTCTTAGCCAAATCCATTGTAATGAAAAATTTAAAAGAAGGTTACTTTTATCTCACACTGTTTGTTGATTCTCACAAATGGGTCAGAAAATATACAGAATGTGATTTCTTCACTAGTAAGAAGAGGTTGGATGCCCTTCAATTTCATCCAATTCAAGAAGATCAACCATTTTACCAATGGGGTCTTGATTTCATTGGCATGATCAACCCTCTATCAAGTGTTGGTCACAAATGGGTTTTGACAAAGTGAAAAATTACTTTACTGGGTAGATAGAGGTTGTTACGCTCAAGGAAGAAACTAAATCAGTTATATTGGATTTCCTTGAAGACATTGTGACAAGGTTTGGTATCCCTCAAACTATCATCTCTGATAATGAAAAATATTTCTTAGGATCTAAAATTTTCTAATTGGGCTCTTGGACTCAGAATTTATTTGAAGACTTCTTCCAACTATTACCCTCAAGGTAATGGTTTGGCAGAATCCACTAACAAGAACTTGATTAGGATCATGAAGAGAACAATGGATATCAATCAAAGGAAGTGGCATACAAAGGTGAGAAATGCTCTTTGGGCTGACATGATCATAATGAAGAAGTAAATTGGTACTCCCCTTACAATCTTGTCTATGGTAAATAATCGAGGCTTCTTTTGTCACTAAAATTTCCTTCACTTGAATTAGCTCAACATTTGGAAATTGAGGGTACAGATTAAAGAGAATAAAAATGATATAATGGTTGAGCTTAAAGAATTAAGAAATTCTTCCATGATCAAATTGGAGCAACATAAAAAATCAACCAAATATTGGTTTGATAAAAGGGATAGAGCTCAGACATTCAAAGTTAGTGATCTAGTCTTGAAATGGGATGTAAAAATAGTTAAACCAGGGAGACACTCTAAATTTGATGAAATATGGAGTGGTACCTATATCTTTAGTGCTTCCAAAGAGGCTAAATTTTTTGAGTTATATGACCTTGATGGAAATGAATTATAGATCCCAGTCAATGGGATATATCTCAATAATTCCCATTAGGTTATTTAATTACATCTTGTACATAGTATATTAGATATTCAATTCCCTAAGTGCTCTGTTTAGTATTTTTTTGCTTTTGGATGACATGGTTTTGCACAAGTTTCATGGAGGATTATGGAGAGGTATGAGTTGGGAAGAGTTACGAGTTTAAGGATCGATTGCAATATCTCATGGAATAAAATCAAAAGACATTAAAATCATATTTGGGGATAGTTTTAAATGTTCATTCTTTATCTCAACAGATTAGTTTTAGGGAAACATGGTCAAGTCAATGCATTAGGTGGATTCGGGGTAGAGTTTTGAGTTTATATCAGTTTTCATATTTTCAAGATGACTCCATGCCCAATGGATGTTTCAAGGCCACTAATATATTCAATCTAGAAATTACATTACATCATGAGTCACCAAACTATTATCTAATTTTGTACCCCTTACAAAATTGGTCAACTTGCAAAATCAAGACTTGGGTAGTATGATGAAGTATTGAAGAGGAATCTAGAAAACAAATATATTTTCCATGTTATGGGGAACTTGAAATTATTTTGGGGCATTCCTATCCTTCTCTCCAGGTCTTATAAGTCCAAACACTTAGAAAATTTTGAGAAATATGGGTCATTTCTAGTGTTTTTGGGCTTTTCGGGTTCTAGTGGAACACAAGGAACAATTCTTAAGCTCCCCGAGTTCCCTACATTGATGTCCGTGAGATGAACACGAACGAATAGTTCCTACCAGCCGACACAAAGGAATGATGCTATCGAGAAGACACAAATGAATGATGCTACTTGACCGACACCAAAGAATGTTATTCTTGGCCGATATAAAGGAATGATGCTACTATCCAACACCAAAGAATGATGCTACTAGATGACACAAAAGGATGATGCTACTATCCAAAAAAATGAATGATGATATCAGCCAACACAAATGAATGCAACTATTGACCAACACAAAGGAATGATGCTACCGATGACATAAAAGAATGATTCTACCCGTCGACACCAAATAATGTTCATACCAAATTGACAAAAATAATGTTGCTATCAGCCGACACCAAAGAATGATGCTACCAAAAAACACAAAATAATGATGCTACTAGCTGATACAAAGGAATGATGCTACCAATCGACACAAAGTAATTATGGTACTAAGCAATACAAAGGAATGATGTTATCAGCTGACACAAAGGAATGATGATACCAGTCGACACCAAAGAATGATGCTACCAGCTGACACAAAGGAATGATGCCACCATTTGACACAAAGGAATGCTATTATTGACCAACATAAAGGAAAAAATGATGGGTCCGGCCGACAAACAAAGTGTCACGAGGAAATAGTTAGGTGAGGGTAGGTGGGTGAAAAAGAGGAAAACATCTTCAACATTAAAGAACACAATTCTAGGTAGCTTAACAAGTTTTAAATGAGGTATGGGGCCCATTTCTTCTTTTGCAAGCAAGGTACCATTGGGAAATGAATTTGGTAGGGGCCTATACCTATTTTCAGATATTTAATCCATGTTGTTGGTGGGTGGAAGAGGAATTCAAGTTATCTCTCTTTCCCATTCTCTATATATTGTAAAAGGATGCTCATTTGTAAGGGTTGTACATTCTTATAATGCTAATGCATCCTTCTACAAGTGTTGCATGTGGATTTTGAGTTACATGCCTCAAATTTGGAAATTTACAGGTTGATTCTTGCCTTCATCCTTCATTGTAATGAACTATGCATCTACTTAAAGCAATAAAATACTTGTTTTGTGGTTATTATCTACCCTAGTTTGTGTTCTATTGCATTTTCTTTCCTTTCATTGCTTTTGCAGGTATATTGTGCATGTTTTATTCTCTTTGCAAGGTTTAAATCTATTGTGCTCCATGGAAATGGTGGTTTGAATTTTTTTTGGACTGTGGCACTCATATCTTCCCTCTCCTCCTTCATTTTCCTCCCATTTTCACTCATCTAAGAGTTTATTTCCCACTCTTCTTGGTGTTATCACCTCTCTTTATCTTAGGATTTCCCTTTTATGCATCTCCTTCTCACCTTGGTCCCTTAGAAAGATAGATTAGAGCTAGATAGTTGCATTTCATTTCCTAGAAGTATTTTTAGCAAAGTAGGAATAGTTAGAGGAACCGGACTTATTTGTAGGTATGTCTCAATGCAAGTCCCACAACTTGGAGACAGTCCCATTGATGTAGCCTAGAATTCATATATATCACCTAGTCATGCTGGCACATCACTCAACATAGGTTGAGCGCTCACTCAAGCACGCAAAGGTACGAGTCCCTCTTTAGGGTTCTTTGAAGCGGGATGGTAGCATGATGAAGTAATAAAGATATATACTTAGAAACTAATCCATCATTACATAGTTATACGAACCAAATCTATGAAGGTATGTGCTTAAGCATTAATCATAAAGAAATTAATAGCATGCAATGTTAAAACATACAATACACTCGGTTCACCAATACTCATCATATATTAATCATAACAACAAGATCAGAAGCTTCATACCATAATGGTCATGTGCGCATGGATCTCGTTAAAATTATCCAAATCACATGCACTCATGAATCTCTAACTCTTCACCGGCACACCAACTAAGTGATTCAACTCATAAATATAGGGTGGGGAATTTTCCTTCACCGCTTAACTATGCCAAAAATAGGTCTCATGCTAATAATAGCCACACACCTTTTACAATTATAGCCACACATGCAAGTGTGCTACCTATAAATCGATAGATAATCTGCAGTGCTAATTCTATTCATAGACCATCTACATGCAAAAGCACTTTGATCTCATCTTCTAAGGATAGATGATGCGTGGCACGCAAGTCTCAGTGTTGATTGTGTGCTCCACACACCAACTACTAAAAATAGACCTCATGCTAAAAAAAAGCTAAGTTCTGAACTCTGAACTCGCCCTTCCACGCGTCGGTTGTTCCTATCCTTTAGCGCCTTTGAATCTGGCCTGCTTTACCACACGAACTCTCTGTGTGAATTCTGTTAAGTATTTTCTCTTATCAACACCCATGTTTCCTCAAAATCTTGGGTTGTCTAAGACTTAGGTTAGGGTGCAATTTTGAGCTCCAACAATTCTTATAAATGAAAACAACATGTGAAAGAACGTGTAAATTTCTTATTGGCTCGATTCTGACTATTTCTGACAAAGTATTAGCATATATTGGTTATGCAAAAGAATAGTAGTGTGGAATATTCTTATTGGTTAACAACCAATAAGGTTATCAAATTACTAACATTGCGAATTGCGAAGTAACTTGGATATTTTCTATTGGATCATGCTTTAGAATAACTGACAGACCTACCAAGTTGGAAACTAACTGAATTCTAACATTGTGAAAACATTATGAGGGTGGAGCTTTCTTATTGTTTTATGTTTAGGGGTCACTAATAGAGGATATGTAGAGTCTAACTGTGCAAAATCTGTACATATGTGGTGTTTTTTTATATGTTTCCCACTTCGTAATGAAACATACATGGAAGAAATATCATTTAATAGAAAATTGTGTGTTAAACGATACATATGTGAAACCTTCTTACTGGATCACCTTTCGCACTCTAACATGGTTCTTACAAAATAAAACAACATGTGAAAGAATGTGGAGACACCTTATTGGCTGCATTATTACTATTTCTGAAAAAATCTTAGCATAGATTTGTTATGAAAAAGGAAAAGTAACATGGAATATACTTATAGGTTAACAAATGACAAGGGTTTCAAATGACTGGTATTACGAATTGTGAAGTGACCTAGAGATTTTTTATTGGCTCACCCTTTGTAATGAATGACAGGACCTACCAAGTTGGCAAGAAATTGAAGTATGACATTATGAAAACATTATAAGCATGGATATTTCTTGCTGGTTTCTACTCTGGGGTGACTAATAGAGGATATGTAGAGTTTGACACTACACAATTCATACGTACATGGTGTTTTGTTGTTAGTTTGCACTTCAAAGTGAAACATACATGACATAAAGATCATTTAATAAAAAATGGTCCATTAAAATCATACATACGTAGAGCCTTATTACTGGCTCACCTTTCACACTCTAACACGGTTCTTGCAAAGGAAAAAACATGTAAAATAACGTGGAGATATCTTATTGGATCTCTTCCACTACTTCAAAAGACTTAGCATAGATTGGTTATGTAAAAATAAAAATATCATGGAATATTCGTATTTGTTAACAACCAAAAAGGTTATCAAAGGAATGCCATTGGAAATTGTGAAGTAACTTGAATTTTTCCTATTGGATCGCACTTTGCAATGACTGATATGACCTACCAAGTTGGAAAGTAACTTAAGTATGGAATTGTGAAAAATTATAAGTGTGGAGATTTATTATTTGTTTACTGATGCAGGAGTATCACATTCTTCATTCATCATCTGCGATCCATTTGTAAATATGTAGTTTAGGAATGATGGTGAATTATTTTTCCCTCCATGTGTAACTATTTGAATTCAAATTGTATATAAACTAGGCTAATAAATCTAAATAAGGCTAGTAAGAGTGAGTGAGATTGTAACTAGGAAAATTTAGTGAATAGGTGGGAATAGGTGAGTTGTTGATGCGGCCTAGAATTTAGTAATAAGATCCCAGGCATGCTAGCACATCACTCATCCTAGACTAAGCACTCACCCGAAGCGCGCAAAGGTACCAAGCTCCTCTTTACAGTTGTTGTTGCAGGATGTTAGCATGATGAAGACTTAATACATTCAGATCCATAATTAATACATCATTCTACAGTGCATGTTTAGATCTATATCTAAGAATAAAAACTTTAAATGATATCCATGATGAAATTAAAACATGCAAGAACCAATTATACTCGGATTAATACTCTGATTCAGCCAATACACTTCATTATATTAAAACATGATAATTACACAAAAGCTCATTACAATAGATAATACCATAGCTTATTCGCATATTGGATTTGGTAACATAACCTCACAGTAATTTAGTTCTCACACACACACTACTATTCTATGTAGTTCATTACATATTTATAAGGGTGGGGACTTTCCCTTCACTTCTTGCATAACTCAAAAATAGGTCACATGCTGGAAATAACCATGCCCCTTTACAATTACAACCACACATGTAAGTGCGCTAATAATGGATCTCTCTAGTTAATCTGTTAGTAGCAATTCTATTTTTATCCCACATCCATGCAAAGCACTTCGTAGTCCTTCCTCCAAAATAGATCATGCATGTTATGCAAGTCTTCATCCAGTTTGTGTGCTCTGCACGTCATCTCCAAAAATAGCCCGCAAACTTGAGAATGGCTAAGTCCCGAATCTTTCTCTATCCTTTGTGTGTGATTACTTCTCAATATTTTTGTGCCTTTGAACATGTCAACTCAACATTACCCCACACTAACTCGCATTTCCACCACACAATGGTTTTGCAAGAATATGAATAGAAATAATAAAGAAGAATATGAATAGAGGAATGTAAAGAATTTTATTTATACAAAAGAATCATCTACTTCGTAACGCCTTCCTATTCTACATGAAGAATTAATTCTGGATACTCCTCTTTTATTTCCACTTCCAATATTTTCCACTCATTGAGTGCTTTGCCTTTGCTTTTTCTAGGATCTCCACTGCAATGGAATCCAGTTCATCTTGGGCAAGTTCTTATTTCTCATTCTCCGCAAAACTAGAACAATGTTGGACATTGCAGACATCCTCCCTTCCAGTAGATCCATTTTCTATGCTATAACCTTCCCTATCTCATCTAGCCTTTCCTTATGGGGTTCTTGCTTGCTCTGCTGCAAGGGCCTCACGCTTCGCTTCACTAGCGCTAACCATTTTGCGTGGCCTAAGGTCTTGTCCTTCATGGATTTTAGGACTTCATTGTCTTCCACAACAGTCCTGGCTTGTATAACTACTTTTGGAGTTGTACATATATTCAATGTTTGATCCACTTTCTTCAGCTCTTCCTGCAAGGCTTGCAGTAGTCCCTCATAAGATGAAATCTTCCTCATCACAAAATCCTTTTCCCACTCTTCCTCCTACTCAGGATCCTTTTGTGTTGGCATGTGTATGGGCCCATCCTCAAGCACCAAATCCACCAAGGTACATACATAATGCATTGCCGAAGGAAATTGTTCGCTACCTTGGAATCCAAATGTGGTCTTGCTTTCAGGACATGGTCTCCAATTTCCTCCACCATGCTGATGAAAGCATTGTTCTTCTTCTGTTCTAAGTAATTCTCTTGTTGTATGCACGCTATCTCTACATATTTGGCATTGATTTCTTCTCGTAGTGCCCTAATTGTTGCAGCTTTATCCATATTTCTCCGTGCCACCTCTGTTGATACCTTCACCAAGGAATTACTTGTTCATCTGACATAACAGTAGGCTTTAATGTTATGTGTCAGTCCGAGCATCTTCTTCATCTTCTTGATACACATGATTCTTCACATACATTGAAATCTGGTTCATCCATGTGTGTGTGCATTGACTAAGAAAATTGCTTCCTTATGTGCATTGTGGCCATATCTTCATCCATCATCTCCCATCCATATAATTTCATAGGGATCACCCTACTTTGAAAATGGGTGCAAAATGTTTTACTTGTGTTCTCCACGTAGCCCAAGACTAGTGTAGTATATTCCCCACTTATTCTTCTAGTTCTTGGCCCCTTAGGAACTGGAGCATCAAGATTTGGAGTTGGATCTTTAATTTCTCGAGCATTATCTGGTCCTACTTCCCCTTCCTTTACCCCTTCTTCTCCAGTCTTCACCTCTTCATCTTTCATTTCTTCCTCTCGTGGCTCTTCCGCATCCTCTAGTGGTGTGGGAGATTCAGGTGCGCTCTCCTCAAACTCTTATGTTGATTTGTCCATATTCAAATTTCTCCTTCTCTTCACAGTTATCTCCTTCCATGGAGAGATTCGTGGTGATATGCGCACTAACTGGGTAGTAACACCTTGGGTTTTGGTTCTTCTGAATACTCTTTTAAAGTGGCACTCTCCTTGGACTGCATCCAAGTCTTCATCACCTTCTCCTTGTACCTGTGGTGGGGTACCTGCACGCTCATACTCCACTTTTTCCATGGGATGTCTCCTACCTCTATGCTCTAAGCCACCACTATCTTCATGTTCATCCTCCTCTTCATCCACCACTATTGTTTCTGTGGGCTTAGGGACTCACATTTTCTACCGTATGCTTACCCTTAGGCAGTGCTGGAAGCGCAAACTCATTTTCCACATGCTTTTGTTCTCTAGTTTGGGCTTGATTTTAAGATACACAAGCATTGCTCCAACATCTCCAAATTCCAAGCTTACTGGCTTCATGCTTATTACATATGAGATAAGCCTCTCAATGTAGGTAGTCCATCCTGGATATACATATGTTTTTCTTAGGGTGTGATAATCACAATCCACCTTATCTGCAAAGGTGAAGTTTAGTGGCATGCATCTCGTGAACCGGTGAATCGACGCCTAGAAGTAGTGGGATGTGAAGGCATATGGCGCTTTGCACCAAGGGCCCCAAATTTTGTCCTTCATTTAAAATTGCGTGATGTAAAAATGTTGGTAGACCATGAACTGAACTTCCTTACCCACCACCGAAGGTAACTCCTTGGGTATGTACCACTCCTCTTTGAATGCCACGCAAAGCCTGTCATACCACATCTCCACCCTCTACTTAAATGGCTCGCCCATGGTCCCTTCGCATAAGTATTTATCAAATATTTATGCCAGAGATTTATTTTCCTTGGGGTACTCCCAAATATTTTCTTCTAGCCCATCGGGCACTCCAATCTCCATAAACACTAAAGACAATAAAATAGCACCAAAACTAATTATGTCACCTATGCGTGCTTCTTCAATGATTGTCTCAGCTATGTAACCCGTAATGTTGTAGACCACTCCTTAAGACATTTTCTTTGCAATGTGTAGCCACATTGTATTTACCTATGACCACCTTTCTTGGTAATTCAACTTTCTTATCAGATGTGCAACTACTGCAGTACTCACTGGTTACTTCTTCAATTTATCAATGTCCATAGCCTTGACGCGACCCTTGGTATATCCCAGCTCCTTCCTTGTCTCCAAGATTGCGTATTTATCAAGAAATTCACTCTCCGATCTTCTCCCCGAGGCCTTTAATCCAATGATTGTCAAAATTAATGTGTCTCGTGATTCTAATCCTCCATCGACGAAGTAGAAGAATTCCTCATGGACTATGATCATCAACCATAGATACAATGGTTCGTACTTCCCAAAATATGGTAGCTTGTATAACTGGTAAACCCTAATCTTCTTCAGCAACTTCTCCCGGTGTCATCGTACACTAATATGTCTTCTACTATGCGCTTGTTAGTTTTTATTCTCAACAATGCATCTAGTTCCTTCTTATTGTACGATGTTTGATTGTTGTAATCGTTGATCTTACACTTACGGATGTGGGGATCCCATTCTTATCCCACAATCATGCCCTCGGATATCTTTTGTATTTCTAAGAAATTACTCTCGGGAGTAATTTCTTCTTCCACTGCACATTCTTCTTCCCTTTCACTCTGTTTGCAGTGCTTTCTTCGGCGCCATTTGAAAATATCTCCTTTTTGTCTTTTGAACGAGTAGGTGAAACCCATATTTTGAATCTCCATTCCCTATTGGAAATCGCATGCCCTAGCTCTTTCGTAATGCGTCTTCTTCACTCAAACCCTCCACCAATGGGGACGCAAGCTTCTCCTACGCACAAATATGCTCTCCACGTCTGGTTTCACACTCTTCGCACCTTAACATGATTCAATCAGCTTAGTTGCACTTGGCTCTTTTTAATTTCTCACAACTTCAATGGTGAGAATGAAATCGCATCCCATCCTTATATAATTTTTCAAATTTTGAGTGCATTTATTTCTCCTTTACCTACCAAAAATCCTCTCATTCATTGACCAATTTCGTTCTTTCCACGCGGTACATATTTGCACCCTAGCTATAACTTTCTAGCATGCCTTCCTACCCTCTGGTCACAAACTTCTCTTCGGCGCACTTGGATGCGCCCGAGTATCTTGTCAATGTTCCTTCCACTCGGTAGTTTCCATGGCCTCTGCTTACCTCACGTTATACTGTTCCTTTATTCATCTCTATCTATGGTCACCTTTTAGAAGAAATCTCTTTTCTAACAATTCTCCAACTTGAATAACACCCATAACAGCTTTGTTCCTTTCATGTGTACTTAGTTTCAACAGTCATGTACCTGGATATCAATAACCACCCCACACTAAAAGTATGTTAAGTCCTCTACGCATAAAAATATTCAAATAGTAATTAACTTTAGGTGTGCAAACACACTTATTACATAAGAACAAAAACTAAATTGACAAAGGATAATGACGATTAAGGAAAGACATGAAGGAAATATAGAATTGAAAACCTAATCTAAATGGAAACACTTCCTTATTACAAACACCAAGAAGACTTATTTATAGTAGGGCTTCACCTACTCCCCAATTAAAGTAACCGGGTAGCCATGTTCCATCAAGCGCCTTAACCGGAAAACACCTGTTTCAAGTATGTAAGCGATAATATATGTTGATTAGAGAAAATACTTAGCGAAATTCACACAGAGAGTTCATGCTTGGAAGAACAAAGATTCAAAGGCGTGGAAGGATAGGAACAACCAGCGTGTGGAAGGGCGAGTTCGAGTTCAAGATTTAGCCGTTTATGAGCATAAGGTCTATTTTGAGGAGCTGGCGTGTAGAGCACATAATCAACACCGAGACTTGCACGCCACGCATCATCTATCTTTAGAGGATAGAATAGAAGTGATTTTACATAAAGATGATCCAAGAATAGAATTAGCACTGTAGTTAACTACCAGGGATCTATAGATAGCACTTGCATGTGTGGCTATGATTGTAAAAGGCGCGTGGCTATTATTAGCATGTGACCTATTTCTCAATAATTAAGTGGTGAAGGGCAAGTCCCCACCCTATATATTTATGATTTGAATACTTAGTTGGTACATGTGTAGAGAGACCCGGATATACATGTAGAGAGAGGGAACTTGAGCTAGAGATTCATGTGTGTATGTGACTGGATAATTGTATCAGATCCATGCATGCATGATCATTATATTGTATGAAGCTTCTATATTATTGCTATGATTAATATATGAAGAATATTGGCCAAACCAAAGTGTTATCTTGTATGTTTTATCATTGCATGCTATTGATTCCTTTATGATTAATACTTAAGCGCATTCATTCATAGATCTGGTTCTATTATAACTGTGTGATGATGGATTAGTTCTAAGTGTATGTCTTTGTTACTTCATCATGCTAACATCCTACTACAGCAACCCTAAAGAGGGACCTGGTACCTTTGTGTGCTTTGGGTGAGCACTCAGCCTATGCTGAGTGATGTGCCAATGTGACTAGGTGATATCTATGAATTCTAGGCTACATCATTGGTTCATTGCCGAGAGACCTCTTTTTCAGTTGTTCCCAGGATGGTTCGTGATGAAGACATACCGGTTAACTTTGGAAAGTGTTGAAGAATGGATTCACGATCTGGAGGAAGAATACACACGAAGGTTTAGCACTGGATCCGATTTAGCGCACGCACTTGGGTAGAACAAAATTTGTATGACAGTTTGTACAAGAGCTTCTTTGTTATCTTTCCAATAGAGTTGTACGAGTGGTTGACTGCATATGCATCTAAGAGGAATTAGAGATATCGCACACTTGTTTGGACATAGGAGGAATTTCAAGCACTGTATGATGTTGACTTGATCTGGACTCGCGCGGTGGATATGTGGTTTTGGGGTGTTTTAAACAACTATATTCTGGAGTATTCAATATCGAAATATTCATGCCCGTAGGTACCCAAATTCTATTTTTACGATATCCTGGGGGACATATTTGCAAGGTATTCCACTGGCAATCAAGATATTGATGGTAACGTTGAACTTGGAAGATAAACCTATGGCTAGCTAAAAACCTCCAATGCGCGGGGCAGGAACAGGATTGGTGAAAGATGGCAGACCTAGGCGATGAAATACAATGAGAGGGAAGAGAGGTGGATGAAGTATGATGAGGCACACAGAGGGATTTATGGAAGCAAAAGGAGTTGCGGAATGGATGGCGTTGTGGAGAGAGATGGTTCGTGAAGGATTTGAGGCTCATGAAGATGACAAGAACTATTTAGAGCATCAGGAACTCCCCCATCTAGGAAAGCATGATGGAGAACCCTCTTCGCCTCACATGGAAGTGCACCGTTAGAGATATGACCTAGGCCATAGGTGCACATCTAAGCCAACCTGCTGACCTAGCCCTTGCACTTGGTTTTCTAGTATCTAGTACAATAGGAAAATATAGTTTTCATTTGGAAAGTGAGAGAGCGGGAGCAAGTCAAAAAGTTAGTACGCTAATGGCAGGACAAAAAAATTCATTATTCTTTGGAGGTACATTTTCAGGCTCATCATCTGCATAGAATATGAGCGCGCCAAATGTTGGATTCACCTCTGAACTGGAACTACTTCACAGACTGTAGGGGTTTAGTATAGTACTACTATCGGAGCACATGGGAGTGCATCTACAGGCCCTATTCCAACTTCAGGTGGAGGATCGGGAGGTATGGGTAGTTCTAGTTCCAATGGATCTGGTGGTTCTAGAGGTAGAGGAAATATAGGGGGTTCTGGATCGGGTGGACAAGGCCCACAACAACCTCAGAATATTTATATGGAGATGTCCCTTCGTCTCCCAGAGTATAGGGGTATCGAAGATGCTTACGAACATGTTCATATGTGTGAAATTTTATGGCACGTGAAAGGTATCACGGCTTCTGAGCGCAAGGAAAGTCAATTTGCTACTACATTACAAAGCACATGCACAACATAAATCGGTATAGGAAGTTTGATCCCAATCAAACTTGTATTGATTATGCAACATTAAAAGATGCTTTCTGAAAGAATTCCATATCCCAGAGTTTGAGTAGAAGAGTATAAGTGCACTTAAAGATATTAAGCAAGGCACTACTGAGAGTGTACGTGAGTATGATGCCTATTTTAAGACACTTTTATCAAAGCTCTCTTATGATATACATGCAAGTCAACATGCACAATGGTTTGTTGGAGGATTAATTACTCCATTTCAAAGGGCACTATCACATAAACATTATACTGATCCGCAAAGCATTGGAAGCAGCTTTACGTGCTGAGGTAGTTGGGAGTAATAATACTGGTGTTAGTCCATGTTCTTAGAAGCTCAGATAGTAGCTATGGTGAAGCAGTTAGAGAAATTATCAGCAAACTCAGCTCATGAGACATGCTCAGGAATCTGGTGTATATTGTGAAGTGGAAGGTCACACCAAGGATAGTTGTCCTCACAGATCTGTACATTCATTACTTGTTGGACTATGAGATTTTCCATTTGAATCATGACGCTAGTCACTGTCCTTTGCTGTAACGCGCGATCAGGAAGAATGTATCTTCATTTTGTAAGATTTGTAGGTCCACGACCCATGATACTAAAGATTGTAGATTGATTGGCTAGATCCATGATGCCATTGATATTGGGGTTCGACAGAAGTGTGGCTGATAATTCTAAAGGAAAGAATGAGCACCAGGATCGGGATTATAATCAAGCGCGCTATGACAGGAATGATGGGTGATTTGAAGGAGGTCATGGAAGAGGACGGGGATATCGAGGCGGATATGGAGGATGAGGCCGAGGTGGAGGAAGAGGTGAATTCCCTCGTGGAACATGTTATACATGCGGATCACCTGACCACTATAGGCGTGAATGCCCACGCAGAATATCTCCTATTCATTTTGCGGAAAGGGTCATAGTTATGAAGAGTTCTCGGACTTGTATGAGCATCTCAGTAAGAAGCACAAGAAAGAGAACAAAGGCACAAGGATGGTTAGGATCCAACGTGCGGTAGAGAATTAGTGGATGCCCAAGTTAACACCAGAACCCGAGGCGGTAATAAAGTGAAGATTACCACACGAGCTGAAGCGGCACGCGTGAAAGAGGCATTACACCAGACGACGATCACTAGGGAGGAGGTTTTGCATGCTAGGTATCTAGATCCAACTCATCAGAAGGAAGTTTATCAAGAGACAATGGAGGTTCTCAGGAATCTTCAGGGTGAGATACAATGTTTAAAAGAGCAGTCTCGAAAATGGAGCATAAGAAGGATACGAAAAATCCCCTTCTGATATTGATGACATCAGAGAGGTATGTAGAATGTTGCGCCAGGAGAATATTATTCCTTTATTAGGAAATTGGTTGAAGGGAATACTCCATGTGCAGGAACTGAGACTAAAAGACAAATACTCCATACAAATCTCCCTCCTGATAGCATTGACTACGACAAGGAAATCACTTTGAATGATGTTGTGGATGGTTGGTTTTTTAGCAACATTCTGATTGATGCATGTGTAGAAGTAAATGTACTTACATTAGATGCATGGGTGCAAATGGGGAGACCTCCATTACAACCATCATCTAATGTATTTTTCATGGTAAACAGGACAAAGGCTACTCCCATAGGAGTTCTGAAAGATGCATCTATAACTATACAAGGGGCCAAGTTCATAGGAGATTTTGAAGTGTTAGCTCTCATGGAAGCGGACAGATTTCCAGCTTTTCTTGGGCACCCTTGGTGTTATGTAAACAATGCTGATTTGAGGTTTAACAGGGGTATATCATCTTTGAGAACAAGGAAGAAAGGGTTATAATACCTTTGACAGATGGGAAGTCCATACCATATGTAGAACCTTTGAGTGAAGAGGACTTGAACAAAATTTATATACGCGCTATTCGGGACCCAGAGGTCAATGAGCCATCAAAGGAGGGAATCCTGCATTGGGAAGATTCTCAGTCTATCAGTGATACTACAAGTATTTCTTGTGATAATTGGGCTCACGGTACTTATGAACTGGTGGGGCACGTGGTTTCTTGTAAGAAGGGTTTTCACTCTGTCAGATGTATAGGTCACTCAGTACCCCGGTATACTGGAGTGGAAGATCTGACTGTATTTTTACAAGCCATGGAGGTAAAATGGGCTGACCAGTTAAAAGAAGAGATATGTTAGCATATACCTTGTGCGGGACAGCAATGTGCTGGTGGGTGGTTCATAGAGATAATCTTCTAGAATGGGAAGAGATTGGAACCACCTTATCTACCAGGTTTCTAAGGAACAATGCACCTACAAATATTTGTCCTTATCATGGTGATCAACCTGTTTAGCATCACATTCAGCAGTGTGAGAGACTCTGGACAGCAAGACAAGAAGCATTACCACCTTCACTTTGGGTGCATCGGTTATATTCTACTCTACAAGGTTACGCATGCGTGCTTGGTATGTATATGCTGAATTATATAGAGAAACTGGAAATTGGTAGAATTTGACTACAGGGATGATCCAAACTTTTGACTTCTTCTCATCTAAACCACCAGTGGACAAGGCATTGAGCTTTATCAAGTGCTTAACTATGGGAGATAGTGGGAAAGTGGAAGAGCTTATTCAAGAATTATTTGGTGAGATAGAGACAGGGGTGCGTTTTGAAGAAGTAGATGACTCCATACTACTTGAACGCAGCTTCCCTTGAGAAAGAAAAGGGGAAGCTGGTTTACATAATTGATGATGAGGAAGTTGAGAACTTGGATGTTGATCATTCACATGGAGCATGCGAGGTCTTAGATAGTGTGGATGTAGATACACACACATATCATGAACCCATGAAGACAACAAAGGTGAATATTGGAACGGAAGTTGAACCTAAGGAAGTGATAATTGGAGATTACTGGTCCGAATCAGAAGTGGAAAAGATCATAGAGTTACTTAGAGACTATGAGGACTTATTCCCAAGAGGGTACCATGAACTTAAAGGCGTGCATAAATCACTTGGAGAAATGAAGATAAAGCTTAAGGAAGGTGCGCACCTGTTAGAAAGAGACCTTATCAAATGAATCCCAATTTGCGTGAGAAAGTAAAAGAGGAAATTGACAAGATGTTGAAATCTGGAATCATTCGACCCTTGGATGAGTCAGAATGGGTTAGTCCTATGGTGATAAGTATAAAAAAGATGGTAGGATTGCATTTGTGTTGATTATAGGGAGTTGAATGCAGCATGTGTTACAGATCATTTTCCTACGCCATTCACGAAGAGATATTAGAAGGAGTGGGTGGGTGCGAGATATATTCATTTATAGATGGGTTCTCAGGGTATCATCAGGTTAGGATTACTCCGAAAGATCAAGAAAAGACCACATTCACTACTTGAATGGGGAAGTTTTGCCTATACTATGATGCCCTTTGGATTGAAAAATGCACCTGTTGTATTCTCACGGATAGTTGTTCAAGCATTCAAGGATTTTATTCACAACTTCTTGCAGGTCTATCTAGATGATTGGACCATATATGGGCTTATTAAAGATCATTGTGACAATCTACGCTTAATGTTTGAAAGATGTAGATAGTTGAGTATCTCATTGAATATCAAGAAGTGCATCTTTGCTACACCTTTTGGAATACTATTAGGGCACATAATCTGCAAGGAAGGGTGTTGGTTGATCCAGCTAAAGTTGCAGTCATTTTAGGCTTGAAAGTGCCTACCAGTCAAAGTGAGGTGCATGATTTTTGGGTCACATAAGGTATTATAGAAATTTCATCAAAGGGTATGCCAAAGTTGCCGCACCTTTGGAAGAGTTACTCAAGGGGAAAGGTACATTCTATTGGGGAGAATCGCAACAACGCACGTTTGAGATATTGAAGGAGAAACTTACTACCGCACCTATCTTACACTTTCCTTCATGGGATAAACCTTTTCATGTACATGTGGATGCCTCTAGCATGGCCATTGGCATTGTATTAGCTCAACCTGGAGAAGGTATAGTAGATCATCCCATTTGTTTTGCTAGTAGAAAGTTGACCCCTGCTGAACAAAATTATACCACTATAGAGCGCGAAGCTTTGTCCATGATATATGCCTTGCACAAATTTTGACAGTATCTATTAGCCACACCATTTTTGTTTTATACAGATCACATGACATTGAAGTATTTGGTGAACAATCCCATCTTACAGTGGTGCATATGTAGATGGATACTCTTATTTTAAGAGTTTGACTTTACAGTTGTGGTAAAACTAGGGAAAAGTAATTCTGGACCGGATCACTTGTCTAGAATTCAATCAGGTGAAGAAGCACAAACAATAGAAGAGACCATGCCTGATGCACAGTTGTATAGGTTACAACGCATGCCATTGAATTAGAGGACATTGTTGTCTTTCTAAGGACTGGTATAGCACCAGAAGGCATGAAGGCTTTGGAGAAGAAACAACTTGCTATACGCACGACACCATTCATGTTAATCAAGGTGATTTATACAAGTTAGTCGATATAAGTATTACGCCGTTGTGTATTAGAGCATGAACACAAGGATATAATGGAGGAAGCACGTGGTGGTATTGCAAGTGGACACTATGCAGGTGATGCTACAATGTGAAATATCTTACTTTTGGTTTATGGTGGGAAACATTGTATAAGGATTGTAAAGAGTATTGTAAAGCATGTGACCATTATCAACGTCTAGGTCAACCAGGATAGAGGGATGAGATGCCTTTACGACCAATTACAAGTGTAGAACCCTTTGAGAAATGGGCTATTGACTTTTTAGGGCCTATTTCACCATCCGCGCATAGGACTGGATCACGCTATATCATTACTTGTATAAATTATCTTACAAGATGGGCAGAAGCAACACCTACGAAGGACTGTATAAATGGCTACAATAACTAGGTTTTTATGGGAGAATGTTCTTACAAGGTATGGATGTCCTTTAAGTTTAACAAGTGATAGGGGCACACATTTTTTGAATGAGACAATCAAGATTTTGCTAGATGAGTTTATGGTTGCACACCATAAGACTACACCCTATCACCCTCAGAAAATGGAACTACTGAGGCTTTCAACAAGATTCTGAGCCACACATTGACCAAAATTTGTGATGTTGGAAGAAAATATTGGGATGACAAAGTATCTGCTGTTCTTTGGGATTACAAAACAACATATAAGAGATTGAACAAAGCCACACCCTTTCAGTTTTTTTGGATGGAAGCTATTCTTCCTATAGAATTCATGTTACCTTCTTTGTGCATTACATGTGTTGGAGGTCTAGCTGATGAGCAAGCTTTGGAAGAACGGATTGAGAAGATGGTTCAACTGGATGAGTGCCGAGCCATAGCATGGTGGATTCAAAAGCAAGAAAAAGTGTGGTAGAAGGCATGACATGATAGACATATCCAAGATAAGAAGCTTGCTAGTTGGAAAAATGATACTCCTTTATGACTCTAAGTTTTTGCACCATCTAGGAAAGCTTAAGGTGCATTGGTTGGGGCCATATGTTACTACTCATATACTTGAGTTAGGCACTTTCCAGTTAGAAGCACTTGACGGAACACGGTTGCCTAGTTACTTTAACGGGAGTAGGTTGAAGCCCTACTATAAATAAGTCTTCTTGGTGTTTGTAATAAGGTAGTATTGCCAGATAGATTAGGTTTCCCTTTTTGTATTTCCTTAATGTATTTCTTTCATCATCGCTATGCTTTGTCAATTTAGTTCTTGTTTTTGTGTAATAAGCGCGCTTGTGTGCATGAAGCTAACTACAATATGAAGCATGTTGATGCGCAGAGGACTGCACATACTTTTAGTGTGGGGTGGATTGTTGGTGACTCCCAGGTATAATGCTGTGAAAATTTTAAGTTATAATGCTGCGGACATTGAGGAAGTAGAATGCTAAGGGTGATTCACAAAATATTGCTTTGAGGAAGTAGACTACTAAGGGTGATTCACAAAAGATTGCTTCTCAAAAGTAACCAAGGATGGAGATGAATGAAAGAAAAGTATAACGCAAGGTAAGCGGTGGCCATGATAACTACTAGGAGAAGGTGTAGTGACGAGGTACTTAGGTGCTAGAGCACGCACTGAAGAGAAGTCTGTGACCAGAAGGTAGGAAGGCGCGCTAGAAGGTTATAGATGTGGCGCGAAGATGTACCGCGTGGAAATGAAAAAATTGGGCAATAAATGAGGAAATATTTGGTAGGTGGAGGAGCAATTAATGCATCAAAATTTGAAAATCTATATAAGGATGGGATGCGAGTTCATTTTTACCTTTGTGATTGTGCGTATTTGAGAAAGAGTTAAGTGCAAAGAGCCGAGTGATCGATTCAAGGTGCGAAGAGCGTGAAACCAGACGTGAGAGGAAGCTTTGTGTGCTTAAGAGCTTGGATCCCGGTTGAGGAAGGGTTTGAAGGAAGCAGAGAAGACAGAGGTGAGCTAGGGCATGTGGGTTTCATGATTTGAGTTAGGGAACGCTTGCATCGAGCTAGGGTTTGGATTGCACCATTAACAAATACAGAGAAGGTATCAAACAAACAATTGCAAGGTCTAAAATGGCTCCTAAGAAAGTAGTAGCAAGCAGCACCGAAAGGAAAGAAGAAAATAGTGGTTGAGGAAGAAGAAGAAATGGCTCCCGAGAGTAACTTTTTAGAAATGTAGTACCCAGAAGGGGTGATTGTCGAAAGAATAGGAGTCCCACATTCGAAAAGTAAAGTAAGTGAATACAATCATAGGACTTCTGATAACAAAAAGGAACTAGGATGCCCTGCTTACAACAAGAACAAATAAGCACACGATAGAGGATATGCCAGTTTATGATGATTCGGGGAGAAATTGCTAAGGAGAACTGGAGTATACCAACTCTACGAGCTTCCGTATTTCGGGAAGTACGAGCCATTATATAGATGGTTGATGAGCTGAATACATGAAGACTTCTTCTATTTTACAGGAAGAAGGGTAAGGATTTCTTCCGCGCTTATATCATCTGTGACAGGACTAAAGGCCTCAGGAGAGGATATCAAGAATGACTTAGCAGATAAAGCTGCTATTATGGAGACACATCACGCGCTGGGGTATATGAAAGGTCCACACGGGATGGACATTGGAAAATTGAAGAACTGCCTGGTAGTGAAAGCGGCAACACACTTGGTAACAAAGCTGAATGACCAAGATAAATGGTCACAAGTAAACTCTTTATGGTTACATGTAGCAAGGCACATGGCAGATGGAGTTGTATACAACATTGTCGGCTACATTATAGAGGAGATAGTAGAAGAAGCACGCACAGGAAAGAAGATAATCTTTGGCATTGTCTTATTATCTTTAGTGTTCATGGAGATCGGGGTACCAGATGGACCCAAGGAAAACATATGGGAGTACCCCATGGAGAATAAATATCTAGCTGAATGATTTGAAAAGTACTTATGTAAGGGGTCCATGACAGATGATGTCAAACAGAGGGCTGAGAAATGGTACGATAGGCTCCATGTGGCCTTCAAGGAGGAGTGGCGAATACCTAAGGAACTACCTTCGGTATTGGGAAGCAGTTCAATTTGATGTGTATCAGCATTTCTATATCGTGTGCTTCCCAATGATAGATGGCACATGGAGCCCATGGTGTAAACTTCCTTACGCCTTCACATCTAGGTATTTTTAGGCATCTGTGCATAGATTCAAGGATACAAAGAGATTAATATTCAATGTAGATAAGGTAGATTGTGACTACCATACTATGCGGAAGAAGTATGTATATCCAGGGCGGAACGCATACAATGAGACTATTCTTTCTAGAGGTATTGAGCATCAAGCCAGTAAGTCTTGCGGTGGGTGACATAGGGGTTGTGCTTGTATACATACAGCTGAAGCCAAAGATGGAGAATAACAAGTATGTGGAGAATGAATTCATGCTCCCAGGGCCGCCGAGGGGAAAACACACGTTGGAAAATATCCCGGCACCTAAGCCATCAAAGACCATTCAGTTTGATGATGAAGAAGATGAAGATGAGGATAGTGGGGGCTTAGTGCGGAGGAGAAGGCAGCTGACTAGGAAAAAGGAGGCTGAGCACACAGACACTCCACCAGGAAGGAGGAAGAGCAAGAAGGCACTGAGGAGGGATTAGAGGATCAAAGATTCAAAAAGGTGTTTAAACACACCAGGACACAAACTCCTCAGACTATGATAAATTCACCGCGCCTCTCACCAAGTAAAAGATTCTTACGAGAAGAAATGATGAAGGAAGTTGAAGCTTAATGAGGAGGCAGAAGAGTCAGGGGAGAGTGTGCATGCATCTCCAATCCAGCATGGAACAGAATAAGAGCCCCAGGATATGGGAGAAGAATAGCAAGAAGAGGCCAAGAATGAAGAGGTGAGGAATGAAGGAGAAGAGAAGGAAAAGTATGAAACAAATCTTGATACAACACAGGCACCTAACCTCGAGGCCAAAGTACACTGTAGACACCAAATTCGTGTCTTACGACCCCTTGTGACCCGCATCCCATTTCGCAACCCAACCTAAACCTTACACAATTATTTATTAATTACCTTGTAATTGATAAATCCACATCACCTTACCTACCACCTCACTTTGCCACTTCATCATGACCTAGCCCTAACCCTAAACTAACCTAATTAAGACCCATAACTTGGTCCACACCTACACCCATTACTAAGGACCCCTTTCTCGCACCCAAAACCGACCTTCTAGTCATTTGACCAAGCCCGCAGCTGATCTCTCGGGAGAAAAGCAGGGAAGGTGGGCTATTTTACTAAAAATAGTCTACTTTTTCCTTACCGATGCCGGTTCCTACTCGACCGCCGTCGGTTACGCAACCGCCATCGGTTCCCTGTAAATGGACTCCCCAAACCAAAAACAAGGGATCGAAATTTCATTTTGGATCAAGGTGGAAGGATTTTGAATCAACAGAGATCATTGGGAGCGAGGAACGAGTCCGAGATCTTCACTTGACCGAGAGGCACGTGGAGATACCAGTAGTGTTTACAGCAAAGGAGATCAGCTTGCATCTTCGTCAAAACCAGTAAGTCACATCTTGCATGTCCTCTGTTATAACATTTCTTATGCCTTTTGAATCACAGTCCTCATAAATCCATTTACGGACCCACTACCCAAAGAATATATTACATCTAACTATCATTCATCTACCTCTCATCACCCTATTTCCTAAAATCACCTATATACAAACCCTCTGACAAGTAACACAACTACCAAACAACACCACCACCCCACAAAACGATCAACCTTCGATCCTAGCCTCTACCGATATCGGTCATCAAGAATCGCCATCGGTTATCGAAGAACCGCATCGGTTATACCGACTATAACCAATAACCACCTTTCCCTACCCGGTTCAACAAAGTAATTTAATTGATATTTTACGCCTTTTGTGTTAATTCATGTTAGTAGGGAAACCGACCACCTTCGAAAGGAAGTTTTATATTTCCAGGCCCAAGGCGCTTTCCTCATTTATTGTCTAATCAAAATCTTGTGGTCTTGTGTTCTTATTTGCAGTAGTCCTTCCAAGACAAAAGGAGTTCTTCGCGCATCACTGATCTTTCTCTACGATACGCGCACACCATCTCGACATTCCACAGGTATTCCTCCTAGCCCTAACCCTTATCTCGTTTATAAAAGGAACGACACATTCCAAGTGAAACAAGATTTCAAAAGGGCCAAGGGCGGGTAGAGCGCATGAATCACCCCCTTCATCATTCTCGTGGGGAATCCTACGGATACCATTCAATGGGGATCCACATGCTTGCTCTGCTTTTTCTTTGCCCGAATCACATGCTTGCTCGCTTTTTCTTTGCCTGAATCACCCCCTTCACATTCTGTGGGGAATCCTACGGATACCAGCGAGGTTCCTAAAATTCCTGTGGGAGATAAGGACTTTGCCAAGTTTCTGGATGCTAATTCTAGCGCTGTACAATACTATTTGTCTCATACCCCTGACCGTACGCCTGATGGTCAGCTCCTTGTTGGTATGCCTATTAGTATAGCTGCTCATTTAGCTCCCACTCCGCCTGATAACACCGCCTTGCTTCCTGCATCTCTAGCCCCGTCTCCCAATCCGACGGCTTCAGAGGTTCATACGGCTCAGATTAGCTTTCCTTTGGTTAATCTCGGACCCCACATATCATTACCGCCGACTGCCCCTACCTCATCTCTCTTGCAGACTGCTCCGTTCATGACTTGCTCTCTGCCACCTATCCATACAAGCTTTCCTTCTCAAGCTCCGCCTACCTTTTCATTCCCATACACGTATCCAGTGACCTCAACATCCTATATGGGACATCCCTATTCGGTTGCCTCAACATATTCATCCTCCACACCTTATCAACACTTAACCCCACCAGTGTCTAGCGGTGGTCCTTGGCCCAATCTGCCTCCGTTTACCACAACCACACCATCATCTCATCCAACTACTGATTTAATTAAACAAATGATGGACAAAATGCAAAACCTGGAGGCTTCTGTTTCAGGAAGTCGTAGCGCCTTGACATACGAGCAAGTTTTTCGGGAGCCTATTCACCCGTCTGTCCCCCTTCATTCATATCCTCCTCAATGGGAGTTGCCGAAATTTACTCGTTTTAATAGTAAAGAGGATCCTCAACAACACTTGCGATCATTTAGACATGCTTGTTATTTGATTGCTCATGATGATGCCTTGTTACTCCGCACCTTTCCCATGTCCTTATCAGGACCCGCCTTAGAGTGGTACAGTGCTTTAACCCAGCACTCGATCTTCTCTTTTAACCAACTAGCCCAATCTTTCTTGGATCATTTCTCCATTAACATTGCCAAGAAAGTATCTATCACCGACCTTTATGCCATCCGACACCAATTCGAAGAATCTATCGTAGACTTCGTTGGACGATGGCGGGCCTTATCAACCAACTTACATATGCCTTGCCTCAAACCGAACTTATCGAACTATTTACGCGGGCCTGCGCTAAGCACATCTCCCCTACCCTTCAAATTCAAACTTTCCGTACATTCGACGAGGCCTTTACTATGGCTCAAAAATTAGAAATTTGAGCCTTAGAGGAAGAGAAATTGCGGTTGCGCAACAAAAACTCCACTTTCCGAACTCCAGATTCCACCAACAAACCTAACACCACCAATCCTCACCCATCGACCGCTTCGAAATCAAAAGGGGTCGTGCACGCGGTGATGGTCAAATCCCAACCACCGTCTAATACCCCGCCAAAAACCACTTATAAGTATAAAGTGGAACCCATCAACTACACTCCCTTGGGGGAGACATATGGTGTGATATTGGAAAAATTGCTCAAAGCAGGAGCCATTACCTTACCTCCTGTTAAACCTCATTCCGGGTTTGATTCCACTCGGGTCATACCTTCCTGGTACAAAGAAAATGACTTTTGTAACTTCCACCGCGTGAAGGGACACAGTCATGAGAACTGCAAGATGTTGAAAAACATAGTGCAGGAAATGGTTGATGTGGGGGATATAGCTCTCGATAATCCTAATGCCCCTGCTAACCGAAATTTGAAAATCTTCAACAAACCATTCCCGAATCACTCTCCCAACAGTAACACAAACCAGGATATCTTAGCCGAGGAGAGTGTTCATGAGATCCATGCAGTCTTCGATACCCAGCCAAAAGCCTCTATCGAGAAAATTTTGAATCAAGCCTCTTCACTAACACAGGAGCCCGAACCTCCTTTACCACCATCAAGCCAAAGCGAAATCATTCCTTTACCCATAAAGGAGTTAACTGCCCAGACTTCTCTTCCCATCAATGAGTCTTCTTATACCACTTCCCTACAAGACTGCGAACAGATGTTATCTAATTTATCTATTTCCCAAATGTCTCCTTCTACCATTCTTGTTGTACAAGAGGAAGGCTCGCCACTTCTTTTGTCATCCTTAGACGAGCAACCTCTTGAACCGACATCACCACATTCTTTAAACATGACAGATCCCCTCAAACACGCCCTCCTACCTATTAGTCCTTCATCACCTAAATCTTTTCAACAACCAGTCGACCTCTTAACATCTATTGATACAGTGCCTCATCTACCCCCTATATCACACCCACAGTGGACTGGAATCACAACCCGTCTTTCTTCCATACAAAAGTTCATATTCACACGTGAGGACTGTCATTCCACAGAAGATAGACAGGTCCTATGGGAACGTTTGAGTACCCCGTATTCTACTCAAATGCAAATGACCGATCCCGATGTCTCCACCATATACCCGAAGTGTTTGCGTGCTTAAAATGCCCATGTTCTCACCTTCACCCCCTCACCTCTACCAAATGCCCCGTCCACTTCTATTAACTTAGCCAAATCTTCCCCTACGCTTAGGACCTTACCCATACCTGTCCTAACACACCCACCTAAGCGGCTTGATTTATCTAAAAATAAAGCCGTCCACCCCATTAGGAGACAGACTCAATCTCCTCAACCTATACCTCTATCACAACTAAAACCATCATCGTCACACCTACCTTCCATATTGGGACCCCATCCCTCTACCTTACATCAATATATCATACCTCCTGCGTTTTCTTTAAAGCGACCTACGCCTTCCGCACCCATACAGAAAGCCCAGGGTATAACAACACCGTCACCCCGCGTATCCTGTCCACCTATCAACCCTAAACAAATTCCATCATCAAAAGATTTGTTTTCGGTCACTCCTATTTCCCCGTGGTTGTTTTCTGATACCACATCATCTGTGGCCTCATCATCCAATATAGCTTCTGCGCCAAAGAAACCACGTTTAGTGAAAAACACGTGTCAACACCCCTCGGCTAAACCACCACCCGTATGAACCAACCATGCCCAAACATTACCAAAACCCGCACAACCAATACCCTCATCCTCCTCCGATTTTGACCCACTCAAAGGATCTTACGCCAAAATCCTTGCTATGTTGGTGGAGAATGCGACCATTTCCCTACCCCCACTTAGACCTTATGACCCATCTAAACCTCGACCTATAGGTTATGATGAGTCTAAAATCTATGCTTACCACCGCACACCAGGACATGATGTGGAGGGATGCAAAGCTTTAAAAACCATCCTTCATCCGACCCTCTCACGGATAGAAAGGTTAAGAAAGACAACTTACGAAGGGAGAGACCTTTAGCTTCAATTCCCTCTACTATATCATCTGTCCCCGCCTCACCAAGATCTATCATTATTACAACCCCACCTCTTGAAGACCATGAGTTATCCCAACCATCTTCCTCATCTCAGGTCTACGAGATCAATATGATTAGTGTCGCTACTCGAGCGCAGAAAAACAATGGGAAAGCAAAAGAAAACACACCTGCGGCATCTCTTTCTCCGTCAAACATCCCGATTGCACCACCACCTAAAGTGGTTATTCGCGGACCCGCCTATCCCGTCTCTAATGGCATTGCCCACCGAAATATGATCAAACAGCTTCACCAATCGCCCGTAAAAATGACACTGTATGATCTCATTCAGACTTCTGAATCTCATCGACAAGCTCTCGTTGAAATTCTTCAAGGGATCGAGGTCTTACCTAATGAAACCCTGCCTGTTGCCTCCATTCTAACACCCAATCACGTTGCTTCTCTCACCAAACAACCCACCGCCCCCAACCACTTCGTCTCTCGTACAACAAGCTGCGCGCGATCGGTTTCTCTCAAGATGAAATCATCGACTTTGGTGCCAAGATCCCGACTGCTCTTTTCATCTCACTTACGCCCGGGACATTCGGGTACGCTGTGTTATGATTGACGGGGCGCCACCTAAACATCATCTCTTCAAAAGCCTTCCAACAAATGAATATCCCTTCCAGTTGCATGTGTGCCAACCCCATCATGTTGCGATCATTCAATGATGCTATTACTTCTACTTTAGGCACCGTGATCCTTAACATTCGTGTAGGACCACGTACTTTACCCGAACTCTTCTATGTCCTTGAGGGAGAGTTCCAATACAATATGTTGTTAGGCCGCCCTTGGATCCGGGCTATGGGATGCGTTCCCTCCACCTTACATAGATGCATAAAATTTGAGTACGAGGGGAAGTCCTACACCATAAAAGCTGATCCTCCCCCCTTCAAAACTTGCAATATGTTGTATCGCCCTAATGATGTACTTATACCAGTCAAGACACCCATTCATCCAACCCAGCCATCTACTTCCGACACACCTACACCTTCAACCAATGAAACCGCCGTTACAAATATTACTTCCTTTCCCGCAGATAACATCCCAACCTCCGACCCCTTAGTAGATGTTTTTCAATGCCTTACGCCGGGGAGTACCGCCTATATAACGTTAGTTCTTTCCCTACCCCAGAGTACGGACAATTACATGCACATCCCACCTACGACTGCCGGGGAGGTAATCTCTTACGGTTCACCCCATTGCCACACCAACCTAACGTATGGGGGTGTTGACGCATCCTCCATTACCCCTGAACCTCCTCTTGGTGTGGTTCCCTTCCAATCCGATTTTCAATACTTGACAAATCATCGTTTCGCCCTCACCTTCTTGACTCACTGTGCTTGGAAAGGCTTTGGTTTTGGTCTTTACGAACAAGGCCGACATACACTCATTCCCGTGACTACCCGCAAACACAATGATCGCAGTGGTCTCGGTTTTCCTGAAACACCTACACAGGAGACACCTCGTGTCAGCTGTATTCTGGAAGAAGACGACGTCACCCCTACCAAACCATCATCACCCACTTTGCCATCATCACCCACGTAATCAATGGACCCTCGAATCTATCCCTCCTAACTTTTTTTTTTTTTTTCATAAATGCCATCTTCATAGGTCCTCTCACTTATCAACGCGATAATGAGGACCCATCTTCTCTTCCCCTTCTGTATCCAGACATGATCGAAGAGGATTCACCTTCGATTAATGTTGTTGAGTGCCAGGATGATGACTCCATCCTCACGTACCTTGGGGCGGATGACTCCTATCTTCAACGCGCCTTACCATCTAAAACTCAAAACATGTTGAATGAATCGACTATAGAAATCAACATCCACACGGAGGAGGATCCTCACATTGTGAAGATCGAACAATCCCTTAACACATCAGAACAAACCGCCTTTACTACATTTCTCCGTAGTACAACCAAGCTTTCGCTGTCCTACGCCGACATGCCAGAATTGATCCTACCATTGCCATCCATAACATCACCCTAAACCCCGATTCCAAACCAGTTAAACAAAAACTGAGAAAAATGCATCCACGCATTGCCCTCTTGGTCAAAGAAGAGCTTCAACGACTTCTTTCTGTTTCCTTCATCTTGCCTATTGACTATCCTCAATGGATTTCTAACATTGTACCTGTCACTAAAGCGACGGGGGACTTCGGATATGCACGGATTTCTCGAGACCTTAACCTCGCTTGCCCCAAGGATGACTTCCCCCTCCCAAGTATTGATCAACTTGTTGATCTCACTATGGGCCATGAAATGCTTTCTCTCATGGATGGCTTTTCAGGATACAACCAAATTTTGGTTGCACCCCCCGATCAACATAAAACCGCTTTCATAACTCCTTGGGGAACCTTCTGTTATCGTGTCATGCCGTTTGGCCTTAAGAATGCTGGTGCTACCTATCAGCGGGCTATGACTTACATTTTTCATGACATTATGCACACTATCCTTGAGGATTATGTCGATGATCTTCTTGGCAAATCTAAACATCGCAGTGAACATCTCGATGTTTTAACCATTATTTTCGATCGCCTGTTGCAATATTCAGTCCGGCTTCAACCAAAGAAATGTGTCTTTGGTGTTATTTCGGGAAAACTTCTTGGCTTTATCGTCTCTTTACGTGGCATCGAGGTCGATCCATCTAAAGTAAAAGCTATCCTAGAAATGCCCCCACCCAAAAACCTCAAACAATTGCGTAGTTTGCAGGGTAAACTTCAATCCATCCGGCGTTTCATCTCCCAACTCTCGGATCGATGTCACCCTTTCCATCACCTTCTTAAAAAGACATTGCCTTTCAATGGAGTGAAGAGTGTCACCAAGCCTTTGAAGCTCTCAAATCCTATCTCTTGCAGCCACCCGTGCTTATCCCACCCCAGGACGACCGCCCTTTCTACCTTTATCTTTCCGCCACTGACCATGCTATAGGAGCTATGCTCGCACATCGGGACTCGGGCCGAGAACAAAGCCGTTTATTATATAAGTCGTACCCTCGTGGATTACGAGACTAGGTATACACATGTAGAAAAATTGTGCCTGGCCCTATCATTCGTAGCCACCAAACTCCAACATTACCTTTTGAATCACAAAACTTTTGTCATCACCAACACGGACCCCATTCATTATATGTACGCTAAACCACATCTAAACCAACGCATCGCTCGATGGCTTATGCTCCTCGCCGACCTCGACCTTGAGTTTATACAACAGAAGTCAATCAAAGGACAAACTCTTGCAGACCAACTTGCGGAGGCCCCTTTACCTGGGGAACAATTTACCAATTTTACATTCCCCGACGAACTCATCGCCACTCTTTCACTTGGAGAGGAGTCGTATCCAATGACCCTCTTCTTCGATGGATCTAAATGCCAGCGCGCGCAGGAGCCGGCGTTGTTCTCATCCCTCTTGACGCTGAACCTATGCCTCTTTCATTCCGGCTTGATTTCCCCTGCACTAATAATACAGCGGAATACGAGGCCCTTGTTCTGGGTCTCCAAGTTGCGATACACTTAGGTATCAAATCTATCAATATTTTTGGTGACTCTCAATTGGTAGTCAATCAAGTTATGGGCATCTACCAATGTAAAAATGAGGAACTTCAAAAGTACAAACACTACGTGGATTCACTTCTAGCCTTATTTACTCACTATTCTATCCAAACCATTCCCCGCTCCACTAACAAATTTGCGGATACTATGGCTTGCTTAGCCTCGCAAATTCCAGCTTCATCAACTGACTCTGAATTATTCGTCTTGGTCCAACAACTTTTTGCCCCATCCTATTCAACCCCGGTAGTTTGTATGATAAATACTGTGTCTACTAATTCACAGGATACCTGGTACCACCAATTTCACGACTACCTTACAATCTCTGTTCTCCCACCTGACCTTACTAGTAACGGCAAACGTGCTTTTCTTAAAAGTGTTTCTCGTTATGTTGTCATGGGGGGACTCCTCTATAAACGTGGCTTTGATGGCATCCTCCTTCGCTGTCTAACTAGTGCGGAGGTCACCTATACCATCCAACAAGTCCATGACGAGATTTGTGGTGGACATTTTAGTGGCCTTGCCGTGGCTAAACGAATCCTTCACCTAGGTTATTATTGGCCTACTCTCAATAACGACTGCTACGAATATGTTAAGCGTTGTGTTATGTGTCAACAACATGCCAACCTTCAACATACTCCTAGCCATCCGCTACAGGTCGCACGAGATCTTTGGCCTTTCTCACAATGGGGTTTAGACCTTATTGGTGAGATTCACCCGACCTCTTCACAACGTCACCGCTTGGATAATCACAACACCGAATATTACACAAAATGGGTGGAGGCCATTCCACTCGCTTCAATCAAAAAGAAAAAATTGTCGAATTCATTAACCATCACATTATCTCTGCTGCTTTTGGTATTCCTCATCGCCTAATAACAGATAATGGTAAATCTTTTAAAAACAAGTTGTTACAAGACCTTTGTGACAACTTTGGTATCAAACTTAGTTTCTCATCGCCTTACTATCCGCAGGCCAATGGTCAGGCTGAATCTTCTAATAAAACCCTAACCAAAATCCTCATGAAAGTTGTCAATGAATCCGGAAGAAATTGGCACGATCACATTCCCTTTGCCCTTTGGGCTTATCGTACTAGCATTCGTACCTCCACTAATGCCACACCTTTTTCTTTGGTATATGGTACCGAGGCTGTCCTACCTCTCGAAGTACAAATACCCTCCCTTAGAATATCTCTTCAGGATATTCTCACCAACGATGATTTCCGCCAAGAGCGGTTAGCCCAATTGGAGCTTCTTGACGAGCGTCGCCTTTACGCTCTCGATCACTTCAAATCTATCAAAAACGCATCAAGCATGCTTATGATAAGCGACTTCATGAGCGTACCTTTAAGGTTGGTGATCTTGTCCTCAAAGAGAATCAACATGTAACCAAACTAGAAAAGAGCAAACGTGGAAAATTTGCTCCTAATTGGATTGGGCCTTATATAATCACTCACACTTATGGATCATGCACTTATCGTTTAGCTTCGCTAATGGTAAACTCCGAGCCTGAACCCCTTAATGCCTTGCATCTTCGACCATTCTACTGTTGAATTTAGTGTTATATCACTTCTTATCTACCTACTGCTCGTCCCTTGAGCTCATTTACCGCTACATACACTTTGTTTCCTACACCTCATAATAAAAATCAAGCTCACATAGTTTGATTCTCACCTCCCTCAACGATGCCTTCCCCTTTTTAGTCTAGTCCATGACTTCACGTATTAAAATAAGCCGTATTCTTATGGGATTTTCTTGAGTCAAACTTCCTACAAAAACTAGATGCTTCACGTCAAAAGGACATCTAGCTATCTACCTTATATATAGACTTTGCTCCTCGAAGGACAGCTATATGCCAAATTATTGCTTGCTATTATATATAGACATCCCCAAGAACAAATATGCACTAAAATCATATCTCTGCTACTATAAATAGATCGCTCCTCGAAGGACAAAGCTATACACATCAGCTTTTTTCTCGAAGCTTCTCGCATTGATCAGCTTTGTGAAGACCTCAAGAATAGTACAATCAATATCCCTTGTAGACTTCCCGCATCGATCAGTCTATATTTAGTAAAATAAAAGCCTCATTCAAAAGAACTTTTGGGTCATGGACTTGTCTATTTAGGGTAGGTTCTCTTTCGTCAGAACACTCACTTTGTAATAAGTTCTCCGTACCTCAACTATACCATTCACCTCACCTCACCATTTGTTTCAACTCAAGGGACGTGACGTACACCTGATATGTTGTGATCATACTACTCTTTTCACCTATTGACTTCTCGTCTATGCACGGTACCTAGGACTTCAAGCTCGTTCTACGTTGTGTGTTTTGTTTAGCTCTTTTCACCTACGGAGCACTCTTTCCGCTTTGCCTCGCATCTAGGATTGTGTGTTGATCTTAATCAGGACATGGTTCCCCTCGACTTGGGTAGGCTAACTTTCGCTTCCCTTATACCTTTTACAATCACCAATTCATTACCAACACCATCAACCTTACCTTACCAATATTAATATCAATATTCTTACCAACCAACCAATTGCCTAAACCGTACCAAATTGCCTAAATTCGCCTCTCCCTGATCCTAAGGGAGAACTACATCGGTCTGAGGCCCTTCCTTGCTTTGTGCAATGGGCTATGTAGGCAGCACTTAGGAGACATGGGGTCTCCCAAGGTTAGCTCGACCACCCCCTACCATAACCTATCATGTGTGGTAAATATAAATATTTTTGTGTATTTCCATTTAATCACATTCCTCTTTATCCTTTTTCACAACACCGAAAATCAAAACACAAACATTCTTATTATTATCATAACTCAAATCAACATACATATTCAGCTTTATTTAGATGTTAAACAAATACATCTTTTTCTATCATCGACACGCAGTCGGCATCCATATTTATTCTTATACCTCTATAACATTTACTTAGATCCTCATGATTCATCCCGACCTGTGATGATCGTGATCATCGACACCTTTCGCCAGGCCTCTCTCGTCCTCAAGGGTACCACACCTATTGGTACTGCCCACTCGATCTACCAATCTCTCATGTAACATATGAATACGCCCTCTTGCATGGAGGAATCCAGCCTCTAGTCTCGCTGCTCGTGACTCCGCAACCGCTAACAATCCTCTTGCCTCATTCACCTGCGTTTGGAGCTGCTGAACTAAACTCTGCAGACGATCTCTCTCCGCTGTAATCACAGCTATGTCAGGGTGATCACGTACACCTCGCAGCTCTACTACCCACCATAACCTATAGGCCTCTGTCGTTCCTGCATCCATTACACTGCGATCGGCTGCTATCTCCTCTGGCCCTTCTAGAGGTGTTGGCCGGGGAGGTGAGAATGCTGCCTCGGCGTCGATCCTCATATATGGTCTATAAGCCAGGGGTATATCCTGCACAAATCTGAATTGTCACCGCACGCGATCTAGAGGAATCCTCTCATACTCACCTGGCCTGTGCCCTGCGATCCACCTCAATCGCTCTACACCCCTCAACTCCTCAGCTATATTCTCTGTTACCATATAGTTCCCGTAAGGCCGCCAACAGATATCAGCAATCGTCACCCTCTCCCATACCTGCCTGTAATACTCAATGTCACCCGTCACGGCCTGAGATCTTGCCTCTTGTTCTGTCTGGACCCATCGTCTGAATCCCAACCTCTGTACTCCGGTCTCTCCTGGCTGGATGGGTCGGCCTATTGGTCACACACAAACAATGTGCTCATAGGCCCAACAAAGGTAATAAGTATGAACAATCCAAAGTCGCTCTCATGATTTCACCTACAAGCCCATAAACCTCGTATAGCTCCGCCAAATATGCAGGTGCCCATGCAAACGTCACGTTCCTTTCTATCATCTCCCAAATAACACACATCAATGCCTTTGGAAATCTTCCCCCTTCCGCCCTCGGTAACGCATAATACCCTACCACTATCATTAATATCACTGCTAACCTTGTCTCCTCAAGGTGTGCTGCATACATTATCCCATACGTAAATGATAAACCTCGCTGTGTCAAATCTCGTGCGTATGGACCAAATACTACTGTTATCGCTCCCCGCGCGCTAGGTAATGCCTGATATACTGGTTCTCCTGTAATAGGGAGTCTCAAAATACGGAACACATCCTCCAATGTTACTGTCATCTCCCCTGTTGGCAGATAAAACGTATTCTTCTCTGGATTCCATCTTTCAATTAACGCCTGCAACATAGCATGGTTACGTGCGATTCGTGAATAATAACGGATTCCACTTAACCCCAAACGATTTATCAATGTCCATTCCGCTGGTGTTACATCCGCTCGGATTCGTGACAACAGCGCTGGCACACTATCATTCATCCTCAACCCTGCCTCTGCCTGCATACATCAAAACAACAAACAACCATTCAATCCATCAGGTTTTTCTCACATTCTGGAAATTCCTCCAGTAACCGGTATCGGTTATAAATAACCGTATTACCGGTTCAGTAACCGATACCGGTTATCCCTAACCGCTATCGGTCACTGTCAATTACATACACCTTGCCTAAACAACCACCTACGACAATAAATTGCTCGTTTATTCCTCTCTGTATACACAGACATACCCAAAACCCTTGATTACCTACCACGTAACACTCACCTCATTTATAACCCTTGTTATCATGTTTTCTTTCTCATATCTACCCACCTACTCTCCCCCATCTTATTCACAAAACATGCAGTAATCAAATCACAACCAAAACGTTTACCTCTTGGGTTGCAGCAGCTTGCGGTGGCACTTGTCTTCCCTCTCGTCCCTACCTGCTGGATGCTTCTCCTCATTCTGTCATGATCACCACTCTTTTCGATTCGCCTTTCTACCGTCTGAATCTCAGATCGCACTCACTTTCCCTGTCTCTTTTCTTATCACCTAAATCTCTCATGCAATACCCTGTCTCTTTTCTCCTTATCACTCAAATCTCTCATTCAAATACCTGTCCCAGTCGTCAAAAAGTGTCACGTTCGCGTATTTAACTTCTTGCATGGCTCTCAAAATTAGAACTTAAGTTGCCACCCTAGCTTTTTTATTTTTAGAAAAGCTCATACCTAAATAACCAGTATCGGTTATGTAACCGATATCGGTCTACTAACTACCGGCGTCGGTTACCTAACCGATATCGGTTATACACCTGCCTTTTTGAAACATGGTTCTTTTCTTCATTTTTTACCTAATTTTTGTCGCGCCCGCCTCTTTTCCTGCATCTCATCACCATTATCCATATTTTTCCATCCACCACACATATCATTACAATTTCATTAACATCATCTATTTTACAAAAACAAACAAGTCATCAACTAAGGATACCAAAACAAAACAAAAAACTATCTATCTATACATCATTTGGATCCAACTCATCAGATACATATATAACAATGTCCCAAAACCAGCACCAAAACATGCAACATTTCATCATATAACACATCATCCATATATCAACATGTCAATTAAACTCATCATACATTCTATATCATAAACCATCGACAAAATACTTAAAAAACATTTTGAACACAACATGTGGATCAAAACATCATCTCTATATATATATACAAGTTTCAAATATACAATGTGCCCTGCATCGGGGCCTCTGTGATCTCATCATCCAACAAAGCCGGCACGCAGGCCGCAATAACTATCAAACATCTCGACTCGGCTCACAGGCCGGTCCCTCATATCAAAAATATACTCGGCTCGCAGGCCGGTATCAACTGTACAACCCATACTCGGCTCGCAGGCCGGTCTATAATGAATCAATAAATGAATAAATGTAGGCACGCAGGCCTCTATCAACACAACCGGTTCGCAGACCGGTGCCCATGTCTATATACAAAAACAATGCAGGGATCCCTCAGCTCTCCCCACCACCCTCGGCACCTCTCCCTGCTGGTCCCTGTGGCGCCTCTCGCCTCCTGCCTGTAACAGACACGCCGGCTGTGGCTGCACCTCCCTGCGATCTCTGACTATGGGAGGTCTCTGCTCTATAAGCTGCATATGGCTGATAATCAGCTCCGGTACCATCAAGAACATCTTGATAGTACCGGGCCTCCGCTCTCGCCTCCATATATCTGTCCCGTGCCACCGTAGGTGTTGGGGCTGGTCCCCAGACTCCTACTACCAGTGCCCCCTGTGCCTGTGATGGTGCCGCTGGTGGTGCCTGTGGCTGTGGTACTGTGCACTGCACTTGTACTCGCTGCCTCGGGCCGTGGCCGTGGTGTGCCATTCTGGTGGTGGTACCTATACTGTGCTCTGGGGCGTGGCTGTATCTGCCGGTGGTGGTGGTGCTCGTGCTCGTACTGAGCTCAAGCCGCCTCGTAAAACACCTATTCGTGCTGTCACAGCAGCAAGCTTCCCCGTAATAACTATACTGCCCCCCGAGCTGATCTCGCTCTGCTGTAAGCCCGCCAAGTCTAAGTGCACGTGCAGGCAAGCGGTCTATCCTAGCTGCTCTCTGACCAGCCCACCACACCATGTATGCTCCCGTACAACCAGCATCATCTACACCATCATCTGCTGGCCTCTCAGCAGCCCCAATCTGATCCACGGGCTGTGGTGCAGGTAGTGGGGCCTCTACATCATCCCTCCCGTGCGAGGAAGGGAGGTGGCTCGTCTGTCGTAGTCCCATCTCGCCACGTACCCTCTCTAGGGGTATCCTCTTGTACTCTCCCCTCGGCCTCCGTCCCGCTATCCGTAATGTGTCTTGGATCGTGGCGCAATCAGAAGCGGCTCCTCTCCGAGGGTGATGACCTCTGTAAGGTCTCCATACAATGTCTACTGCTGTCAGGCCCTCTAACAAATGTCTATAATACGCCACATCCCGACCTGCAAGAACTGCTCGTGGCTGGCCCACGACCCCCAACCATCTCTGAAAGCCATATCTGTATATGACCTCGTGGTCCTCGGCTCTGGGTAACCCTATCGACTCGATGCATATGATGTGCTCATATGCCCAACAGTGAAGTAAAAAGGTAGAGCAAATCCCAAATCGCCTCATCCGGCGATAGCCCCATAGCTCCCTGTATAACTGCACCAGGTATACTGGTGCCCAAGCGTAACAGGTGTGCTCCTCCACCATCTCAAGCAGCACCCCCATCAATGCACGTGGAAAGCGGCCTCCCTCTGAGTCCGGGAGGGCGAAGCAGGTGATCCCGATCATCATCAGCACGGCAAGCCGTGTCTCATGTCGGTGCGCACGGTACATGTCACCATACCCGATACTCGCGCTGTGATAGGTAAGTAGCGCGGCTGCATCTCCAAAAACCTGCAGGATGCTGTCCATCGCCGTCTCCGAATCTACCTGGAACACTGCCTCTCCCTCGATCGGCAGTCGAAGGATGCGATACACATCCTCCAATGTGATAGTCATCTCCCCAGTCGGGAGATGGAACACATTGGTCGCCGGATCCCATCTCTCGATGAGGGCAACCATCAGGCTGTGATCTCTATCAATAGCTCTGTATCGCTGGACTCCGCCGAGTCCCACCTCGCGCATGATAGCCCAGTGTGCCGCGGATACGTGTGGCCGCATCCGCACCAACAGCGGGGGCATCCTATCCCGCATCGTCAACTGCTGACGTGCCTGCAAAACCAACCCACAACCTTAGACCTACTCTTTATCACATCATCTACTTTACCCTCTATACCCCCTTTTATCCCCCCGACCACACCCCGACTCTCTAACCCCCCCCTCTAGTCACCTACCTTTTCCACTATCTCCCACCCAAACCCACAAAACCCAAATCAAAAACCCAAACCCACAAAACCCACCCCAACCCACAAAACCCAAATTAACCCACCCAAACCCCCACAAACCCCAAATCGACCCACAATCCCCAAAACCCAACCCAACCCCAACCCATACAAATCCCATACCCATACAAACCCACCCAACCCAAAACCAAACCCACCCCACCCAAAACCCACCCAACCCAAAACCAAACCCACCCCACCCAAAACAAACCAACCCAAAACCAAACCCACCCCACCCAAAACAAACCCCACCCACACCCCAAAACACACCAACACAAAACAAGCCCAACCCAAACCCAAACCCACCCAACCCCAAAACAAAACAAACCCACACAAACCCAACCCGCTGCCGGCCGATATACGACCGACGCCGGTCCATCCCAACGCACTCGTCCACACACCTGCGACCGATGCCGGTCATTTCGCCGTATTTACCGGGCCGAACCCCGCGCGCCCCCCACCCACATTTTTGCATTTTTCTACTTATCTACCCACCCAAACACCCTAAAAACCTACCCACCCAGCCGCCTTGCCCTATTTTACCCATCTATCCTCTTCGTTTTTCAAATTACGTCCATTTACTCATTATTTCCTAAAACATGTAAATTCCTACCCAAACCCCCAATTTAGCTTAATACCATTCAAATGCACAAAATAAAGAGTTCCGAACCTACCCGAACGACGACACGTCATCGTGGTGGGATGGGTGGTGGTGGTCCAGCTGGTCCAGCCCCTCCTGCTCCTCCTGCCTGTGCCATAGCTCCAATTCTGATCTGCTGGGTCCCCGGCCAATCAACTGCTGCCTCCTCCTCACTCGGGCCCGCAAACAACTCACTCCTCTAGCAAAATAGCTCCACCTCACTCAATAAAACCTCCAATCTCAACTCTCCACGTCAGACAAATCAATTTGGTTTTCAAATAACACAAGTGACAATGACAAGCCGTATTTTTCTTTTTATAGGTTTTTCGCCCTTAACCGATATCGGTTTCATTTTGCCCTAATGAACCGGTATCGGTCCCTTAACCGATATCGGTCATGTAGAATCGACATCGGTTTTTCTTCCAACTTTCCCCCAATTTTTTGCCCTTATTTACCATTTGCCCCTTTTTAACCACATATCGCCTATATCCACCTTTGCTGAACACCATTTGTTTACCTATTCGGCCCGACCCAAGGCCTCAACCTACCTAACCGGCCCGACCTAAGGCCTCAACCTACCTATTCGGCCCGACCCAAGGCCTCAACCTACCTATTCGGCCCGCCCCAAGGCCTCGCCTACCCATTTGGCCCGACCCAAGGCCTCACCCTACCCATTTGGCCCGACCCAAGGCCTCAACCTACCTATTTGGCCCGACCCAAGGCCTCACCCTAACCATCCGGCCCGACCCAAGGCCTCACCCTAACCATCCGGCCCGACCCAAGGCCGTAACCCAACAACTTGGCCCGACCCAAGGCCTCACCCTAACCATCCGGCCCGACCCAAGGCCGTAACCCAACAACTTGGCCCGACCCACGGCCGTATCACTTCAATACCATACCCACAATCAACGTTTTATTTTATCCATCCATCATGTACCTTTTGTTCAATCGAGCTCACCTGTTCGTGTTTTAGCATGATTAGGGTCCTTGACTTGATCTGTCGACCAACTTTGCCTAGACCTAGACCGTGACATTTATCTCAACCAAACCAACCATTTGTGCATCGCCGAACATGCCTAAACATTCCTGTACCTTACCTGTTATATACCCCGAGCTACTTCCTATGCCTTGATACCGGATTATATCACCCTTGTTTGGATAAACTATCGACCTTTGCCTATACATTGCTGGTTTGCTCGTCAAATCATGTACCCTAGTCGTATTATTGCATTTTAACATGCGTCTCGCTTCCTCGACCTACCCCATCACCTTACCATCCTCTCTACAACATTTACCCTTTATCAACCCTATCCCCGATTTCCCGTTCACTCAATCTCAGTGCTAGATTTGAGGGGGATTACCTATATCCTTAAAAGGAGAAACCACTTCATATTATTGTTCGCAGACTTTACAACACAAGCTACACGACAATAAGGGGCTAATGTAGACACCAAATTCGTGTCTTACGACCCCTCGTGACCCGCATCCCATTTCGCAACCCAACCTAAACCTTACACAATTATTTATTAATTACCTTGTAATTGATAAATCCACATCACCTTACCTACCACCTCACTTTGCCACTTCATCATGACCTAGCCCTAACCCTAAACTAACCTAATTAAGACCCATAACTTGGTCCACACCTACACCCATTACTAAGGACCCTTTCTTGCACCCAAAACCGACCTTCTAGTCATTTGACCAAGCCCGCAACTGATCTCTCGGGAGAAAAGCAGGGAAGGTGGGCTATTTTACTAAAAATAGTCTACTTTTTCCTTACCGATGCCGGTTCTACTGACTCACGCCGTCTCGGTTACGCAACCGCCATCGGTTCCCTGTAAATGGCCTCCCCAAACCAAAAACAAGGGATCGAAATTTCATTTTGGATCAAGGTGGAAGGATTTTTGAATCAACAGAGATCATTGGGAGCGAGGAACAGAGTCCAGATCTTCACTTGACCGAGCAGAGACGAGTGGAGATACCAGAAGTGTTTACAGCAAAGGAGATCAGCTTGCATCTTTGTCAAAACCAGTAAGTCACATCTTGCATGTCCTCTATTATAACATTTCTTATGCCTTTTGAATCACAGTCCTCATAAATCCATTTCTGGACCCACTACCCAGCAATATATTACATCTAACTTTCATTCATCTACCTCTCATCACCCTATTTCCTAAAATCACCTATATACACTTTCACAAATAACACAACTACCAAACAACACCACCACCCCACAAAACGATCAACCTTCGTATCCTAGCCTCTACCGATATCGGTCATCAGTAACCGCCATCGGTTATAAGTAACCGGCATCGGTTATACTGACTATAACCAATAACCACCTTTCCCCTACCCAGCTTCAACAAAGAAATTTAATTGATATTTTACAGTCTTTTGTGTTAATTCATGTTAGTAGGGAAACCGACCACCTTCGAAAGGAAGTTTTATATTTCCTGGCCCAAGGCGCTTTCCTCATTTATTGTCTAATCAAAATTTTGTGGTCTTGTGTTCTTATTTGCAGTAGTGCTTCCAAGACAAAAAGGAGTTCTTCGCAGCCACCGATCTTTCTCTACTTGTGCACGCGCACACCATCTCGACATTCCACAGGTATTCCTCCTAGCCCTAACCCTTATCTCGTTTATAAAAGGAACGACACATTCCGAGTGAAACAGTACCAAAAGGGCCAAGGACGGGTAGAGCGCATGAGGAATACAGTGTGCCACTGATGGGGTATGCTAAAGATAAAGACAAGATTATTCGAGCCCGCTTCCAGAGCATGGTCACCTAGAAAGATTTATATGGCTGGGAGCTCATGTCTGAAGATATGGTGATAGTGTGCATAAGAAAGCAACTATCCTGGTCAATGCACACACACATGGATGACCCTAAGTTTGATGTGTGTGAGGAGTCTTGTGTATCAAGAAAATTGAGAAAAGCACCAGTTAAGCACATAATAGTCAAGCCAACTATTATGTCAAATGAACAAGTGAGTAACACACTTGTGAAAGTGTCAGCAGAGGTGGCAAGGTGAAATGTAGACAAGGCCACCACAATCGAGCACTGCGAGAGTAGGAGCTGGAGGCAAAGGATAAAGAAATAGCACTCCTACAACAACAGAAGGACTTGACTCAGTGAAAGTATGATACTTTCGTAAGTATGGCGGAAGAAATTGGAGACTATGTGATAAAAGCACGCCCGCATTTGGAGTCAAGGGTACTAGAATCTTTCCATTCAGCAATGCACTATGTCAATACTTTGGTAAAAATGGTATTGGAAGATGAAAGAGTTGGAATACTAGAATAAGTAAATGCTGAAGAGGATGCGGAAAGGGCTAAAGCAGCAGTAGCGCATAAAATTGCAGCATATGAGGGCCTAGTGCAAGCACCCCAAGAATAATTGAAAAAGGTAGATCATGCCTTGAACATTTTCATAGCCCCAGAAGCGCTCATTCAAATCAAGACAATGGATGAGGACAACGAAGTGCACAAGGCAATGAAGGATGAGACCTTAGGCCATCTTCGAGATATTAACATTGGTGAAACAAAAGCGAGAGGCCTTGGCAGCAGCAACAACAACCGTATAAGGAAATGTTGGATGAGTTTGGCAAACTCATTACATGAGCAAAGAGTATGGATGTGTTAGAAGAAGCACATACCTCAATGTCTACCATTATGCTGGTGTTGAAGAATGAGAAAGGTGATGTGACCCAGGATGAATTGGAGGCTATTGTTGTGGGTACACCAGAGAAAGCAGGAAAGGCACTCACTGATTGGCAGACATTAGAGGCTGAGATTAGAGTAGAATATCCAGAGATGATACTTCTGAATAAAAGAAGAGCCGGAATCCTAAACAATTCTTTTATTCTTTTCAATTCTTTGTGTATGATTCATTCAACATTCTTTATTCAACCATTCTTTATTCAGTTTTGGACATAACCATTGTTGGGGCGACAATGAGATTAGTGTGGGGTAATGTTGATCAGAGAAAATACTTAGCAGAATTCACACAGAGAGTTCGTGTGGAAGAACAGGCTAGATTCAAAGGCGCAGAAGGATAGGAACAACCGGCGCGCGGAAGGGTGAGTTCAGAGTTCAGTACTTAGCCGTTTTTGAGCATAAGGTCTATTTTGAGGAGCTAGCATGCGGAGCACATAATCAACACCGAAACTTGTGCGCCACACATCATCTATCTTTAGAGGATGGGATCGAAGTGCTTTTGCATAAAGATGATCCAAGAATAGAATTAGCATTGTAGTTAACTACCAGGGATCTATAGATAGTGCACTTACATGTGTGGCTATTATTAGCATGTGACCTATTTCTCGAATAATTAAGTGGTGAAGGGAAAGTCCCAACCACACACACACACACACACACACACACACACACACACGTATGATATATATATATATATATATATATATGAGTTGAATTACTTAGTTGGTACATGTGTAGAGAGACCAGATATACATGTAGAGAGAGGGAACTGAGCTAGAGATTCATGTGTGTATGTGGCCGGATAATTATATCGAGATCCATGCATGCATGATCTGTTATTATTGTATGAAGCTTCTATCTTTATTGCTATGATTAATAGCAAGAATATTGGCCGAACTAAAGTGTTATCTTGTATGTTTTATCACCGCATGCTATTGGTTTGTTTATGATTAATACTTAAGCGCATTCATTCATAGGAATGGTTCTGTTATAATTGTGTGATGATGGATTAGTTCCTAAGTGTATGTAATATTTACTTCATCATGCTAACATCTTGCTACAAAGAACCCTAAAGAGAGACTTGGTACCTTTGCACGCTTTGGGTGAGCGCTCACTATATCTTGAGTGATGTGCCAATGCGACTAGATGATATTTGTGAATTCTAGGCTGCATCAACATACGGCCCCAACCAATGTACCTTGATTTTTTCGGATGGCGTAAAAACTTAGAATCATAAAGAAGCACCATTTTTCCAATCTCAAACTTTTTATCCTTGATGTGCCTATCATGCCATGCTTTCTACCTGGCCTTTTCTTTCTTCTGACTCCAACGTGCTATTGCTCGTCACTCATCCAACTTGATCAACTTTTCAATCCATTCTTCTAATGCTTTCTCATTAGCTAGACCTCCAATGTGCACAATACACAAAGAAGGTAGCATGAATTCCATAGGAAGAACTGCTTCCACACCAAACACTAACTGAAATGGTGTGGTCTTGTTCAACCTCTTATACGTTTTTCTATATGCCCAAAGCACAACAAAAACTTTGTCATCCCAATCTTTCCTTCCAACATCACAAATTTTTGTTAATGTCTGGCTCAAAATTTTGTTAAAGGCCTCATCAGTTCCATTAGCCTGAGGATGATAGGGTTTAGTCTTATGGTGCGCAATCATAAAATCATCTAATAATATCCTGATTTTATCATTCAAAAAATGTGTGCCCTTATCACTTGTCAACCTCAAAGGACATACATACCTTGTAATAAAATTTTCCCATAGAAATCGGCTGATGTAGCTACTATAGAATCATTTGTAGGTGTTGTTTATGCATACGTTGTGAGATAATCTATGCAAGTAATGATGTAGCGTGATCTAGTCCTACGTGCGGCCAGTGAAATAGGACCTACAAAGTCTATAGCCCATTTCTCAAATGGTTCTGCACTATAAATAGGTCTTAAAGGCATTTCATCTCTTTTCCCTGGTTTTCCTAGATGTTGAAAATGATCACATGCCTTGCAATACGCCTTACAATCTTTATACAGGGTCTCCCACCATAATCCAGTGAGTAGGATCTTGTGCACAATGTCATCACTTGTATAGTTTCCACCTGCAATACCACCATGAGCCTCCTCCATAATATCAGTTTGCTCAAGCTCCAATACACATCAGCGCAATACTTCATATCTGCCTAACTTGTATAGGTCACCGTTGATCAACGTAAAAGGTGTCGCACAAATGGCAAGTTGTTTCTTTTCTAAGGCCTTCATTCCTTCTGGTGTCATACATGCGTAGAAAGACTACAATGTCCTCTAATTCTGATGGCACTCATTGTAACCTATATAACTGTGCATTTGGCATGGTTTCTTCAATTGCTTGTTCTTCTTCTCCTTAATGTATTCGGATAAGTGGTCTGGTCTAGAATTACTTTTCCTATTTTTACCACAACTGTAATATTAAATTCTTGAAATAAGATTACCCATCTAAATATGTGCCCCTGTAAAATGGGCTTGTTTACCAAATACTTCAATGACATATGATCTCTATAAAATATAAATGGTGTAGCTAGAAGGTACTGTCTCGAATTTATGTAGAGCATAGGTCATTGAAAAAATCGCACTCTGTAGTTGTATAATTATGCTATGTAGGAGTCAGCTTTCTACTAGCAAAGCAGATAGGATGATCTATAATACCTTCTCTAGGCTGAGCCAACACCGCACCAATGGCCATACCAAAGGCGTCCACATGTACATGAAATGGTTGGTCCCATGAAGGAAAGCATAGAATAGGCATGGTAGTAAGTTTCTCCTTTAATATCTCTAATGCGCGTTGTTGCGGTTCTCCCTAATAAAATGTCCCTTTACCTTTAAGTAATTCTTCCAAGGGTGCGACAGCCTTAGCATATCCTTTGATAAATGTTGATCAGGGGAAAATACTTAACAAAACTCACACATAAAGTCCACGTGGGAGAGTAGGCCAGATTCAAGGGCATGGAAGGACAAGAAGGAACCACGTGCGGAGGTATAAATTCAATTTTGGGACTTATCCAATTTTGTGTATAAAGTCTATTTTTATAAGATGGTGTGCAGATCACACAAACAACGTAGAGACGTGCGTGCCACGCATAGTCTATATTTAGATGATCAGATCGAAGCACCTTTGCATGGAGATGAGCTAAGAATAGATTCATCACTTCAGTTAACTACAAGAAATATATAGATAACACACTTACATTTGTGGCTATATTTTGTAAATGGCGCGTGGCTATTAATAACATGCGACCTATTTTTGGAGTAGATAAGTGGTGAAGGGAAGTCCCCACCCTATATATATGAGATGAACTACATAGTAGAGTAGTTAGTTGGTCATTATTATTCATTGATAGTATACAGAGATGTGCATGTGGATTACTGTATCAGATCCATGCGCGCTATGGCATAGACTACCAGTATTGTAAGAGCTTCTGTAATGTTGTTTTGATTAATAGATGGAAGATATTGGCTGAATCTGAGTGTCATTCTTGTATGTAATTGAGTAGCACATGTCTTGATTTAATCATGATTATCATTTAAAGCTTATTCTTCTTAGATCTGATCTGTTATGCACTGTGTAATAATGGATTAAGTTATGGATATACACTTGTGTTACTTCATCATGCTATCATCATGCTACAACAACCCTAAAGAGGGACCTGGTACCTTTGCATGCTTCGGGTGAGCGCTCAGTCTAGGCTGAGTGATGTGCCGTGACTAGGGTGTTATCTATGAATTCTAGGTTGCATCATTGGTTCCGTTTCCGGGACCTCTTTTTCAGTTGTTTCTAGGATGGTTCATGATGAAGACGTATCGGTTAACTCTAGCAAGTGTTGAAGAGTGGATACACGATCTAGAGGAAGAATACACACGAAGGTTTAGCACTGATCCAGATTTAACACACACTTGGGTGGAACAAAATTTGTATGACAATTTATATGAGAGCTTCTTTGCTATCTTTCCAGGTAGAGAGTTATATGAGTGGTTGACTGCATATGCATCTAAACAGAAATTGGAGATATCACACACTTGTTTGGACGTAGGAAGAATTTCAAGCTCTTTATGATGTTGATCTGATCTAGACTCATTGTGGATACGTGGTTTCGTGGTGTTCTAAACAACTATATTTTGGAGTATTCAATATCAATGTATTCTTTCCCAGAGGTAGATGAATTCTAGTTTTACGGTATCCTAGAGGAACATATTTACAAGGTATTCCGCTGGCGATCAAGATCTTGATGGTAAATTTGAACTTGGAAGATAAACCTATGGCTAACTAAACCCCACCACGCGGGGGGAAGAAAATGATTGGTGAAATATGGCGGACTTAGTGGCAACAAGGAAGAGAGAAGAAAGGCGGATCAAGTATAATGAGGCATGCGAGAGGGAGATAGAGAAGCAGCGTGATGTTGCAGAGTGGATGGCATTGTGGAGAGAGATGGCTCGTGAAGGATTTGAAGCTCACGTAGAAGACGTGGAGCCAGAGCATCAGGAACTCCCCCATCTGGGAAAGCATGATAGGAACCCTCTTCGGCCTCACATGGAAGTGTGCTAGCAGAGATGACCTGGGCCATGCACACATCTGAACCTACCTGATAACCTCGCCCTTGCTTGGTTTTCTAGTATCTAGTACAACAAGTAATCAACAAGTGAATTTGGGAAGTAGGAGAAACCAAGTAAGTGAGAGAGTGAGTACATCAATGGCAGGATAAATGGCTTCAATGTTATTTGGAGGAACATTTTTAGGTGCATCATCTGCACAGAACGTAAGCACGCAGAACATTGGATTCACCTCTAGAAGTGGAACTACTTCACAGAATAGGGGTTTAATATAGTACTACTGTTGGAGCACAGGGAGTACATCTACAGGTCATATTCCAGCTACAGGTGGAGGATCAAGAGGAATAGGTGGTTCTAGTTCCGGTGGATCTAGTGGTTCTGGAGGTAGAGGAAACACAGGAGGTTTTGGATTAGGTGGGAAAGGCCCGCAACAACCTCAGAAATATTTATATGGAGATGTCTCTTCATCTTCTAGAGTATAGAGGCATAGAAGATGTTGCTTGAACATGTGCACATGTGTGAAATCTTATGGCACATGCGAAAGGGATCACAACTTCTGAGCGCAAGGCAAGTCAATTTGCTACCACATTACGGGACGTGCACACAGCTGGTATAGGAAGTTTGACCCTGATCAGACTTGCATAGATTATGCAGCTTTAAAGGATGCTTTCTTGAAGGAATTCTATATCCCAGAATTTGAGTAGAAGAGTATAAGCACGTGCACTCAAAGATATCAAGCAAGGCACTACTTTGAAGAGTGTACGTGAGTATGATGCCCATTTTAAAACACTCCTATCTAAGCTTTCTTATGATATTCATGCAAGCCAACATGCACAATGGTTTGTTGGAGGATTGATTACACCATTTAGAAGGGCATTGTCACATAAGACATACACTGATCCACATGAAGCATTGGAAGTAGCTTTGCGTGTTGAGGTAGTTGGGAGCATTGACACTGGCATTAGTCCATTCTTAGAGGCACAGATTGCAGCTATGGCAAAATAGTTGGAAAAACTATCGAAAAATTCAGCCCATGAAACACACTCAGGGATTTGGTGTATAGATTGTGAAGTGAAGGTCACACCAAGGATAGTTGTCCTCGCATATCTATACGTTCATTAATGTTATACTATGAGATATGTCATTTGAATCATGATGCTAGTCATTGTCCTTTGTTACAGCATGCATGATCAGGAAGAATGTGTCTTGTTACTATAAAATTTTCCAGTCCATGACCCATGATACTGAAGATTGTAGATTGATTGGTCAGATCTAGGATGTTATAGATATTGGGGTATGACAGAAAAGTGTGACTGATAATTCTAAGGGTAAGAATGAACACCAGGATCGGGATCATAATCAAACATGCTATGATAAGAATGATGGGCATTTTGAAGGAGGTCATGGAAGAGGACATGGATATCGAGGTGGATATGGAGGATGAGGCCGAGGTGGAGGAAGAGGCGAGTTCCCTCATGGAACATGTTATACATGTGGATCACCTGATCACTATAGGCATGAATGTCCTCAAAATATCTCCTGTTCATTTTGCGGAAAGAGTCATAGTTATGAGGAGTGTCCGGACTTGTATGAGCATCTAAGTAAGCAACATAAGCAAGAGAACAAAGGTGCAAGGGATGGTTAGGATCCAATGCACATGGTAGAAGATCAGTGGATGCCCAAGATAGCACTAGAACCTAAGGCTTTAACAGTAAAGATCACCACATGAGCTGAAGTGCAATGCGCATAAGAGAGGCATTGCACCAGAAGCCTACAATAACTAAGGAGGAGGTTTTGCATGCAAGGTACCCAGATCCTGCTCATCAGAAGGAAGTCTATCAAGAGACCATGGAGGTCCTCAGGAATCTTCAAGGTGAGATACAATGTTTAAAGGAGCAATCAAGAAAGATGGAGTAGAGGAAAGAGGTAGAAAAGGTCCCTCTCGATATTGATGACATCAAAGAGGTATGTAGAATGTTGTGCCAGGAGAATATTATTCCATTGTTAGGGAATTGGTTGAAGGGAATACTCACGTGCACAAGCACTGAAAATGAAAGGAAGATCCTCCATGCAAATCTCCCTCCTGATAGTATTGATTATGATAAGGAGATCACTTTGAATGTTGTTGTGGATGGTTGGTTGCTTTGAGCAACATCTTGATTGATACAGGTGCAGAAGTGAATGTGCTTACATTTGGATGCATGGGTACAAATGGGGAGACCTCCATTGCAGCCATCATCTAATGTGTTTTTTATGGCAAACAAAACTAAGGCCACTCCCATAGGAGTTTTGAAGGATGCATCTATAACAATACAAGGGGCCAAGTTCACAGGGGATTTTGAGGTACTAGCACTCATGGAAAAGTAGAAACAATTTTCTAGCTTTACTTGGGCCCTTGGGTGTTATGCGAATAATGCTGATTGAGGTTCAATAAGGGGTACATTAGCTTTGAGAACAAGGAAGAAAGGGTTGTAATACCTTTGACAGATGGAAATTCTACACCATATGTTGAGCCTCTAAGTGAGGAGGATTTGAACAAAATCTATGTACGTGTTATTCGGGACCCAGAGGTCAATGAGCCATCAAAGGAAGGAATTATACAGTGGGAGGATTCTCAGTCTCTTAGTGATACTACAAGTATTTCTGTGATAATTGGGCTCATGGTACATATGAACTAGTAGGGCGTGAGGTTAAAATGCGTTGTCGCGTGAAAGAATGGAATTCACTCTGTTAGATGGATAGGTGGCTCATTACCTTGGTATACTTGGAGCAGAAGATCTTCCTGTATTCTTGCAAGATATGGAGGCAAAGTGGTCAGATCAAGTTAGGAGGAGAGATATGTTAGCATATACCTTGCGCGGGACAACAACGCACTGGTGGGTAGTTCACAAGGATAATCTTATGGAATGGGAGGAGATTGGAATCACCTTATCTACTAGGTTTTTAAGGAGTAATGCACCTACAAAGATCTACACATACAATGGTGATCAACCTATTCAACATCACATCCAACAGTGTGAGAGACTCGGATAGTAGGACAAGAAGCATTACCACCTTCACTCTGGGTGCATAGATTATATTCTACTCTACAAGGTTGCAGCATGCACTTGGTATGTATATGCCGAACTACATAGAGAGACTGGTAATTGGCAAGATTTGACTGTAGGGATGATCCAAACTTTTGACTACTTCTCGACCAAACCACCGGTAGACAAGGCATTAAAGGTTGTCAAGTGCTTAACTATGGGAGATAGTGCAAAAGTGGAAGAGCTGATTCAGGAATTATTTGGTGAGACAGATTCAGGAGCACATTTTGAAGAAGAAGAAGAGGACTCCATATTACTTGAACGCTTTCCTTGAGAAAGAGAAAGGAAAGATGGTTTACATCGTGGATGATGAGGAAGTTGAAAACTTGGATATTGAATATTCACAAGGAGTGCACGAAGTCTTAGATAGTTTAGACAAGGATACGCGTGCATATCATGAACCAATGAAGACAAAGAAGGTAAACATTGGAATGGAGACTGAGCCTAAGGAGGTCATTATTGGAGACTATTGGTCAGAATCAGAAGTTGCAAAGATAATTGAGTTACTCAGGGATTATCAGGACTTATTCCCTCGAGGGTATCATGAACTTAAAGGCGTGCATGAATCACTTGGGGAAATGAAGATAAATCTTAAGGAAGGTGTGCCCTAGTTAGAAAGAGACCTTACTAGAATGAATCCCAATTTGTGTGAAAAAGTAAAGAAGAGATTGATAAGATGTTGAAATCGGAATCATTCGACCTTGGATGAATCAAAATGGGTTAGTCCTATGGTGATAAGTATAAAAGGATGGTAGGATTCAAATCTATGTGGATTATAGAGAGTTGAATGTTGCATGTGTCACAAATCCTTTTCCTACACCATTCACTGAGGAAATACTGGAAGGAGTGGCAGGGCGCAAAATATATTCATTCACAGATGGGTTCTTCTAGGTATCATCAGGTTAGGATTGCTCAAGAGGATCAGAAAAGACAACCTTTACTACTAAATGGGCAATTTTTCCTATACCATGATGCCTTTTGGATTGAAAAACACACCTACTGTATTTCTCACGGATAGTTGTTCAGCATTCAAGGATTTCATTCACAACTTCTTACAGGTGTATCTAGATGATTGGATAGTATATGGGCTTGTGAAAGATCATTGTGACAATATGCACTTAATGTTTGAATGATGTAGATAGTTGAGTATTTCTTTGAACATCAAGAAGTGCATCTTTGCTACACCTTTTGGAATACTGTTAGGACATATAATCTGCAAGGAAGGTTTGTTGGTTGATCCAGCTAAGGTTGCAGTCATTTTAGGCCTCGAAGCGCCTACCAGTCAAAGTGGGGTGCGCGGATTTTGGGTCATACAGGGTATTACAGAAAATTCATACAAGGATATGCCAAATTTTCACACCCTTGGAGAGTTACTAAAAGGAAAAGGTACATTTTATTGGGGAGAACCGCAGCAATGCACGTTTTGAGACATTAAAGGAGAAACTTACTACCGCACCCATTCTACATTTTCCTTCATGGGACAAACCATTTCATGTACATGTGGACACCTCTGGCATGGCCATTGGTGTGGTGTTGGCTCAACTTGGAGAGGTATCATAGATCATCCATTTTTTTTGCTAGTAGGAAGCTGACCCCTGCTGAAAAATTATACAACAACAGAGCGCGAAGCTTTGTCAATGATCTATGCATTACACAAGTTTCGACAATATTTATTAGCAACACCATTTGTATTCTATACATACCACATGGCTTTGAAGTACCTGGTGAACAAGCCCATCTTACAGGGGCACATATGCAGATGGGTACTCTTATTTCAAGAGTTTGACTTCACAGTTGTGGTGAAACCAGGGAAAAGTAATTCTGGACCAGACCACTTGTCTAGAATTCAATCAGGTGAAGAAGCACAAACAATTGAAGAAACCATGTCGGATGCATAGTTGTATAGGTTACAATGTGCACCATCAGAATTAGAGGACATTGTTGTCTTTCTAAGGACTGGTATTGCACCAACAGGGATGAAGGCTTTGGAAAAGAAACAACTTGCTATACGTGCGACACCATTCATGTTGATCAGTGGTGACCTATACAAGTTAGGTAGAGATGAGGTATTACGTCGTGTTGTGTATTAGAGCATGAGTGCAAGGATATAATGGAGGAAGCACATGGTGGTATTGCAGGTGGCCACTATGCAGGTGATGCTACTGCACGTGAAAGATCTTACTTGCTTGGTTTATGGTGGGAAACATTGTATAAGGATTGTAAAGAGTATTGCAAGGCATGTGACCATTGTCAACGTCTAGGTAAACCAGGAAAGAGATGAGATGCCTTTGAGACCAATTACTAGTGCAGAACCATTTGAGAAATGGGCTATTGACTTTGTAGGACCTATTTCACTAGCCACGCACGTAGGACTGGATCATGCTATATCATTACTTGCATAGATTATCTCACAAGGTGGGTAAAAGCAACACCTACGAAGGACTATACAACAACTACAATAACTAGGTTTCTATGGGAGAATGTTCTTACAAGGTATGGATGTCCTTTAAGTTTGACAAGTGATAGGGGCACACACTTTTTGAATGAGACAATCAGGATTCTATTAGATGAGTTTATGGTTGCACACCATAAGACTACACCCTATCACCCTCAGGAAAATGGAACTATGAGGCTTTCAACAAGATTTTGAGCCAAACATTGACAAAAATTTGTGATGTTGGAAGAAAATATTGGGATGATAAAGTATCATAGTTATTCTTTGGGCTTATAGAACAACTTATAAGAGATTGAACAAGGCCACACCATTTTAAGTTGGTGTTTGGCGTGGAAGTTGTTCTTCCTATAGAATTCATGTTACCTTCTTTGCACATTGCATGCACTCTGGAGGTCTAGCTGATGAGAAAGCTTTGGAAGAATGATTGAGAAGATGATTCAATTGGATGAGTGATGAGCCATAGCACGTTGGAGTCAGAAGCAAGAAAAGGCAAGGCAGAAAGCATGGCATGATAGACATATAAGGGATAAGAAGCTTGAGTTGGAAAAATGGTACTTCTTTATGACTCTAAGTTCTTGCGCCATCCAGGGAAGCTTAAGGTACATTGGTTGGGGTCATATGTCATCACTCACATACTTGAATCAGGTGCTTTCTAGTTAGAAGCACTTGATGGAACACGGCTTCCTAGTTACTTTAACGGGAGTAGGTTGAAGCCCTACTATAAATAAGTCTTCTTGGTGTTTGTAATAAGGTAGTATTTCCATTTAGATTAGGTTTCCATTTCTGTATTTCCTTAATGTATTTCCTTCATCATCATTATGCTTTGTCAATTTAGTTTTTGTTTTTGTGTAATAAGCGTGCTTGCGCATGAGAAGCTAACTACAATATGAAGCATGTTGATGCATAAAGAGGACTGCACATACTTTTAGTGTGGGGTGGATGGTGATATCCATAGGTACAATGTTGTGGAAATTGGAAGATGAAAAGAATAAGTCTGCTAAGGGTGCTTTTCAAATGAAAAGATTTCTTCTCAAAAGTGACCAAGGATGGAGATGAGTGAAGGGAAATATAACACGAGGTAAGCAGAGGCCATGATAACTACCAGGAGAAGGTGTATGTGATGAGGTACTCGGGCACTAAAGGCACACTTTGAAGAGAAGTCTATGACCAGAAGGTAGGAAGGCGTGCTAGAAGGTTATAGCTAGGCGCAAAGATGTACCACGTGGAAATTACAAATTTGGTCAATGAATGAGAGGATATTTGGTAGGTGGAGGAGCAATAAATGCACTAAAAATTTGAAAATCTATATAAGGACGGGATGCGAATTCATTTTTACCATTTGATTAAGAGAATTTGAAAAGAGCTAAGTGTGAAGAGCCAAGTGATGATCGATTCAAGGTGCGAAGAGAGTGAAACCAAGCGTGGGAAGTAGATCTATGCATTGAGAAGCTTGTATCCCCAGTGAAGAAGGGTTTGAATGAAGCAGGATGGCAGAGAAGAGCTAGGGCATGTGATTTCATGATTTCACCTAGGGCACGGTTGAATCGGTTAGGGTTTGATTCGGCCATTAAAGAGTTGCAGAAGAAGGTATATAAAAATGATTGCAAGGTGAAAATGGCTCCCAAGAAGGTAAGTAGCAGAGAAGAGAAAGGGAAAGAAGAAGGTAGTTGTCGAGGAGGAAGAAGAAATGACCCCCGAAAGCAATTTTTCAGAAATGCAGTATCTAGAGGAGTCATTGTCGGACAAGAATGGGACTCACACATCAGAAAGAGAAAAGTGAGTGAGTATAACCACAGAACCTCGAGACAACAAGAAGGAGCTCGATGCCTTGCTCACTTCGAGAACAAACAAGTGCACTATAGATGACATGCCAGTATATGATGATGCAGAGAGAAGTTTTTGAAAAGGATTGGTGTCTACTAACTTTATGAGCTTCCATATTTTGGGAAGTATGAGCCTTTATACAGATGGCTCATGAGCAGAGTCCATGAGGATTTCTTCTTTTTTTACGGGATGAAGGGTCAGAATATCATCCACACTGATCTCCTCAGTGACATGGTTTGAAAGCCACGGGAGAAGACATCAAGAATGACTTAGCAGATAAAGCTTTTATTTTGGAGACCCATAAAGAGTTGGGGTACATGAAGGGTCCATGTGGAATGGACATCGATAAATTGAAGGATTTTCCAGTAGTGAAAGCAACAACACACCTCATCACCAAGTTAAATGACCAGGATCGGTGGTCACAAGTGAATACTATGTGGCTACATGTGGCTAAGCGCATGTCGGAGGGAGTGATCTACAACATTGCAGGTTTTATTGTAGCATAATAGATAGTGGAGGAAGTGCGCACTGGAGGAAAGATCAGCTTTGGCATTGTTCTACTATCACTTGGTATTTATGGAGATCGGGGTACCATGGGCCTAAGGAGAAAATATGGGAGTACCCCATGGAGAATAAATCTCCAGCTGAAAGATTCAAAAATACTTATGCAAGGGTCCATGACTGATGATGTGAAACAAAGGGTGAGAGAAGTGGTATGATAGGCTCCACATGCGGCCTTTGAGGAAGAGTGGCACATACCAAAAGACTTGCCTTCGGTAGTAGGTAAGCAAGTTCAGTTTGTTGTTTACAACATTTCTACATGCATCACACGCTTCCTGATGAGGGATGGAACATGGAGCCCTTGGTGTAAACTCTCATATGCCTTCACAACGAGGTATTTTCAAGCATCCATCACCGATTCATAGACACAAGAAGATTGATATTCAATGCAGATAAGGTAGATTGTGACTACCACACCTTGCGAAGAAGTACATGTATCCAAGGAGGAGCGCATGTACGATGAAAGGCTTATTTTAGAAGTGTTGAGCATAAATCCAATAAGCTTGGCTGTTGGAGATATTGGGGCAACATTGGTGTATATCTAGCTGAAGCCCAAGATGGAGAAGTAACAAGTATGTGGAGAACAGTTTGCACTCCTAGGGGCCACCAAAGGTGTGCATACAATGGAAAACATTCCACAAAGGCCCTCAGGGACTATACAAGTAGAAGAAGAAGAAGAAGAAGAAAAAAGAAAAAGGTGGTTTAAAATAGAAGAAGGCAACCATCGACCAAAAGGAAGAAGAGAGCATGTGAACTACTCCACCACAAGGGTAGGGTGAAGAAGAAGAAGATACAGGGGTAGTGCAGGGGGAGAAAATATTTAAGAAGGTGTTCAAGCACACGAGGACACAAGGTGGAACCCCACACATAGTAAGAAAGTCACCACGTCTCTCACCTCACAAGGATCCTACCGAGAAGAAGAGGAGAAGAAAACTGAAGTTGGATGAGGAAGCGGAAGGATCTAGGGAGAGCGCGCGCATGCATCACCTACCCCACATGGCAAGAAGAGGAGCCACAGAACCAGGAAGAATAAAAGAAGAAGAGACAAAAGATGAAGAGATGAAGGATGGAGAGGAAGGAGAGAAGGAGAAGTCGAGGCAACACACATGACACTACTCGAGGATGTAACATGGATTCCTAACCTTGATGCCATAGTTCCAAGAGGGCTAAGGATAGGAAGGATGAGTGAGAGCATAGTGCACCCATCATGGGGTATGCGGAGGACATAGGGAAGATTGTCCACGCCCGCTTCCAGAGCACCATCGCGTAAAAAGATTTATTTGGTTGGGAGCTGATGGACGAGGACATGGTCATGGTGCGCACTAGAAAAAATTGTCATGGTCGAATGCATACCCACATGGATGAGCCTGACTTTGATGTATGCGAAGAGTCATGTGTATCAAGGTGATTGAAGGATCCTCTAGCCAGCACATAATAGTAAAGCCTACTGTTATGTCTGATGAACAAGTAAGTAATGCACTGGTAAAGGTATCAACAGAAGTGGCTAGAAGAAATATGGACAAAGGCTGCCACAATAAGAGCGTTGCGAGGAAATAAAGACAAAGGATGCTGAAATAATGCACTTGACTCAGGAGAAGGACTTAGGGTAAAGAAAAGTATAATACTTTCGTGAGCATGGCGGAGGAAATTGGAGATCATGTGCTCAAAGCGCACCCACATCTAGAGTCCAAGGTACCAACAGAGTTCCCCTCAGTGATGCATTATGTGAGAACTTTGGTAGACTTGGTGCGGAGGATGACACCATCCAGATGCCAAAGGCAAAGAATCCTGAGGAAGAGGTGGAAAGGGATAAGGCTGTAGTAGCAGAGAAAAATTGCAAGATATGAAGGCCTACTGCAAGCGCTCCAAGAAGAATTAAAGAAGGTCGACTATGCCTTGAACATATGCACAGCCCCAAAAGTGCTAATAAAGGTGAAAACTCTGATAGAGGACAATGAAGTCCAAGGCCATGAAAGATGAGACATTAGGCCATGCAAAAGGTTGACAATGGTAAAGAAAAGCGCGAGGCACTAGCTGCAACATAAGAGCCACATAAAGAGAGGCTAGATGAGCTTGGGAAACTCATCGCCCAGAAAATGGATGTGCTTGGAAGGGACACATACCTCAATGTCCAACATTATGCTGGTATATAGAATGAAAAAGGAGAAATAACACAAGATGAGCTGAGTCCATCATTGTGGACATACCAGAGCAAGCAGAGAAGGCACTAACTGATTGGCAGGCCTTACAGGCTGAAATAAAGGAAGAGTATCTAGAGTTGATACTCAGGATGAGACAGAGGGGCCTAAATATGAATTATTCTTTTATTCATTCATATTCTTTCTAAGTATTCTTTATTCACATTCTTTTATTCAGTTTTGGACATACCCATTGTCGGGGCGACAATGAGATTAGTGTGGGGTAATGTTGATAAGAGGAAAAACTTAGCAGAACTCACACATGAAGTCCATGCGGAGAGAGCAGGAAGCGATCAAGGGACGCGTGGAAGGACAAGAAGGAACCGCACACAGAGGTACAAATTTAGTTTTGGGACTTAGCCGATTTTGTATAAAGTCTATTTTTAGGAGATGGTGTGCAGATCACACAAATGATGCAGAGACGTGCGCGCCACACATTGTCTATATTTAGAGGATCGGATCAAGCACCTTTTTGCATGGAGATGAGCTAAGAATAGATTCATCACTTCAGTTAACTATAAGAAGTCTATAGATAGCACACTTGCATGTGTGGCTATATTTGTAAACGACACGTGGCTATTAATAGCATGCGACCTATTTTTGGAGTAGATAAGCGGTGAAGGGAAAGTCCCCACCCTATATATATGAGATGAACTGCATAGTAGAGTATTTTTAGATGGTCATTGTTATTCATTGATAGTATACAGAGATGTGCATACAAATCATTGTATCGATCCATACGCACGTTATGGCATAGACTTCTAGTATTGTAAGAAGCTTCTATAATGTTGTTTTGATTAATAGATGGAAGATATTGGTTGAATCTAAGTGTCATTATTGTATGCAATTGAGTAGCACATGTCTTGATTTAACCATGATTATCATTTAAAGCTTATCCTTTCTTAGATCTGATCTGTTATGCACCGTGTAATAATGGATTATACAACAACCCTAAAGAGAGACCTAGTACCTTTGCACGCTTCGGGTGAGTGCTCAGTCTAGGTGAGTGATGTGCCAAAGGCGACTAGGGTGTTATCTGTGAATTCTAGGCTGCATCAATAAATTTTCTATAATACCCAGTGTGACCTAAGAATCTGCACACTTCACTTTGACTTGTAGGCTCTTCTAGGCCTATTATAACTACAACCTTAGTTGGATCAACCAACAAACCGTCCTTACAGATAATGTGCCCTAACAAAGTACCAAATGGTGTTACAAATACACACTTCTTGATGTTCAAGGAAATACTCAACTATCTACATATTTCAAAAATTAAATAAAGATTGTCACAATGATCTTTAACAAGTCCATACACTATCCAATCATCCAAGTAAACCTATAAAAAGTTATGGATGAAATTTTGGAATGCTTGAACAACTATAAGTGAAAACACAGCAGGCACATTTTTCAAACCAAACGGCATCACCGTATATGCAAAACTTCCCCACTCAGTGGTGAAAGTTATTTTCTCTTGATCCTCCTGTGCAATCCTTACCTGATGATACCCAGAAAATCCATCTGTGAAAGAATAGATTTCACGCCCTGCAACACCTTCTAAGATTTCTTCTGTGAAGGGTGTAGGAAAAGGATCAATTACACATGCAACATTCAGTTCTTTGTAATCCACAAAAATCCAAATCGGCCATCCTTATTTATGTTTATAACCATGGGACTAACCCACTCAGATTATTCTAAGGGATTGATGATGCCAGACTTCAACATTTTATCTATTTCTTCCTTAACTTTAACTCGTAAGTTAGGGTTCATCCTATAGGGTCTCTTCCTGACCGGTCATGCACCTTCCTTAAGCTTGATCTTCATCTCTCCCAATGATTCATGCACCCCTTTTAATTCATGATATCCTCTAGGGAATAGATCCTAAAAGTCCCGTAATAACTCAATGATTTTGGCCACTTCAATCGACCAATAATCCCCAATTATGGCCTCCTTAGGTTCAGTATCTGTGCCAATATTCACTTTCTTTGTCTTCATAGGTTCATGATATGCATGTGTATTCTTATCTGCACTATCCAAGACTTCGTGCATCCTTGTCGAATGATCGATATCTAGATTTTCTATTTCTTCATCATCCACTATGTAGACCATCTTTCCTTTTTCTTTCTCAAAGCAAGCGCGTTGAAGTAACATGGAGTTTGTTTCTTCTTCTTCATCAAAATGCACTCCCAAATTTGTCTCACCAAATAAATCCTAAATGATTTCTTCCACCTTTGCACTATCTCCCATAGTTAAGTGCTTTATAACCTTTAATGCCTCTTCTACTGGAGGTTTAGTAGAGAAGTAGTCAAAAGTCTGGATCATTCCTGCAATCAAATCCTGCCAATTTTCAGTTTCTCTATGTAGCTTCGTATACACATACCAAGCACGTGCACATCCTTGTAGAGTGGAATATAACTTGTGCACCCAGAGTGAAGGTGGTAATGCTTCCTACCCCTCTGTCCAGAGTCTCTCACACTAATCGGATGTGGTGTTGAACATGTTGATTACCATGATAAGTGCATATTTGAGTAGGTGCATTTCTCCTAAAAAATGAGTGGAAAGCGAAATTTTGATCCCATCCCATTCCATAAGATTATCTTTGTGAACCATCCACCAGCTTGCTATCCCGCACAAGGTATATGCTAACATTTTCCTTCTCTCAACTTGGTCTGTCCATTGTTCTTCCATGGCTTGTAAGAATACTGGAAGATCTTCCGCTCTAGTATACCAAGGTACTTGAGCTACCTATTCATCTAACAGAGCGAAGTCCATTCTTCCATGTAGTCACACTTCTTACTTTGTGCCCTACCAATTCATAAGTACCATGAGCCCAATTATCACAAGCAATACTCGTAGTATCACTAATAGATTGTGCATCTTCCCACTGAAGGATGCCTTCCTTTGATGGCTCAATGACCTCTGGTCTTGAATGGTGCACACATAAATCTTGTTTAAATCTTCCTCACTCAATGGCTCAACATACGGTGTATATTTCCCATCCATTAAAGGGATTACAACTTGTTCCTCCTTATTCTCAAAACTAATGTATCCCTTGTTGAACCGTAAATCAATGTTATTTGCGTAACACCAAGGGTGCCAAAGCAAAGATGGAAAACTGTCTGCTTCTACAAGTGCTAATACCTCAAAATCCCCAGTGAATTTGGCCCCTTGTATAGTGATGGATGCATATTTCAAAACCCCTATGGGAGTGGCCTTAGTCTGATTAGCCATAAACAACACATTGGTAGATGGCTGCAATGGAGGTCTCCCCATCTACACCCATGCATCTAAAGTAAGAACAATTACTTCTGCACCTGTATCAATCAAGACATTGTTCAAAATACATCCATCCTCAACAACATTTAGAGTGATCTCCTTGTCATAGTGAATGCTATCAGGGGGAATATTTGCATGCAGGATCTACCGTTTGTTATTAGTTTTACGCACGTGCATTGTTTCCTTCACTAATTCCCTAACAATGGAATAATATTCTCCTAGTGCAGCATTTTACACACCTCTCTTACGTCATCAATGTCAAATGGGACCTTCCCTGCTTCTTCCTTCTATTCCATCTTATGTTAATTCTCCTTCTAACAATGTATTTCACCTTGAAGATTTCTTAGGACTTCCATGTTTTCTTGATAAACCTCCTTCTGATGAGTAGGATCTGGTACCTCACATGTAGAACCTCCTCCTTAGTGATTGTGGGCTTCTATTGTAATGTGTCTTTGGCATGTACCACTTCAGAACGTGTGGTAATTTTCACAATTAATGCCTCAAGTTCTGGTGTTAACTTGGGCATCCACTGATTTTCCACTACACCCTAGATTCTAACCATCCCTGCACCTTTGTTATCTTGCTTATGTTGTTTATTAAGGTGTTCATACAAGTCCGGCACTCCTCATAGCTATGATTCTTTACACAAAAAGAACATGTAATATTATAGGTACATTCGTGAATGTAGTGGTCAAGGGATCCACATGTATAACATGTCCCTTGAGGAAAATCACCCGTGCACCACCACAGCCTCGTCCTCCATATCCTCCTCAAAACACGTGCCCTCTTCCATGACCTCCTTTAAAATGACCCTCATTTCGATCATAGCGCGTTTGATTATGATCCCAATCCTGGTTCTCATTCTTTATTTTAGAATTATCCGATACACTTGTCTCTGCCGTACACCAATGTCTATAGCATCATGGATATGATGAATTAGCCTGCAATCTTGAGTATCATGAGTCGTGGACTAACAAATATTACAATAACAGATAAGTTCTTTCTTATCACATGTTGCAACAATGGGTAGTGGCTAGAATCATGGTTCAATGACATATCTCACAGTCAAAGAGTAAATAACACACCGACTGTGAGGACAATTATCCTTGGTGTGACCCTCCAATTCACACTTTGTACACCAAATCTCCGAACGCTTCTCATGTGCCAAAATTTTTTATAGTTACTCTAATTTCTTGGACATAGCTGCAATCTGTGCTTCCAAGAAGGGGCTAACTCTAGTGTCTATACTCCCAACTCGCCTCAAAGACTCAAAGCTTCTTCTAATGCTTTACGTAGATCAATGTATGTCTTATGTGACATCGCCCTTCTAAATGGTGTAATCAGTCCCCCAACGAACCATTGTGCATGTTGGCTTGTGTGAATATCATAAGAAAGCTTAGATAAAAGAATTTTGAAATGGGCATCATACTCACAGACACTCTCAGTAGTACCTTGTTTGATATCCTTGAGCGTGCTTATACTCTTCTACTCAAATTCAGGGATATAGAACTCTTTGAAAGCATCCTTTAATGTTGCATAATCCACACAATTTTGATCAAGGTTAAACTTCTTGTACCAACCGTGTGCACGTCCCTGTAATGTATTCGCAAATTAGATTGCCTTACATTTAGAATTTGTGATCCATTTTACGCGCCACAATATTTCATACATGTGCACATGTTCAGAACATCTTCTATACCCGTATACTCCGAAAGCCGAAGGAATCTTCCATGTAAATATTTTGTGGTTGATGCGACCTTTCCCACATGATCCAAAACCTCTTGTGTTTCTTCTACCTCTAGAACCACTAGATCCACTGGAGCTAGAACCACCTATGCCTCATGACCCTCCACATGTAGCTGGAATAGGACCAAAATACGTACTCCCCTATGCCTCAACAAAGGGTACTATATTGAACCCCTACATGCAGTGAAGTGGTATCACTCCCAGAAGTGAATCCAACATTCTACGCACTCACGTTCTATGTTGATGATGCACCTAAAAATGTACCCCCAAACAATAATGAATATGTCTTCCCTACCATCAATGTACTTTCTACCTGACTTACTCCCGCTCCCCTGCGACTACTACTTGTTGTACTAAATATTGGAAAACCAAGCACAAGGGCTAGGTTTCCAAGTAGGTTTTGATGCACGCCCATGGACCAGTCGTCTCTCTCGGCACACTTCCTTGTGAGGCCGAGGAGGGTTCCATGTCATAATTTCCTAGATGGGGAAGTTCCTGATGCTCTGGCTCCACGTCTTCCACATGAACTCCAAATCATTCATGATCCATCTCTCTCCTCAACGCCATCCACTCTGCAATGTCACGCTACTTCTCTATCTCCCTCTCACATGCCTCATTATACTTAGCACACCTCTCTTCCCTCCGCCTTACCGCCGCTAAGTCTATCATCTTTCACCACTCCTATTCCTAACCCCGCGCGTGGTGGAGTTTAGCTATCCATAGGTTTGTCTTCCAAATTTAGGGTTACCATCAAAATATTGATTGCTAGCATAATGCCTTGTAAATAGGTTTCCCCGGGATACCGCAAAACTCGAAACTCGTCTACCTATGGACAAGAATATGTAGAAATTGAATACTCCGAATATAAATGTTCAAAACACCACATAACCACATATCTACATCGTGAGTCTAGATCGATCAGCATCATAGAGGGCTTAAAATTTTTCCCACGTCCAAACAAGTGTACAAGATCTCCAATTCTGTTTAGACGCATAAGCGACCAGCCACTTATACAGCTTCTACCGTAAATATAGTGAAGAATCTCTCATATAAGCGAATCATAGAGGTTCTACTCCACCCGCATGCATGCATCAAACTTAGATTTAGTGTTGAACCTCTGTGTATTCTTCTTCTAGATCATGTATCCACTCCTCAACACTTGCTAGAGTCAATCGATATGTCTTCATCGCGAACCATCCTGAAAGCAATTGAAAAAGAGGTCCCGAAAATGGAACCAATGATACAACCTAGAATTTACCAATAAGATCCCATGCGCACTAACACATCACTCAAACGTGACCGATCGCTCACCCAAAGCACGTAAAGGTACCAAGCCCTCTTTAAGGTTGTTTTTTGTAGGATGTTAGCATGATAAAGACTTAATGCATTCGAGATCCATAATTAATACATCATTCTACAAAGCATGTTCGATCTATATTTAAGAATAACAAACTTTAAATGATATCCATGATGAAATCAAAACGTGCAAGAACCAATTATACTCGTGGATTAATACTCGATTCAACCAATACACTTCATTAAATTAAAACATGATAATTACACAAAAGCTCGTTATAATAGATAATACCATAACTTATGTGTGTATTGGATTTGGTAGCATAACCTCACATTACTTTAGTTCACACACACACACACACACACACACACACACACACACACACAATACTATGCTACATATTTCATTACATATTTATAAGGGTGGGGACTTGCCCTTCACCACTTGCATAACTCTAAAAATAGGTCGCATGCTAGAAATAGCCATGCGCCTTTACAATTACAGCCACACATGCAAGTGCGCTAACAATAGATCTCTCCTAGTTAGTTGTTAGTAGCAATTCTATTTTTAGCCCACATCCATGAAAATCACTTCATAGGTGTTCCTCCAAAAATAGATCATGCGTGTCGCGTAAGTCTTCATCCGGTTTCAGTGCTCTACACGTCATCTCCAAAAATAGCACACAACCATGAAAACGCCTAAGTCCCGAATCTGTCCTCTGTCCTTCGCACACGATTCCTTCCAGATCCTTCCACGCCTTTGAACATGCTATGCTTGATATTTGTTTAAACATGTAAATAGTGGAGATATATCTTGTACGAGTTGGAAATATAGTTTGAATTAAGGATTATCATATATTCCTAGGTTTAAAGTGCAAATGAGCTGATTTAGGGATGCATGAGTCAAGTTAGGAGTTTGAATAGGGGTTTTGTTTGATCAATATCTATTATTTATTAGGTAATTGAGGAAAATTACTTTTTATAAGGATATTCAAACATGTATGAAGAAGATCGGTGCCTAAAAATAAGAATTCATTCCTTTTCTTGTGTAAATTTGTATATTTTGTTAATATTGCAATAGAAGGTTTCTCACTTGCGCAAGGTTAGAAACCCTATAGTAATTTTTGAGTGAATAAATTTCTTGATTGTCATCATTAGAAGGATGAGCATGTGAATTCAAGCTAACAAAAATTATTTAGCTCTTTAATGTTTTTCTAGTGATTTATATAACTTTTACTTTGTAGATAGGATGGAAAATAGGAGTCAAATTTTGAGAGATTTATTCATCCAATCAAGATGAAATTTTCAAGGAATCTTTGTCCCATAAAAATTCCAAAGAAAAAAAAAATCAGATTCTTATTCTATGTACAGTAAATATATTAGTGACATAATTTTTTCTGTAGACGCACGCGAATTGTTTGTGAAAATGACTCGAACTCAAAAATCGATGTAACTTTTGTTTTTTTCAACCAAATTAGTGTAAATTTGTAGGACATGTTCTATGAAGGTCCATACAATATTTATTAAAATTTTAAAGCTAACGGGTATGTGTGTAGGGATTTATTGATTACAGAATTTTGAAGGTCTGTGGTAGATTGAACAGTGACAACAACTTGAGGAATTCGATGCCAATTTACAAAGGATGATGCTTCAAGAGGTTATTAAGGTGTCAATCATGTTATAGATCGATTATCAAGGAGTAAATAGTATTTAAAAGTGTAAGTGAAGATTATTTGGTCAACTTGTTATGATACCATCTTGAATTAAGATAACTTCAAGACTATCATTCTTTGGTTTAGTGTGAGGTTTATCAAAATAACTTTAATATTATTTATCTATGTTTTTAAGGCTCTTTAAAATATACCTAAAAAGATATTTTTTATCTTTAAGAACTCATAATTTTGGGGACTTATACCTAAAGGACCTAAAACTAGGCTTATGACAAAGTTAGGCGGGTCATGACAAGAAAGATACTTGATTCATTGTAGAGTATTATGTATTAAGACAAAAATTGTGATTGGAAATGATTATAAGGATGGAAAAGATAGATGTGAATACAAAGAAAAGGTATATGAAACGTGATAAAGGACTGTGTGACAAAATATTGACTTTGAATTGTGAATTGGATCATTAAAATATAGAGTGAATGAGTCTTGAGATATACCTTGGGAGTTTTATAATAACTATCTATGTTGTATAGTAGTGGAAAATCTTCAAAATTAGGACTAGTCATCTTTTTTTACTCAAGTAAATAACTAGAAGAGAATTGGCTTAGTATGTATGATAATACAAGGTATGAATAAAAGGTGTGATGAGTCATTTGAGCATGATTTGAATGTATGATATGATAAAAAAACATAGAAGTATGAATGAGTTCATCTTGACCAAGATTAAGCATGGTTCATTATTGAGATTTCATTTCTAATTGCAGAGCAAGGGTCCTCACATGCATAACTAGTCCATAGCTTTAATGTTTACTGGAAGAATTGATTGATGCAACCTAGAAATTACTGTGAATGACCTAGGCACACTAACACATTGCTTAGCCCGAGCCGAACGCTCACCCGAAGCACGCAAAGGCACCAAGTCCCTCTTTAGGGTTGCTTGTTCAGAATGTTAACATGATGATGCATATGTATATTCAGATTCATAATCAATAGTAAACAATCCACAATGTACAAACCAAATCTAGATCTTAGAATATATAAAAGATGAACTAAACAATGACTATAATAAGATTTACCATGCAAGAACCAGATTTAGTCATGTTCAATACCATTATCCAACCAATATATTCCATTGTATTAAATACTGTAAAACATAGAAGCTTCTTACATTACAAAATTATCTCCACGAATCATGTGCAAGATAAAATCAAGAGTAGCATAACTCTACAAGAATTCACGCTTACAAAACTACGCAAATCAATTCATATATATAGGGGTGGGTACTTTCCCTTCACCACCCATGTACTTTCTCAAAATAGGTCACATGCTAATAATAGCCATGCACCTTTACAAAAGGATGAAAAACCATGCAAGTGCTCTAATAATAGAATTCCTATAGTTAACTCTGAGTAGAAATCCTATTATTAGCCTAAACTATGCATGGTGCTTAGCCGATGCTTGTTCCCAAAATACCCTTGTGTGAGCTGCAAGTCTTCATGATTTTGTGTGTTCAACACGCTATATCCAAAAATATCCTATATCCAAAAATAGCCAAGTTCCAAATTCAAAGTGTTCTGGCATGCACTTGTTTTGCTATTCTTATGCACCTTCAAATGTGCCTTGCTCCTGCGTGTGTCCTTTATGTGTCTTCAATTTAGAGAAATATTCTATCTCGCTCAACATTGATAGTTCTATGAGATAGTTCTCATCATGAAAAGGTGTACCTAGTGACTATTTTATAAATTGTATACATGAGTGGAAGTTATGGTTTATAAAATAGTGATCATTTAAGAGTTTCCAAGTTATGAGTCTAGTGCATCTAGATTTTCCGACTAAGGAAAGTTTGATGATCTATAAACTATGGGTGATTTTGTTTTTCTTGTAGCTTAAGAGGTTTTTCATGTAATTTGAGCCTAGGCATCACATTTTTGGTATCGAGCATCGAGCTCTTTAAATGTTGACTTATACTAATGATGTTTTGAGGGAGATTCATGGTTACAGAACAAATGAAATTGAAATTGAAAGAGGAGAAGTGGAAAAGCTATATTGAGCTATAGTAAAAAGGTTGAAGTATTTTGTGTTGTATGATTGATTAGTTCTTGAATATTGTGACTTATAGGAATCTTGAGAGATTGAGAAGAATTGGAGAAAAGAAGATAAGCGAGGCAAGAAAAAAATATAGTGTGATAGTAGAATCCCTTAAGCCACAAAGGCTTGAAAAGTGAAGAAGAGCAGGTTGAAGCTCAAGAAGAAAAACAAGTCAATAGACCAAGGTGAAATAGACTTGGGTGAGACAAGTGAAGAGGAAAACATACCAAAAGACCAGGCATAAAGAAGAAGAGCCTAGGTGAGGTATCTAGTGAGGTGAAATAGACTTACTAGGAGAAAATAAGAGAAATTGAGAAATAACAAAGAAGATATGAATGGATTAGAGGAAAAAAAGAGTCACATGAGAAAAGAGATGGATGTAGAGAAAGATATATCTAATATGAAAATACTCTTGGAATTCATGGAAGAAATATTGGAGGAAACAAAACATAGATTATTTGTAAGAATCAAGAGTAGAGTACAATGGCCTCTCAGAAGGATGATTGAACAAAGAAAGAGGAAGAAAGATATCAATTAGTTAAGGAGTCAATTCGGATTGTTAACAAGGCAGCTTGAGGAAGAGAAATAGAGAAAATCAATCTCAATTATTTATTTCTAATCATTTCTTGTCATGGGTGCATACAAGTGAAAAGGAAGATGAAAGAGGATACTTTGAAAACATGATATTGATGGCAAAAGAGGAGCAAGAACAACATTTTTGCATGGAAGATCAAATGAACATGAAATTTGAGAAAAAGGAAGTGGAAATATGTTATCCAGAGAGGAAGGAGAGATGTTAGGTGAAGGTGAAGGAATGTTTGTTGATCCATGTCATCAAAATTTTCTTTCTAATATTGTATTTGATGATGAAAATGTAATTTTGCAAAAGGATGAATTGTATAAACAAACCATAGAATTGTTTGATAGGCTAATGGGAGATGGATATATGAAAGAATCACCTATTGAAGTGCTTATAGAATATTATATACAATAGTAGGGAGTGTCTTATATGACACAAAAAGAAACTAATTCAATTTTGAATCAATCTAGGAAGGGACAAGAAGAAGATTTGCAACAATATTTGAGAAAACAAGAGAACTTAAACTTCAATGGAGATGAAGAAAATGTGAAGAAGGAAGAGACAAATTTATCAAAACTCTTGAATGAATAAAATGATGATGGAGGGGAAATTTTGCAAAAAAAAAAATCATCTAACATTTATTTTGAGTGTGTGCATGCAGTTTAGCGAGATAAGTTAGCAAAACAAAGAGAAGTGGATATTTTATTCACTTATGAAGGTCTAGAACAACTTGAACATGCGATTAGAGACTTGGAAAATTTGGTCTATAGTGATAATCAATCAAGAATATTTTAAGATAATGAAGACTAGAAAGATTCAAGAAGATGTTGGAGGAAAAGCGAGAAGTTTGATGAGATTTCAGAGTTTAATTACTACATAGTTTTTGATATAGTTGATCTTACTGATGTAGAAGTGAAGGACATACAGAGAAGAGATCTAGAAATATTTTAGATGGATAAGCTACAAGAGGATATCTACATTTTGGAAGATGACCTTATGAAAGTAGAAGACACACTTGATAAGAATATTCACGAGGCAACAAGAATTTTACAAATTCAGTACATTTGGAAGACAAGAACGAAAAAAAAAACATTCTTTAGCGGAGCTCAAGATTTTATTTGATGGGGAATATGATGCGGAGAATAACATTATTTATTCATCATATGAGTTCCATTTGTAAATATGTATTTTAGGAATGATAGTGAATTATTTTCCCCTCCATGTGTAACGATTTGAATTCAAATTTGATGTAAACTAGGCTAATAAAGGTAAATAAGCCTAGTAAGAGTGAGCGAGCTTGTAACTAGTAGAATTTATTAAAATAGGTGGAAATACGTGAGTTGTTTGAGCATGTAAATAGTGGAGATATATCTTATATGAGCTAGATATACAGTTTGAATTAACGATTATCCTACATTTATAAGTTTAGAATGTAGTTGAGCTGATTTACGGATGAATGAGTCAAGTTAGGAGTTTGAATAGGGGTTTTGTTTGATCGAGATCTATTCTTGATCAAGGAATTGAGGAAAGTGGATTTTTATACGGATATTCAAACGTGTATGAAGAAGATCATGGCCTCACAATAATAATTCATTCCTTTTCTTGTGTAAATTTATATATTTTATTAATATTACAATAGAAGGTTTCTAACTGGCAGTGGGTTAGAAACCCTACAGTCATTCTAGAGTGAATAAACGTCTTTAATGTCATCGTTATAAGGATGAGCACGTGAATTCAAGCTAATAAAAATTTATTTAGCTCTTGAACGTTTGTTTTGTGATTTATATAACTCTTTGTTTGTATACGGGCTGGAAACTAGGAGTCAAAGTTTGAGAGATTTATTCATCCAATCAAGATGAAATTATTAGGGAATCTCTATCCCATACAAACTCCCAAGTACAAAAAGTTCAGCTTCTTATTCCACGTAAAGGTAAATATATTAATGACAAAATGTTTTTGTAGACACACGCGAATTGTTTGACGAAATGACTAAATGCGAAAATCGATGTAACTTCTTTTTTTAAAAACTAAATTAGTTGAAATTTGGAACACATGTTCTCTGAAGGTCATACAAGATTTGTTAAAATTTCAAAGCTAACGGGTATGTGTGCAAGTAGTTATTGATTGTAGAAGTTTTTAGGTCAGTGGTGGATTGAACAATGACATCGACTTGAGGAATTTGATAACAATTTACAAAGGATGATGCTTCAGGGGTTATGAAGATGTAGATCATGTTATAGATCGATTATCAAGGAGTAAATAGGCTTTAAAAGTGTAAGTGAAGCTTCTTTTGTCAAATTGTTATGATACCATTTTGAATTAAGCTAACTTCAAGTATGTCACTCTTTGGTTTAGTGTGACATCTATCAAAAGAACTTAAGTAATGTTTATCCATGTTTGTAAGGCTCCTTAAAATATATCTAAAAATATATTCTTAAAATCTGAGAACTCAGAGTATTTTGGGGAATTATACCTAAAGGAACTAAAACTAGGCTTATGACAGAGTTAGGCAGTCATGACAGTGAAAGATACATGTTTTGTTGTAGAGTCTTATGTATTAAGACCAAACTTGTGATCATAAATGCTTAGAAGGATAGAAAAGACAGAGGTGAATACAAAGAGAAGGTAGATGAAACATGATAAAGGACCGTGTGACATAACCTTGACTTTGAATTGTGAATTGGATCATTAAAATATAGAGTGAATGAGTCTTGAGATATACCTTGGGGGTTTAATAAGAATTGTCTATGTTGTATAGTAGTGGAAAATCTTCAAAATCAGGACTAGTCATCTTTTGTTACTCAAGTACATACCTAGAAGAGAATTGTCTTAGAGTGTCTGATAATACCTCGTATGGATAAAAAGGTGTGATGATTCATTTGAGCATGATTTGAATGCATGATATGCTAAAAATCACAAAAGTATGAATGAGTTCATCTTGACAAAGATTAGGCATGGTTCATTATGTGGATTTCATTTCTAATTGCAGAGCAAGGGTCCTCACATGCATAACTAGTCCATAGCTTGAATGTTTACCGGAAGAATTAATAGTTTTATGAGATAGTGATCATCATGGAAAGGTGCACCTAGTTACTAGTTTATAAATTGTATGCATGAGTGGAAGTTATGGTTTACAAGATAGTGCTCATTTAAGAGTTTCCAAGCTATGAGTCTAGTGCATCTAGATTGTTTGATCAAGGAAAGTGTGATGATTGATAAAATAAGGGTAATTTTGGTTTTCTTGTAGCTTAAGAGGTTTTGTATGGAATGTGATCCTAGGCCTCATTCACACTTCACAACGAAACATACATGACAAAAGATAATTTAATAGAAAACGATTCGTTAAAACCATACATATGTGGAGCCTTATTATTGACTCGATACGGACGTCAATAAAGAGAACATATGTTCCCTAAAATTCCCAGATTAGCATAGTGTGGAAGAGGAATCCGAGAGCTTTCCGTCAATTATTTTAACGTCAAAAACGGAGTTTGCATGTGCAAACGCGTGGTTGGTCAAAGTTGCAGTCAACCCTAGGTGGGACCGGGTCAATGACGATTTATACCTTTGTACCTCTGGTCTTCATCATTCAACATCATCTCCATATTCGTATACGATTGACAAAAAAATTGCCACTCGGTGGGTCCTTAGGCCACAACGTGGCCTGCCACCATTTAGCCTATCAACTCGGGTGAGTTATAATTAGCTCTAGGTGAGATATTAACCGAACTAAATGGAGATTTATAGGGCAAGCCATTTTAATAACTTAGTGAGCTACCTCATCTACATGGCCGAAAAAATATCGAATGATGTGGCTCGATGCCACAATGGAAAAATTTTGGTCGAAGGCTATTTTAAGCCTTATCTTCTCTGTTTCCCACAAAATGTGGGATATTCACATTACCTTGGCAAAAGACCCGCCAAACCATCAAGAAAAGCAAATCCCCAAACCGTTTGGTGATATGGATGGTATAATACTCGGTGGACGCATGGAGGGTCTTAGCGAGTGACAAAGGTGGCAATGTGGTGGATGGGGTCTATCCACGGCGATCTCGGATGGGCCGCTTAAACAAATCGGTGCAAAACGTAGAGCAAGTCGGGGTGACTCGACAATGAAACCATCTCCCTCCCATGCGTGGCGACCAAACAACCACCTATCTCAAAGGGTTGGTAATGCAAAGGCCGATAGGCATTATCAACAGAAAATGTGGGCCCTATACCACTATAAAAAGGGGCTCGACCTCCTGCTATACACAATACAGGCTCATTTGATCTTTCTGCAAGCTCCTCCCGAGCCATGATATGCAAAGGTTGAGGTATGGAGAATAAGGTGAGCTCTTTCTTAAGCGGCCCGATGAGGTGGAGTCTATAAAGGAGCTCGAAGGCTATATATATTATGTGGCCTTAATAAAATATGAAGACACATATTTTTAATATAAGTCCTATTATATATTGATATAGGAAATATTATTTTTCATGCCTAAGCCATTTCTCCAATGCTAGAGCTCGAGGAAAGATGTGGGAATTTTGTTGGAGAAATAAAATATTATAAGTCCTATTATATTTAATATAGGCATTATTTTTTATATGTCCTATTATATTATTTAATAGGAATTATTGGAGCATATTATTATGAGAGGCCTATTTATAGGCGTTGGATAAGTCCTATAGGTGATGATGCTCCAAATTATCTTTGGAAACAATGTACCATGCCCAAGTTGAGAAGGACGACATGTAGTTCAAGGCGATCGTGGAGTCGATATGGAGATAGAAGACCTATTTTAAAATAGGTATTATGGAGAGATAAGACCTATATCATATAGGCATCGTCTTCATTAAGGACCGATATTATTTGTTATCGGCAAGATGAAGATAAGACATGTTATTTTAAATAGGAAAAATTGTAATTGGGAGTTATTGCAAAAACTACCCAATAGGCCCTTTGAGCCACACTTTGCATATTGTGGATCCTAGAATTTAGTGCCATAGGATATTCTGCAAAGGAAGATTAGATCTACTGCATAAGCCGAGGATTATCACTTGGTGGTCGTGGAGGAGGTTCTTGTTCTTCAGATTATTAAGCCATAACTTCAAAGTATGTCATCTGGAAGACCGACCGGGAGCCATAGGGCATCATAATAGCGTCTGGAAGACCGATCGGGAGCCATTGGGCATTGTACCATGAAGGTGAATACTAGATCAAATCTTCAATATATAGGAGGTTCTTGTTCCATTTGTATTTAGTATTTATTTACTTAGATTATAATTTTTACGCTTTTGAAGTAGATAATATATCGGTTCTATTGATGAACCTAGAGACATAGGCATTCTTCTGAACTCCGTTATCAACCTGTGTGCAGTGTGTTTCAATTCTTGCATTGCTTAAAGTTGATTTTAATGGGGTTAATTCGGAAAATAATTTAAAAGCCTATAGGGGTCCGTGGTCAAGAAAAAAATTCAGTCAATTTTCGGATCAAGTTGGTATCGAGTAGGTTGTTGGCTTTCAAATTTGCTAATCTCCAAAGCAAGTTGGTATCAAAACAGGTGATCACACTTTCAAACTTTATATTCTCTGAGTAGGTTAATCAAGACACTGATTTGATAAATAATACATCGGCTTATACTTGTGGAGTCCATATTGGTGGGATAGACTGAGGGACAAGTTTATCATCCTCAATAATTTTCTCACATTTATATTTGGATTTATTCCATTATAACTCATGTGCAGATAATAGATCATTTGATGATCCATAGGGCACATTAGTAAAGACCCAATTTTGGGCAATGTTTGTACTCTCTTATACGTGCATTAGTAAGACCCCTTAGAGGGAAATTATTTTGGTGATTTTGCTAACACCATGAGATGTAGTATATTTTTTCCTTGTTGAGTTATTTAGCAGGGAGGAGACAAACAAAGTCAATCCACATTACAACACAATGGGGAAGACAAAGTACATAAGCCACCAAATAGGAGAAATATTCATGATAGGTTTATCATGCGAAATTATTTTCCTTATTTTTGGTATTTAAGCTTATTGTACAAAGAATCCAAAAATGGAGCATTATTACAACTAAATTTGCATGATGTATTAGGAAATGTTTTCCTTACACTTGTATTTAGAAGTTGTATAAAGACCCTTTTAAGGAACATATCTCCTAATCAGCTTTTGAGTGACTATTACAGTTAGATACTCATAAGATTGGATAATTTTCAGCTATTTGTGTATACAATTGAGCACGAGTGTCAGCTCAGAAATTCATTCTATGTAGAGGCATTGTGACCATGAAGTAGAATGGTAGTTGAACACCGTTGGCATCTAACATCAAGTCGAACTTCATTCTTGTGAAGAGGCCATCATGGCCATACAATAGAGTGGTACCTGATAATTTGTGTCAACAAGAGGAGCTCATAAGAGATTATCTCATATCATCATTTGGTGTCAAGGAATTGTGACCATACATCTGAATGGTAGTTGATCATCGACTTAGCACCACACAACAAAGGTGTTGAGGTCTAGAATAATACTTAGCGCTGCAAAGTGGAAGCGTTGAGGTTTGGAAAGGGACATGACATCGGGTCACATCTTCATTCTGTGTAGAGTCTCTTATGACCCTATAGCAGGATGGTACCTGACAAGTCATTGTCCATCACCGACATCGGATCGCTCATAGCTCTGCGTAGGATGAAGTTCATTCGGACAGCTTTGGATTACTCGTGGAATCAACTCGGAGCCAGGAGTTGTGTTATAGAGTAAAAGGGGATCCTTGTTGTCATATATCTAGAAGCTTAGCACCGCACAATGGGAGCATTGAGGTTTCATTGGGAAACTTAGCACCATACAATGAAGGCATGGAGGTCTTCTTCAGATATCAAAGTGGCATAACAAGAGGTAGTGAGCCCAAGTGCCACATATCCTAGAGTTTGAAAAATCATTTGTTGATTTGGAGTTTACAAGATTTTGGGACAAAAATCCTTTCCTATTGGGGAGGTGTGATCATGAGGTTAATACGAAGAACATATGTTCCCTAAATTTCCTAAGATTGGCACAATGCGAAGAGAACTCCAAGAGCTTTCCGTCGACTATTTGAACGTCGAAAACAAAGTCCACATGTGCAAACGGTGGCTAGTCAAAGTTGAAGTCAACCCTAGGCGGGGCCGGGTCAATTGGCGAGTCATGAAATAGTGACAAGTATGATCATGTGAAGGTGATGTTTTCGAGTTTATACCTCTTGTCTTCTTCATTCGACATTTTCTTCATCTTCGTATACGACCGACAATTTTTGTTCCATGTGGTGGGTCCTCAGGCCACCACGTGGCCTGCCACCATTTAGCCTATCAACTCAAGCGAGTTATAATTAGCTCTAGGTGAGCTATTAACCGAACTAAATGGAGAGTTATATGGTGATCCATTTTAATAACTCGACGAGTTACCTCATCTACACAAATTGACAAAATCTCGGAGGATGTGGCTCAATGCCATGATGGAAGAAGATTGGTCGAAGGATATTTTAAGCATTATCTTCTCCATTTCCCAAAAATGTGGGATATTCACATTACCTTGGAAAAATACTCACCGAGCCATCGGGTGAAACAACTCCCCAACTGTTTGGTGATATGGATGGTAGAAGACTCGGTGGACACGTGAAGGGGTTGTGGCAAGTAGTAAAGGCAACAACGTGGCGACGAGTTCAATCCACGACAAGCTCGGATGTCTTTGCAAAGCGGTGCGCTTAGGGTCGGGGACTCGACAAAAACGTAGGATGAGTCAAGGGTTGACTGATAGGCCTTATCAAAAAAAAATGTGGGCCCTCTCCCACTAGGAGGAGAAGAAATTGGGAGAGGATAATGTTGAGGGGGACCACTTTGCAGGAGATATCTTTCTTACGAAGAAGAACAAATGTATTATGTGTATTTTATGTGAATTGCTCAAAAGAGAAAGGAGATAAGGTGTGCAGGGAATCATGGAAATATAGTCTAGAGGTATCTTAGAAAGCAAGGTGTAGTCAATGAATACTTGAAAGGAGAAGTTCCATATTTTGGTTCAATCTCGAAGCCTACACAACTGAAAAAAATAGAACTTTTTGGAAGGGAAATGGAAAAGGAGGCTTTTCTATTAATTAACTTTTTGGTTGGACAACGTTTAGTATGCTAGCTAAGCTGAAAAAAATGAAAGGGAAGTTGGAAATAAAAACTACGAGAATTAATTTCTTGCGTGGCTCACACCTATTCCATAACTCATATTTTTTAATGTGTTCCACTTGTATCAGCTCATTTTAGGTTGAATTATTCGGCGAATGTTTATTTTCTTAAAGGGGCAAAAATACAAAAGAGGAAAAATGTAATAGGTGACAAGGTTAAAAGCATTGCATATTGGGTTTCTTATGTCATCAATTCCATTCACATTTGCATTTAGGTTTTCTTTGTAGATAATAAGATAGTGAATAGGCTTTCCCCTCATCAACAATCATATTGATTTATTGAACAAGTGTGGGGCATGATGAAACAACTATATAAAAAATAGGAGCGAGCTTAAGAATAACATTGTATTGTCCATGTTAAGACATATGCAGGGATTATTTAGTCATTAAAATAAATTTGTACGTAAGTTACAAGGCACTAACAACTGACAAGAACACAAAAAAATGATAAAAATATGGGGTAAATGGGCTTTCCTATTATTTTGTTTTGTTTGTTATCCAAGCATAAGGTTTGACATTGTGCAAACATGTTCACCAAAGCGTTCGCGACAACATCCAAAAAATTCATCTATCCTTTATGCTTTGATGTAGGGTTTCTTATAAGATAATAAGATACTAATTATGGTCTCCCCTCATCAACATGCCATTTGATATATGGAAGAAAGGGGGGACATAATGAATTCAGTATTGCTAAACACGAGACGACCATATCAAAAAAGTAGTGACCTTAAGAATAACATTATAATGTGTCTATGTTAAGCGATATTGAGGGTTCACTTTGTCAATGTAATTAAATATTTCGTCGGTTTAAGGGCATTAACAATTGGTCCGAACACTATAAAAAAGAAGAAAAAAATGAAAAAATATGGGGAAAATGGACTTTGTTAATATTTTATTTTATTTGTTATTGTGTCAAAGTTTTGGATTTGATGTTTACTCTGTTACGTAAGATGAAGTCATGAAAGAAATGTTGGAGAAAAAATATGGGAATTAAATACATGCATGTCCTACATCTATTCCACATCTCAAATTGTTCCCTACCAAAAAATATTTTCTATATGTGCTATAATTCATCATCTTAATTTCACTTGAAGTATTTACGTGAACATAATTAATCCTTAAAAAGCTAAAATAAAATATAGGGAAAATATACCGCAATGATAACTTCTTGCAACACTTTGCATTGACACTTTACAGTCAATCATATTAATGTTTGTGGCAATGATTCTCAGGTTCTTCTATATAAGAACATGGTCTTATGAGTACTCACTATGTTATGAACACCGAGGGAAAACAAACACAGCTAATGCCCATCGAGTTTAAATATATAAAACATTAGTGTGAAAATCAAGATATTTCAAAAAAAAATCATACTTCTGTAATAGGTGATTTAACCGAAATATCGCCAATGAGAGGGTCAATTCAGACGACTGTTGACTAGGTTGGAGATCTGTTTGTTCGATGTATGGTGAAATGGTATATGTTTCGAGACAACTTACATGTCTTTTGTACGCTGCCATAATTGTTTCCATGACAACTTTTCTTGTTCTTTCATTTGGTGAAATGATTTACTGTAAAACCTATTAACACAGAACATGTGGAAAAACCAAGAAATAAATAGAGCGTGGAAAGACTCCCGAGTTTCATTTTTTGCTTATAAAATGTGTTTTCCAAAAAGTAATGTTTAATATATCTTACACAACACTTTATAATATAAATGATGATGTTCTCACTACAACTAAAAAAATTATTACCAGATATAATATATTTTATATTTTAATGAAATTTAAGTAATTTACCATGAGGTCCTTGATCCGTGTTTGACTTGAATGCAATTTTTAAAACCTCTATGGACACTTTCAGTACATATACTAAACTTCAATGTTGATGTTGAGGCGCTTCCATTTTAATGTACAATATGAACATCGAAAGGGATATAGTGAAGAAGTGAAAATAGATGAAGAGAAACAAGGGAGAGGAAGAGGGGTGCAACAAAATGCATTTAAGGGTGGAGAAGTGTAGGGGAAAGGAAATAGGAATGGAAGAGGAAACATGAGAATATATTGTCTAAGAATTGGACGACATGTTTGTCATCCGCAAGGAGAAAACCCATGTTCTGGAAGACGTAAATGAAACTGTTGAGGGATATATCTTGCAATGCAGAATGCAATCACTACTTGTTGCAGAACTTACAATGACCCGTTTTCAGTTGTGAGGTCAACTAATTGTAGGAATTAGATGTATGGACATGTGTCGCTAATTGACACCTTCCATTGATTGGTCATACAAGTCAAAGGTAGATCAATGATTTGGGTTGCATTCCCTACATGTTTTCCAAGGATCATATTGTCCCGCACCAAATATTATTTGTTAAGCATATTCCACATAAGCATTTATATCTCATAAAGACGACACAAGAAAAATTGTGGAAACATGGAAAGTTTTAGGGTTTGAAACATGTGGTAAATAGATGCATTTTGTAGTAATTTGTAGCCTAGCCTTTTAAATAGTAAGCTCAAGTAAGTGTAGGAAAAGAGATGGTGTGAAAACAAACATCACTAATTGAGTCGCGTAGAAAAAATTAGAAAAATTAGTAAAATATGTTTTTTTATCTGTTAAGCAAGTTTGTTTTTTTTTTTATGGCATCAAGGTTTTCGACTGGACAAAAATTAATTGGATAGGTAAGATGTAGACATGAATTTATTGTTGTAAATCAAAACTTAAAAGGTCGGAAAAGTAAATATCTGCATGCCCCACACCTATTCCATGAAGTGGGTTGTTCCTTCCCAAATAATATCTACTATATGTGTTCCATTAAATTGTCATAATCTCATGTGGTCTATTCACATGAGTGCAAAGTGAGTTTAAAGGGGCCAAAATAAAAATTTACAAAAATTCACAAGGGCCACAATGTGAAACCTAAACACGCTACTTCTTTCCTGTAGCACTTTGTAGACATGTTTTACAAGTTCACGCTAGAAAAATTATAGTGAAGTGGGTGATGCAGGAGCAATAATTGATAATTGAGCCCTTCTAGGGAATGGACGTTAAGATAATAATCTCATACCCACTCCACGTATTTCAAAGTGTCAACTATGTTGTGTTTCTCAATCAATAACAAACCTTTCTCTTGGGAAACATTATCAATTTCAACATGCAACGCACCCAAATGTTTCATTGCATGTTCATATTTTTTGTTGTAGTTTCTATTCTTTAAAGGAAGGATTGCAGAAGAGTAATTATCTTATAAGCTACACCCAACTCCAAACTCCTATGCATAGCCTTCTATATCATAATTTTGTAAACAGTTTATTCCCTTGTTTTTTTTTTTTTTTAGATTTGCTTGATTGCTTTCTGCTACTCCTTGGTTGTTTCTTTTTAATTTTTACTATTTACCCTTCTCAAATGGTAACCCACCATCATAGAATTGCTAAGATAATTAATTTTTGGCTCTTCAATTCCACCTTCTCGATATCCTTTGTTTGTCTGCCTTGCGGCCTTAAACTATAGAAGTCCATGACCTCATTAGAGTAAGATGTATGTAGAACAAAGCCCAACATTAGCAATGGGAAAATGTAAGGGGAGCGACAAAATAGTAAGATGTGTATTTGACGTAGATAAAATATTTCGTAGTGATTTTTCGCTCATGAGTGCTAAGTTTACACATTTAAGCGCATTATGTTAGAACACAACATGGCGGATAGATTGTTACAAGGAACCCCACACTCTTCACTTCCCAATGGTTTTTCCAGTTGTCTATATATTCGTAAACCATGCATCACTTCCCTTCCAAACATTATGTTGGGTGTGGATGAAATTCTTCTCGACTCTAATTTTTCCATAATCAACGTCTTCCTCTCCCGCTTCATCTCATCTTCATGTCTCTCTTACATGTGTCTGAGCCCCCGCCCCAACCCATATGTGAAACGGCTTTGGTGTAAAAATTAACAATATAGATATATATAATGTTTAAGCACAACTATTATATGTGATGTTTAAGCTCACTCTTAAACATTCAAATATATACCTTAATATATTAATGAAAAGATCAAAATAAAATGGCTATAACACAAAGGGAAACAAAATCCAAAGGACGCCATACTAAAGTCATAACGTGGTCGTAAGGAAACACGTTTTATGTTACAAATGTTTAACGGAGCTACATTCTCACAATTCACCACAATTATCAACAATGTCTACAATTTAGGGAATTTTGGTGCTTTTGTGCTTAACTTTGCGGACGTTGATGGTCAATACACTATTTTTCGAACTAAATTCGATGTTGTCACTTGTCCATGTCTACACTGCACGCCAAACTGAATTTCCACTAGAATTTACTTGCAAAATGCTCCACTATATGCCATTTCTTTCCCTCTTTCTCCTCTTCTTCCACCCATTTCCCACTGATAGTTAAAACCCTACTTTCTTCCACTACAATCTTTATCTCGTCTTTTAACATCCCTATAAACATATCAGTGCCTCCATTATAAACCATTAATAAAATCAAATGACAAAAGAAGGAAAGGAAGGAGAAATTACTCGACACATTGACAATAAACACATGAGCTTCAGGATTCCTTCTAGTTAGCTGGGGCTTCCACATATTGGGAAACAAAATAAGCGATTTGGTCCAACATTTTAAAGGAAACCAACATGTCATCGCATAGATCACCGAAAGGCCTCGTATATGGAAAAAATGTTGACGCATGAACTCAACAAGCACGATGTACATACAAGTAGGAGACCTAAAATTACAATTTTTTCGCCATTTATAAATAAAACCTATAAACCCTTGATTGATGGAAATAAACTTATTGCAATCCATCTAAACTGCATTCTTTGTTTATGTTTATGTTTCTTGCTCTATTTCGCATTGGGCTTGTAAAAACATCGATGCTCCCTCCTGCTTGGGATGCAACTAAATAGGAATCCACAACATTTTTTCATTGAATTGAGTCATGAAATGAAGAGAAGTTAATGCAAGATCCAAATCCAAGCCCCTACCTCACGATTACAGTGGCTAAATTTGATGGTCGTTTAGACGTTTTTCATGATTTTAGCCATAAAATACTTGCAAATATTTGAAAAAACCAGTCACATGTGACTTTCAATTAAAATATGAGCGTTATTTTTTATTATGATTTATTGGTAAACTATAAAAATATATTTTAAATATAATTAAATATATATAATATTTTTTATAATTCTTATTACCAGTATAGAAATAACATTATTTTACATTCTTGAACAGAAAAATTTGAAAGTTATAGTCACCTAAAAATTGTTTGATAGGCACAGTGGCTATCAAATTTAACCCCTACAGTGACGAGACGGACATCGTCATCCCAAACTTGGAGTGCATCTCTATAAAGATATCAAACAATCACAACAAATGAACGAGTGAGTAAGCCACTATGACTAAGTACACAACCATTTCATTTTATATTGTTATATTTTCTGTGTTACTGTCAATGGCTTCTTGATGTGGACGTCGGAAGGAAAGCATTTCATAATCCTGAGTGAGAAGAATTCGAAGGTGGCGAACCCGCACCTGGACTCTCACATTATCCTCTTACCAACATCTGCAAGCATCACAAGCCCTTCTAGCGCACGAAAATCTGTCTCACCTAAATGGGAAAAACCAAACTCTCACACAACACAATACCTAGGTAACACCAAACTAAAAATGGCCACACATCTATATTAACTAGGCATGCTCTGAAAGCGGTTTGTATCTGGATAGCTGCCCAACCGTCTACGTAGGGATATATGGAACAAGTAATAAGCCCTCTTGACACCAAAAACTTCCGCAGCTGCAGCATTAATGGCATGCTTTTCACCGCCTTCGTTCCTCTTTTCCTTGTCCTTTTCCAGCTCGACTTCCCCCATCAATGTCAGCGCTGCCTTTTCTCCATGATCGTGAAAATGTGAGACTTTCCAAACACCCATTTTTGCTTCTCCTTAGAGCTTTTCTTCTACACATAATAAATTAATACCCTGTAAAAACCTAAACGAAAAAGTCCTAAGAAAAAAGAAGGGGTGCAGGCACCTCTTATTCCTTGCATGCGCTTCGGTAATGTTCGCCTTTAGCTTCGGAGGAAGAATGACACCTTTCACATTTTTTACATTCAGAATCTTTGGAAGGAGATCTTGAATACCCTTTTCACGGCTCCAAACCAGGAGGAGCTCCCCTTCTTTCCCATGCTGCCACATTAATCATTCCTCGATGCCCTGCAACATTCGTCTTTAAAAGATATAAATAGGTGTATGCAACCAAACAAAAGAAGAAGAAGAAACATAAGCTTTTATTCTAGGGATGGGACACAACAAAACAAACGCGCACAACATTCTTTGCCCGAAGGTCGGGCTACCTTCCTACTACCTGCTACTTAATGTGGAAAGCACATTCCAAACTACAGGTGCGTAATTATTTGCGCATAAAATATTCCATATTTTTACTTATTTGTTTTAACCTCCCTAAATTCTCGGATCTTCCACCTGATTGTGGTTGCGTCCAACTTTGTATAAATACATATCATTTCGTAATGCAAATTACTTCAAATATTTTCTTCTCTATATTCTCTCTTATGGTTTCTCCCTCAAATCTGGTATCAGAGCTATTCTTTTCTCTTCGACCCTGTGTGAAAGTGCAGTGAATCTGTGTGCAAGGAAATTAGAAGTGATTAACTTATTTCATTTGCTATATGAAATCACACCTTCGTGTATGCTTGAAATACAAAGGGTGACCTGTCAGCCAACATCTCAGTTAGCCTATTGCGTGGTCTGTAGAAGAGGCTGGACGTGTCTGGCAATCTGGTCGTTGAGGTGCTTAAAAGATTTCTGTTTTGCCAAAATGTGGAGTGCATATCTGCTGACTTGCGTGGATTTTGTTTTGAAAACTCTACCAATCAAATCATCCAGATCTGTAGAGGTATTTTCCAACATGGAATTTGATTTCTGCGAAGCAAAACCAGCCGTGTTTTTCAATGTTCATACGTGGCATTTAAGGCAAATCGATATGAATTATTTATGAGGCATTTCAAAGAGAGGTGGACATCAAGGAAAAGAGAACACCGACCTGGCAATTTGTTTTACTTTCCAGCTGGGACGATTGGACCGCATCATTTATTTATTATTATTATTTTGCTAGATGCCTGAAGTTAAATCCTGCTGCAACCAAGACGTGGCTGCTGCTTAGTCAGCTCCTTAACATGTACCCTTATTCCAGAGGTTTCAATTATATTTATGAGAAAAATGGACAAAATTATGAACGGTTTGAAGGCGGTCATGGAGGTGATATGGAGACCGAAGACCTATTTTAAAATAGGTATTATGGAGAGATAAGACCTATATCATATAGGAATCATATTTATTAAGGACCGAAAAGGTTTATTTTAAGAGACCTATGGGAAATTGAAGGTGGAAAATCCTTGGTGAATATCCCTAAAACCAATTTCGTGAAATAGGAAAAAAATTTGGGGTTTGTGTGCAACATTTTCACCTGATTTTCAAGGGATACAATAGCAAGGTTGTTGTCACATGACAAAAAAATTGCTACCACATGGCAACAACCTTGTTGTCGCATGCATGACAACAACTTTTCTATCGCATTTACAACAAATTTTTTGTCGCACGAAAGCAACCTTGTTGTCGTTTGACAAAAAACTCACTATCACATGACTCCAAAATTTAAATCTCCTGCCATGCGTCAACAACACATGAGTTTCACATGTCAAAACCTCCTGTCATGCATCAAAACTTCCTTTCGTGTGTCAACAACCTCCTTTCGTAAGCGCCAACAACCACCATGCAAGTTCTTGATACTTGATATGTCAAGATTACCTCGAGAAGCTAGTAGTAAGTTAGTAGTATACTACCCGACGAATCACCTAGGTTTATATAGGAGATGTTTTCAAGGGGTTGGTGAAGCCGACCCTAAAAATATATACTGTAAATTTTAGGCGAATAGGACATTGACCTGCTCCGAAAAAATCACCTTTTCAAATTTTCCTAAAATGGAATATTCACCAAATTACGAATATTTGCCACTAAAAAAACCTTGATGACCGATATTACTTTTTATCGAAAATATGAAGATAAGACTTGTTATTTTTAAATAGGAAAAAGCTGTAATTGGGAGTTATTGCAAAAACTACCCAATAGGCCCTTTGAGCCACAATGCATATTGTGGATCCTAGACTTTGGTGCCATATGATATTCTGCAAAGGAAGATTGGATTTAATGCATAAGCTGAGGATTATCACTTGGTGGTCGTGGAAGAGGTTCTTGTTCTTCAGGCTTATTAAGCCACAAATTCAGAGTACTTCAAAGATCTCTGAAGACCGAACGGGGAGCCATAAGGCATCATAATAGCATCTGGAAGACCGATTAGGGAGACATTGGGCATTGTACCATGAAGGTGAATACTGGATCAAATCTGTGATATATAAGAGGTTCTTGTTCCATTTGTATTCAGAGATATTATTTACTTAGATTGTAATTTGTTACGTAGTTAAAGTAGATAATATATCAATTCTATTGATGAACCCGAAGATGCGTGCATTTTTTCGAACTCCGTTATCTACCCGTGTGTAGTGTTTTTAAATTCTTGCATTTATTAAAGTTTATTTTAATGAGGTTGATTCGAAAAGAATTTAAAATCCTATAGGGATCCGTGGTCGAAAAAATAATTTCAATCAATTTTTGGATTAGACTCACCTTTTCGTACTCTGAAATGGTTCTTACAATTGAAAACAACATCCGAATCTATTAAAGATTTCGACGAGGAATTAATGGGATTTAATTTTAAAGGTGAAAAGACTGGAAAAATCCACGGGGATGTAGGTAAAAGGATTCAAATCACTTGATATTTGAGCTATTACAAATATTTTGGATTCCAAATTCAAGCAATTACGAAGAAAAATAAAGTATTGTTATTTTCAGAGATTAAGAAGTTAAGAAATTTGCATATCTACAATTGCTCAAGTTTTTTGAAGTTTATCATCATTTTCAGTTGATTAAGAATAAATAAGGAAGAAGATATTATCACTTTATATTCGAGGACTATAAATCAATGCATTGTATTTAAAGTTTCATTTTGAAGACTACAAATTGAAACTATGTTTTAAAAAAATAAAAAATAAGGAAAAATATATTATTAGAACAATGTACTGAACATTTGAATATATTATATGAACATCTATATCATGTGATATCAACAAATGGAAGCTTCCAGTTTGATGGTGGATCATCTCAGTATCATTTGTTTGATCATTTCTCTTACTCCCACTTCATTTACATTCAATCGATGCAATAGGGTCGCTTACTATATTCATGGCATTGTTATCAGCCCCTATCCTTTCATTTATTGACTTCCATATTTGCAAAGCCCTTTCATAAGGAAAATTATCCACTTCGTACCATGATGTGTAAATTATCAAACAATTTTCCAAATTTTTGTCAATATTGTTGCTCAAGTTTGAATTTATAAAGGTTAAGAAAATGAAAGTTCTCTCATCTTCAACTAAACCCAAAATCATTGTTTGACATAGCTCAGAAATGAGAAAAATTTGGACATGGTTTGTTGTAAAATAGTACTTAACCCAATTTTTTTCCATAGTTGGGTTATTGCTCCACACTCTAAGGGATTATCTAAACATTTGAATTTCTTAATCATTGTAAAGACAAGTTCATGAGATTGATAAATCAAACTATCCTTACTTAAAATACGGGAACAGGCATTCCATTGATATTAACAAAGTTTACAATAATGTTGGATCAATGTAGTCAACATCTTGTGGTAGTATTCTTGACTAAGCTAAAATTTAATATGATAGCCTAATCTAATGTTATAGAGCAAAAAATAACCGAATAATGAAATAAATAAATACTTAAATAATAGCCAAGAAAACTAAACAAGTAGAATATAAAATTTAATGTGTGAAAAGGGCTATAAAATCCTTAACCGATTCAATCAAGGTTTCTAGACGTGTCGTAATGGAGACCAACTGAATAGAGGAGCAAACCAATGCATAGGAGCTCGAGAAAATATAGATCCAAGCTATCTTTGCTGGACTGGGAACTGGAAAAGAGATTACAGACTCGGCCTGGGGTGCCTTGGTCTATAATCGTGGGCACCACAGTCCTCACCATGATATAGAACTAAACAAATTGATGGAGTGGTGGAATAGAGCATCGCAATGAACCTCGTAAAATTATAGTGGAGGCAGATCTCGCCGACCGGGGTGCCCGGGAAGGATGAGAGTGCCTAGGGTGCCCTAGTCTATGAAAAAACTTGGAATCTGATCCTGATATGGTTATTATGTCTTCACAAGATTTCACCTTTGGTCGTGTGAATATCGTTGTTTGATCTTTCAAGCACTTTGGTAAACATGTAATAGAAGAATGACCCACAAATCCCAATAAAAACATTAAAACCCTAAAAAATAAAGATGCATATGAAGGGGTTAGACTATCCTCATCGGCCAAAATGGTGGAATTACTAACTCGAGTGTTGCACTCACATCTCGCACTCCAATGTATTTCTAGGTGTGTGTGTGTGTGTGGAATTGTGCCCTAGGTGTTTTTGAGTGTGTCACACTTTGTGAGTATCGAACAATAAATATATGTAGAATGCAAATAATGTGTGCATGGAATAGAATAAAATCCCCTCCTATAAATTGTGATGTAGATGAACCATCCTTTGTCCCTTGTGATGGAGCTAAATGGATGTAAATGGAGTAGTAGAATTTTTTTATGGATGCAACCTTAGGTGGTGATAGTAAGTGCTTAGTGTTTGGTCCCTCATTATGGTCACATAACTTTATATTTATATGGTTCTCTTGCTTGAATTTCATAATTAACCCCGAAAAGGCTGACCACCAAAAATATAAGAAGCTCAAATGGCTAGAAAGTGCCCAAAAAGTGAGAAGAAAGTGCAAAGAGGATCGTAGCACCCGAGAGGACTAGGCGCTGGGATGCCCTAGTCTTGGCCGAACCCTAATCCAAAAATAGGAAAACATAATATAAAAGTATAGACTAGGAAAGTATGGGTGCAAGATTGAAAGTAACAACAGAAAACAATGCAAGATGGCCAAAGACATGGGTTAATTAGTACTCTTTTTCACTCAATAACCATATGAATAGTAGTATGTAATCGGGACTAAATAATTACCCAAAGTTTGTGAACAACTACATTTTCCTCACTTTATGTTGGTGATCGAAAAGTTTAGAAATATAAAGTATATAGAGATAAGTACATTATATTCATGTAGATTGATATAGAGTGTGTGTTGAGGGACTAGACAAAGCGTGCAAGGTGAAAAAAAGGTGGATCATGGAGACTAAAGATGCAAATGTGTGAAAATTGATGAGAGTGAACCTAGGGTGGAAGCATGTGTGTAGATGCCAATGTATGTGATGAACCTCGGATGTTAGTGTCGATGTGTATGATGTCATTTTTAATGTTGATTGCTTGCTTCCCATATGGATGAACCTGCAAAAGAGAAGACGATCAAGTAGTCAAATATGCATGTATATGTGTAAAAAGCATGTATAAAGATGCACGTGTGTATGTAAAAAGCGTGTAACAAAAATATGAAAATGAAATAAGAACATGTGCATTGATTCGTGATGAGAAAAAGGGTGTAGAAAGGATAATTTAAACATCAATGAAGTGTGATGTTTTTGGGAAATTTGGCGCCATTGGCCAAAGAAGTGTAGGGAGGAAAGTTTGATTTATCCCCCAATCTATAATTGCTTCCCAATACTACAAATATATTTATATTGTCTGGTTTTTTGGGTGATACAATGCCACTAACCGAAGTAGTGTAGAGAGGAAGGTATGGTTTATCCTCTAACCTGTAACTTCTCCCTAGAATGATAAGGGAAATCTATCCTATAAAATCCACTACGTATGGAGTTATGTAGACTGGTCTGAACCCACTCATTGTGTAACCCACTATGTCATAGACAAAAATGAAAATTTAACTTTATCAAGATCAGTGTTGTGTACTATGTGTAAACCCAAATGATTCCCCCTCTTTGGGGTGCATGCGATGTCGTGGATAGGAGAATGTGGCCCAAAAGAGGACCAACCGCTGATATTGTGTCCTCTGGGGATGTTCTTGGTATAAACCAAGGCACGTGCAAACAACATGCTATGAAACAAGTGCTAGTATGAACAAGCATGCATGTAGAGAACAATTATAAGCTATAAAGATAATGTGTAAGCTAGGATGCAAGTAAACACAAAAGAAGCCAACATAGAACATGTAAAGTGTGTTTCAAAAATGGGACACCACTCATGATGTCGCAAGACAATCAAGGTCGTAGTGGCCACAAACAAACAAAAAAGTGTGCACACAAACAAATGGAAAAAACCCGCATACATGACAAATAGAGACAAACAAGTATAAACAAAAATAACCATGGTGGAAAATAGTCATGTAAAACAAATGTTGTACATGAAGCACCCATTAGCATGTTAGAAAGATAAAATATATATGAAAAAATTGTATAACCAAATAATTTAAAGTGCTAAGTATAACGTGATATAATAACACTTGTAGTGTACAAAACTGGATGCCCCTAGGAACTGTTATGGGAATGGCAAAGTGTGCCAACCATCCATCCCACATATAGAAGCTATATATCTGTTATCACAACTAGAAAAGGACGTAAACACACATGTGTTTATGGTAAATATAATGACATACAAGAAATCTATCCAAAGCATGTGTAATAGAATGAACATGAAAAAGAAGATGCAACCAAGATATGGAAAATGTTATGGATGGATGGAATGGAATGTAGTGTGAATGATAGGATGCACTTGCCCCTAAGTGAATGGATTTATATACACGTGAGGTTCATTTATTTATGCCCCCTCAAAAGTCAAGAATGAATTGTAAATGAGAGTGTGTCATGGAGAAATGGTCGAACTATGGGTTGTGTGTAGCGTCTTGTAGTGAATGTGTAGTGATGACATGTGACATAAAGATGAAGTGTGCGTGACATTGTAGCCTAAGAGTATATCATGACAAGATGATCGAAGGAGTGATGATTTATCCTAAAGCGTATATCACTAAATGATGATCAAAATCGGTAATGATGATGTTAGAGTAAGTGATTATAGAGCCTACAACATTTATCACTATAAGATGAGTAGGAGTGGTAATGTAGCCTAAAGCGTATACCACTAAAGGATGCAAGTGGAAGTGATGATTTATCCTATGGTGTATATCACTATTCTAGAAATGTCACATGATGAAAGGATTGAATGATGGACATGTAACCTAGTGATGAGGTCCATTTAAGACGTATACCCTCAAAATTCTAGTATGAACCATGAGACTAGTATGCACTCATAGGGTAATGAGTGCAACGCGTATAAGTAGATGTGTAGTATGTGTAGTGTGTAGTGTGTAATGTCTGTCATGCAATGTGTGAGGTTCATGTGCATAGGATGACCTCAACAGTCAAGTGTGAACCAAAGCAAAAGAGTGTGTCATCGTAATGTTGATGTATATGTGTATGTTAGGATTTATGCTTGAGTACGTAGAAGAAGTGAGGATAGAATAATATTTGGAATGATTTCATGCCCCTAAGTGTGTAAGTGATGAAGGTCTAGTCAAAATATAGTAAGTGGATCATTGTAAGGAGTAGTTTCCTTAAAAAAGTGACGGGATACTTGAAGTGGTAAACGTGTGTGAGCATGAAATGGTTCATCTTCATCATAAGCTTCATCCAGGTCCCAGTCATCGATATAGGAATTTCTTATAGCAGAAGGGAATTAAAAGTTTAACAATAGAAGGTGGTTGCTGAGCATGTCCTAGTGATGTCACAAATATCTTTAATGGAGGAGGAGTGAACTCATCCTTAAGAGGAGGTTTCTTAGTTTTACATCATAGCAATGGAGATGAATGAGGAAAAAGAGGTGATGGAAGAAAACACTTGAGAGGTGTTTATACAATTTAAGTGGAATGAATATGTTGTGCTTGGCTGATTGAATAAGGAACATGAGAAGTGGTAGTATGAAACTCATTAAATGTAGAAGGAGTAGACTTAGGAGCCCATTTTGGTATAGTATTTGTAGGTGGGCATGCAAAAACATGTTGTGTAGTGAATGAGATAAATCCTTAACACGCAAGATTCTTGATTCGTCATTATAACACATAGAAATCATTGTCATTATGTCCATTGATTTAATGATAGTTGAAATATGGACACCTTTGATATTTTTCTAGCCGATAAGGAGGATAATAATGAGTAGGTAGTAAAGTGATCAATTGATGACTAAGGAGCTCAATAAGAAGGTCATGTTGCTTAACATTGCGATCAAAGATGAGAGGCTCTAGTAATGGTATGAATTGAGGCTCATTGATATGAGCACATGTAGTGGACATAAAATGAGGATGAGATGGAGAGGGAGAATAAACATGAGCCTGAGAAGCATCCTTAAGATGTTGGATTTCATATTTGAGAGATGTAATCATGGATTCCATAGCCTTAAATTTGTCTTGAAATAAAGAATACAAATCTTGAATTGACTCCAACATGGGTTGATTAGATGGAGGATCATAAAGACTAGGGTCGTCAAATAGACAATAAAAATAAAACTCACTTAATGCAGTGGTGTATCGCTAGGGAGATACATTGTGTTTAGGGATTTTTTAAGAACAACTTGGAAATTAGGATGCATCTTAAGAAAATCAGACAAAGAAATTTGAGGAATTTTGGGAGCCATGATAGAGGAAAAATGAGGATCCTAAGTGTGAAGATTGAGTTCGGGTTCACCAAAAATATTAAGGTAAAATTTAATATGATAACCTAATCTAATGTTATACGAGCAGTAAAATAATTGAATAATGAAACAATGAAATATTGAAATAATACCCAAGAAAAATATGAGACCCTAATGTGTGAATATGGCTAGGAAATACTTAGCTGATTCATCGAGGTTGCTGAATTATTTTGCAATGGAGATTGATCTGAATAGGAGGAGGAAACGTAACATAGGATCCTAAGAAAATATAGATATGAGTTGTCTAGCTAGAATGGGGCTCTGGAATAGGGATTAGAGTTCCTAGGGTTCCCTAGTCTCGCGTGTCGGGGGACCGAAAAGAGTGATGGAATGGTGGAATAGAGTGTCATAACAAACCTCAAAAATTACAACAGAGGAAGATTTGGCTAGATTGGGGCACCTGGGGTGCCCTATTCTGAAATCTAGGTGCCTTGGTCCGTGAAAAAGCTCAAAATATGATCCTGATATGGTCGTTAGGTCTTCGTTGTACTTCACCTTTGGTCACGTGATTTTTTTGTTTGATCATCGAGGCAATGGTAAACTTGCAGTAGAGGAATCACCCATAAAATCCCAAGCAAAGCATCAAAACCCTATAAAGGAAAGATGCATATGAAGGGGTCAGACTGTCCTCATCAGACACAATGGTGGAATTACTAACTAATAACTAGATTAAATCTCAGACCCAATGTAGCTCTGTGTGTGTGTGTGTGTGTGTGTGTGGGATTATGCCCTAGGTGCTCTTGTGGGTGTCGCACTTTGTGAGTAGTGATAAATAACTAGATGTAGAATGTAAATAATATGTGCATGTAATAGAATAAACTCCCCTAAGAATTGTGATGTAGATGAACCATCCTTTGTCCCTTGGGATGAAGCTAGATGGATGAAAATTGAATAGTAAAATCCTTTGATGGATGCACCCTTAGGCGGTGATAGTAAGTGCTTAGTGTTTGGTCCCTAATTACGGTCACATAAATTTATATTTATATGGTTCTCTCACTTAAATTTCGTAACCAACCCCGAAAAGGTCGAAAGTGCCTAAAAAGTGAGAGGAAAGTGTAAAGAGGACCAGGGCGCCTAGGGCACCCTAGGCATCCCGATTGGGCACCCCACCCGAAATAGGATAAATGCAGTATAAAATTACATATTGGGTAATTACATGTGCAAGATTGAAAGTGACAATATAAAACAATGCAAGAATGCCAAATACATGGGTTAATTAGTACTCTTTTTCATGCAAGAACCATATGAATAATAGTATGTAACAGAGACTAAATATGTACCCAAAGTGTGTGATTTTGTGTCTACATTTCCTAAAAAATATTTCATTTGGACACTATTCCAATAGGTTGGATTTTCTAAATCCATTGCTTCAAGTAAACCATCCCTACTAAAACATTCCTTTATTTCTTATAGTAGGGAATATGCAATTTTTCTTAACATTACTCTTGTTGATGATACAACGTTATCAAGCAACGTCCCTTTGATATTTAACTTCTCAACCTTCTCGGTTAGTACTTGAAACATGTGCAATGGTATATCATATCCACATACGTAAGCACATACTTACCCAAACAAGTTTATCTTCAAAAATTTACTTTCATTTCAAATATTTATCAAATCATTGCAACCATCAAACTTTGGATCTAAACAAGCGGTGTCATTGACAAACAAATATTCTATTTCCACAACTCATTTCCTCAAACTACAAAAATTAGCAATATATATAGTTCTTTATGGGACTTGTTTAATTAAACGATGCATTTCATCTAACATGGGAAGGAGACCACACAACAACAATAATATCTCTATATTAATCAAATGATTTATCAAATCTTGATCCATATCTACTTCCAATCAATTCTACCACATTACTCGAATAAGGATTGATACTGTCGTACACCCTAAAAACCGGTTGATACAATGAGATTCACCTAGTTTTGACATATTTTAAAATTTTATGCACATTTTTATTACTTCAATAATTTTTTTGAATTCCATGAACCTTTTAGGACTATAGAAAAAATAAGAATGTACCTCTCGAACATGCTCTTCAACTTTTGCTAGAGGTTTGAATTTGCCAACTATTTTGTATGTTATATTCATTCTGTGAGACATACAATGAATGGAAATCAAATATGGGAAATGAGGTGTTTGGAGTCTTAAACACAAACCATTACGGTGACCTTACATTACACATGCCCCATCTTCCCCAACACATACCATCTCTTATGCAATTGTACCATTATCTATGCCACCGATCTCCTTCAAACTTCAATCTTCTTATCACCAATTCACAAAGGTTTTAGAATTAGACTTCTCTCATATCTTGTGAATGGCAAGTAAGTGAGGCTATCTCAAATGATTCTCAATAGTATAAACATGAATACAAACCTAAGCAGTATTATCTATTGTTGTAACCTCATCTATAGACAAAGACATGTATCATGTAGACTCAAGTTTCTCTTTCAAGTCCTCTTTCTCAACCATAGCTATATATTTTTCCCAATCCCAACCACTACTTTCAGACCAATGATAATGAGGAAAGTGTGAGACACTAAGAAAAGATAACATCTTATTTTGTTTAGGAAAATATGTTATAAGACAACCTCTTTTCAGAATGTGAAAAATAATAGCTAGCTGAATTGTTTTACCTAAAAGACTATTTTGAATGACCTTGTTGAATTAAGAGGTATTTGTCCATCCATTTGCAGTAACTATTCTTTCATTTCTCTTTTTCTCTTCAAATTATTTTTCATACCTAGTATGCAATCAATCATCTGTAGTTTTCCATATGGCAACATTCTTCACAATGCCATCTACATTTTTTTTCATATATCTTTCCTACATGCTTCTCAATAGTATCCAAATTAAGTTGCATTGTCTTGTCCCTACTCAATTTATTGCTATAGATTGTAAATTTTCATTCTTTGGGAGGTTTACCTTTATTCTCATTTTCAACAGGTTCAATAAATAGATACTTAGAAACCCACTCTAGCCTAAAAAATCCTTCTCAAGTACCATTTTATATCATTTCTCTTTCTTCCATAAATAGGCGTCCCTTGAGTATTTTCCATGGTGGAATTTAAATTTCATTTACTTCCAAAAGTTTCACCTTCAAAATTTGATTGGGTAGGTGATGCACTGTCAACTTTATTAAATGGAATGTCTTCAAGGGGAGATATTTCATTGTCATCGTCATTGACATCATCATTCATCAAATCAAAAATGAAATCATTCTGATTTTCATTTTGAATGCAATCATTATCCCTTGATTTTTCTATTCCTACTGGAGAAGAATGGGATTCCTTAGATGGTTTCTCAAAATAAGATATTATTTTTCGAATGCCAGTACCATTACAAGGAGGGGTTGGAATTGATTTTTTCTTGAGCTTCTCTTTTTAGTTTCCATTTTCTTGAATATTGTAAGGATAATTTTTGAGTTGGAAGCTATGGGATGAAAATAAACTAAGGCATTGCAGTTGTCATGAAATTCGGGATACCATAAAATCAAAAATGACATAAATTACTTACAAAAGTAGATGAAGCAATGCAATAGAAAATAAAGAAGGATTTAAATAGACTTACCTACAGTAAGTTCTTGTAGGATGTAAACTGAAACGCAATAGCTAGAAATACATTGTTTTATTGGATTTTTGTACACGAATTTCAATATGCTGATTCATTGAATCCTTTTCTACTACTTAGAAAATTCACAAATTGGAAAATCGGAAAAGATTAAAAATCCTTTGAAATTTTCCCAATGCTTAGTGATTCTACTATAAACATCTATGTATATAAATGGTGACTTTAATCAAATTCCTAAAAACCTCCCACACATGTCGGCGAATGAGCCCAAAATACCAATAAGGTTCCATAGATTTCTTGACAATCCAAGAATGTTTTAAAATCTTGGCCCATCGACCATGTGGCGATTCAATAAAAAGTATACATTGGGATTGGAGATTCGTTGGTTATTTTCATGGGATAGATTATTGTTTGTGGATTTTTTGGGAGAAACTTGAGCACTTCCATGGCCGCAAAAATATCCAAACTCAAGTTCCTGAATTCCTATGATTTTCGTAATGATCAATATTTGCCGCTACAATTTTCCCTTCTTCAAAAGGATTTATTTTTCTATTTACCTTACATAATATCATTAAGGTGCATAACCCCAACCCCTATGGATTCAACGTGACCTACTCAAGTTTTCATTTTATACACAAGTGGATATTGGTACTTTCATTTATAGTTTGGGATGTTTTTCTAGTGTGTCTTATGACTTATAATAATTTCCACTATATATCTTAATTTTTATTTTTAATGATTAAAATGTCAACAAAAGTATCAATAAAAGCACCCCAATTTGTGATGTTGCTCACCCTTGTTTACAACTCTTTTATTGACTACCATTATTCAAAAATATGTCCTAAATTGTACTCTATATTTCATTATGACATGGTAATACACTACCACCATTGTATTTAATATTAAATTTCTACAAAATAGTTATTTAATGGAAGAAGTGCTAGAACATGCCAATCCCATGTTATATAAGCAAATCACCATTCCAAACGATTAATTTTTGGACTAATTCCAATATACAAGATACCTTTTATTTACATGCAAGGTGGTTAAAGACACAAACACTTCTCACGTACCCATCTCACAATGTGTATAAAACTATAAATCACATGTGAAATGTGCGATGATAAAACTTAAGGGGATGTGGTGAAGAAGTTAAACTTGAGGGAGATAAATATGGGAGGAGGAAGAGGGTGATAAATAAGGAGATTGAGGGATAAGTCAAGAATTATAATTTTTTTGGGGTAACCTATATAAAAAACTTCCTTTTTACCACGAGGTATATATGAAACACACAACATTTATGGCAAACATACGAAGGGGAAAGGGATTGAGATGCGTAGGTCATCAAGGCATTGTAGATTTGAAAATATCTCAGGAATCCCAAAGTTTACATTTGTTAGATAAAAAATCTATACATTTATATTTCATTATGTCAGTGATTCCATGCACATTTGCATTTAGAGTATCTATGTAGTGATAAAGGTAAAATGTAAGGTTTCCCCATCGGTATTCCCGATGACAAAGTGTGCATTAATGATCACTAGAAAAAATATTGACATCTCATTTACTTGATGTTTTTTAGGAAAAATTAATGAGGCTTGAATTTGAAAATGGTTTTTAGCATAATTAATGTTTAAGGCATTGGAAAAAGAGAAAAAATTCATACACATTATGTTATTCAATCCTCTAAGTCATCCAAAGATACAAAAAGGAATGTTTCAATTTGAATATTATAATTCAATGGATCGATTGGAATATTATAATCCAATTCCTTGGTGTGAAGACTTAGACTATAATCAATTGATGAGCCAAAAAACCTTAATGCATGGAGTATGTTGAATGCATGGATGTCGGTCATGGTGTAGACACACAATCACGCGCTTTGGGTAATTATCTAGTCCTGATTACATACTACTATTCATATGATACCTAAGTAAGAAAAGTACTAATTAACCCATGTCCTTGGCCATATTTTATTTCTTTCTGTTCCCACTTTTGGTCTTACACTCTTTCTAGCTCAGTCTATCTTTTCATATCTTGGAATTTCTCATATTAAACACGAGCCCACCAGGATACTAAGCCAGCGCCGCCCCTATCCCCGCTAGGTGCCCCTAACCTATTTGTACTTTTATTACATATTTTGGGTCATTTCTAGTTGTTTGAGAATTTTATCTTTTTGGTATTCAGCCTTTTCAAGGTTAATTATGAAATTCAAGCAAGGGAATCATATAAATATAAAGTTATTATATCATAATAAGGGACCAAGCACTAAGCATTAGCTATCACAACCTAAGGTTGTATCCAAAGGCTATTTAAGAGAATTCAAGCATTTATTCTAGCATCCATTCAAGGGCAAGGGACTGCATTATTATGCATACACTTCATAGGAGGGGAATTTAATTCTATTCCATGCACACATGTACTTACATCCAACTATTTTCTCACTATCAAGTGCGACACGCACAAGAGCCACCTAGGGCGCAATTGTGTGCACACAAACTTAGAAATATATTGGGTCTGAAATTTAGTGTAGCACTCAAGACTAAGTTCACTCATTTGATAGTGAGGATAGTCCACCCCTTATTTGCATTCTTTTCTTTTGGGATTTGATGCACTTGTAGACACCAAAATTTGGTATTGCTTTACCCTTCTTACCCCATGTTCACTTCTTTCACCATCGTCATTTATCTAGACCCTTTTTATTTTAATTCATATTTTTATTAATATTCCCATATTTTCCATTTATTATCCTATCCATCCTAATTATTGTTAATTCTTATTCTATTATCCCCTAATCCTCATCTCATTAGTTAATTAATCCTAATCAACCCCAATTTATTTTCTCTAGGTTGTTTATCATCCCTAAACTACCTAGTTTCTCATCCATAGGCTCCCATTAGCCTTTATTTACTCCATTTAATCCCTCACCTACCCATTTCACTTCCATATGCAGCCCTATACTACTTAAGCCTTAAAAACCCTAATCTCACTTATAATGGGCTTGATGCCTTGAGTTAGGCATCCTCCCACCACCCAAATGGACAGTTCCCCACAGTTGGTGGTGACCCACCCAGTCACCGTCGACCCTATAAAGACACATTCCACCCATCCAATAGGATTCATCATCGATATTTCATGTGTTTTTCGACCTTGTCTTCATGTTTTAGCTTCTCTTCGCTTGTTTCACTTCTTGGAGTCCCTTTGAGCTTGTTTGCATCATCTGTAGAGACTTTGCGGATTTTTCTTGCTCTTGTGTTGATTCATTCCGTTATTGCATCATTGTTATTGTTATCATTAGTTACTAACATTGTGCAGGTCCATATGCCATCAAAGCTTCAGATCCAAACTTATCTTTTATCCATTTTGTGTGCAAGTTTTCAATCCAACTCATTCAATTTTCACCTTGCCTAGATCATCCTAGGCCGTCATTAAACCTACCTCTGTTGTGTCACTTATTCTCGCTATCCAAATCCGCATGCAGTCTATTTTTAATTTCTTCCACCACATACGCTTTCTAGATCCATCATTCGCCATTATATTAATCCAAATTCATTTTTCCAGGTCTTGATGCCACCAACTCAGCCGGTTTTGCCGTCGACCTAAGCCATATATTCATCCTATCCATTTAAATCCTTTTTCTTACATCCTTTTTATTTCCCATATTTTAGGTCTCTTCTACAAGTTACTATTAGCTTCTACAAGCCTTCAAATTTACGTACGAGTTGTTTAGATCTACAACTTAGTTACTATTTTGATCCATCTTCCCGGTCACCATCGATTTGGATCTCTTGTATCCTAGGTCGTCATTGACCCACCAAGCGTAGTTTAGTTTGTGTTGATCAAGATCTGATTTTCACTTTACTTCCGGTTTGTAATTCAAGATTCTATTCAGATTCTCGCATGTTATCTAGTCCTTTAGCATATACTTTACTCTCTTTTATCAAATACAAGAGTTGACATTCACATAAGGAAGTTCATGTTTTTGGGCTGAATTCGTTAGAAACCCCCGATCTACCATCTACTTCAATTTCCTTCTAGTTATCTTTATTGTACATATCCATCAAGCTTACGGTGGGTTATCTACTTTGCACTGTTCATTTGTCACCATCTTATTCCAAGGTACCTTAAACCCTTGCATATTTTAAGTTTCATTTTCTTTAGTATCTGGTCCACTAATTTGAACATGAAAGAAAAAAATTATTCCAACATTCTGGCATGCCCGTTGAGACCACCATTTTAGGTGAGTCTTTTTCATTTCATTTCATTTTTGACATTGCTTATATTTTCTACTAACATTATAGGTAGAGGCTTTTCTTTTTCTTATTCGTGTTGGGCTTTTAGATTGCTTGGATTTTGCTCTTTGCTTTCTTTATTATAAAGATCAGATAAAAGGAAAAGAAAAACTAAGTATTCTATTTTTGTCTTAGTTTCTCCTTTTGCATTGCATTTTCCCTTCCTTGTGTGGTTGTTCTCATCGAATCTCCATATTTGGTTTTGGGCTTAAAATGAACCTCTTGCATTCTTGCTTGCAAATATAGTGTAAGTAGGGGTTTAATTGGTTGCATTTCACACTTCTTCACACACATCCAAACACACTAATCAAATTCACACATCAAAACAATCCCATACCAGGTGGACCTAATTGGGATTTCATCACCTAATAAGAAAATTCTTGTGGTGTTCTCACCGCATTATAAATATTGTGTAGACACAAAATCATGCACTTTAGGCAATATTTAGTCTCAGTATCATACTACTAGTTAGAGGGTTTTTGAGTGAAGAAAGTACTAATTAACCCCCGTATTTTGGCCATCTTGTTTTATTTTACTTCATCACTCCTAACCTATACCATACATACACCCATCTATTTTATCAATTCTGCATTATTTCAACCTTGACCGAGACACCTGGCTAGTAATGGGGTGCTCAGGCTAGTACTAGGGCACCCATGGGTGCACTGGTCCCACCATGGGTGCCCCAATTCTTTTCATATTTCTGCCACTTTTTGGGCTCCTTCTAGTTGTTATAGGTCTTTATATTTTTAGTGGTCGGCCATTTCGGGGTTAATTACGAAATTAGATCAAGATAACCCTATAAATATAAAGTTATGAGACCATAATGAGGGACTAAGCACTATTCATTACTATCATCCATCTAGAGTTGCATCTATCTATTGCATTAAAGATCATTTACATCCACATAGCTCCATCACAAGGCACAAGGCTAGGTCATTTGCATCACACACAACATATGGGGAGGATTCTATTTTATTCCATGCACACATTCTATTACATTTTATACATCTAGTTATTTCTCGCTACTTCACAAAGTGTGACTGGTACAAGAGCACCTAGGGAACATTATGTACACACTCACTAGAACTATATTTGGGTCTAAAATGTAGTGCAACACTTAGTTAGTAAGCCCACTTGTTGTGACAGCTGAGTCAGTCTAACCCATTCATTTGCATTCTTATTTTTTAGGGTTTTGATACTCCTTGGTATTTTGTAGGTCTTCTCATCATCTTGGAATATCAGTGACATCCGGAGTAGTGTAAAAATTTAATGTGATAGATAACAAGGATTTTAGACCATCTACCAAACCTATGAAGATCATCTTTAGAGATTTTTCACAGACTAGGGTTCCCATTTTGCAAACCAAAGTTCCCGTAGGCACACGTGTACCATCTTAACTCAGCTCCTCTATCCTAAGCATATCATATTCACTCCATACTATGCTCACAGAGAATCCACCATGCATGTCCAAGAATTCCACTTATCAACCTTGAACCTTATTTATCTTAAAGGGAACAAGATGAAGTTTTCTTGATATCATCCATTCAATGAAAAAAATGAATCAATACCCCATTAATACTCCCGGATTGGAACTTGCAAAACACTCTCAATACTATCCATAGATTTGGAGGGATGGAGCATCAAATTAGATCAAATTTAAATAGAAAAAAACACCATTTCTTACTTTGTCACATTTTACACAACTTGGGTAAATTTTGTCTCTGATATCTTTCTCCCCACATGAAATCGAGACCCAAGATTTTGCAAACTTTTTCTTTTCTATCAAACAGAAATTATTTCAAATTTTCAGATGATTTGGATTTTTTTTTTCACTTTATGACGATTTTACTTATTTGAAATATGTTTTTCTTTTGAGTTGTCTCGAAGTGTAGGTCATAATTTGATCATAAATTTCTCTATACATACCCAATAGACCTCATAATAGACTCGTTGGATTTTTATTTCCAAGGCACTCTTCTTTGTCTGAATTTTATCTCTTTATAACACTTCCATAAAAATTTATGTACGTTGTCCCAAAGCCGGGTTTGCACAATTTCCATAGTTCGGACTGAGTTTTGCTTATAAAATGCAAAATTTGAAATTTCTCGGAACTTCAAAAAAAAATTAGATACCCATTATTGAGATTTAAATTCCTAGGAAGTTTCATGCAATGCCTCTTCACCAATCACTTTGCCACTCTCTCTGAGTTCTTCTCCTTTTAGTCGTAAATACTATATTTTTCATACTCCTCCTAGAACTATCATGCCCAGTTCACTCATGTGAATCCCTAAGGAATTGATTCCTTTCTAAATGCTTTAGGGGAGTACAACTATGATTAGTTCCATATTTGGTGATTAAGTTCATCATATTTCATAAGATATAAACATTTCTCTACAAATCTCAACGAAGGGTTTCCATGGAGCCCGAGAGGGATGATTTCATTCCAATTTCTTGAATTTGATGTCTAATGTCTCGAGATAAGCTCAATAACCTATGTATTTGTTATATATATATATATATATATATATATATATATATATCTCTTTTAAAACAATCATATATGAATGGAAAGTTACTTTTATTCCTTATACATAGTGAAAATGTTGCACAAGTACAATCAACTAGGAGAAGGATAATGACCAGATTGAACATTTGCATTTGAATATGCATTAAATTATTGTAAAATACCTTCATACATGTTTGAGGAGTTGGGAAACATAAATTATCTAACCACGCCCCCATCTTGACTTTCATAGTTTGACAACTCTACAACTTACATGGTGATTTCCTCATCTCTCTCTCTCTCTCTCTCTCTCTCTCTCTCTCTCTCTCTCTCTCTCTCTCTCTCTTTGCATGAGCCCTAGTTTGACCCATTACATGAAAAATATATCTCTTTTTTACCCATTATTCTCTAACTTACTTCTAAAAGAAGACAATCATCCCTTAAAGAGATATTTTCTCAACAAGCTCATAAAGATAGGAAGAGTGGTTTTCCAACTCAACATGATCTAAGACAAATAGATCATGATTACACAATATCCTAGAACAACCAAGACTTTCCCTACGTATCATATCCATATTACCTTGACAACCAAAAATTGGATTTTACTCTTATGTAAAGATTAATTACATATAGAATTCCAAATATTCAAACTTGAACAACATGGAGAGAAACTATGACAACTCTATACACCTGCTGAGATTTCCTTGAGAAGGATTATTCAACCTTATTTGGTCTTTATCGAGCATCTAGAATATGCTCTGCATCATACTCCCTTGGAAGGAAAAATATTTGAACTCTAGTTCAAATGTAGTGTCTTCATCATTCTTCAATCTTCTTATATGCCCGGTCCCAAGGTCTCTCTTGTAGTATTTGTTCTTGAATCCTACTGATGTCTTGGTCCTTCATCTTCTTTTCTTTCTCTCTCTTCTTTTATGTTCTCCTCAGCTCTTTCTCATTTGCAAAACTCCATGCTTTTTCTTCATCATCGGACATGTCTTCAAGTTCTCCTTGTTCTTCTTGGTTTAAGAGTTCCCTCATGGAGTTAGGTATTGTATTCATCTCATCAAATTCTAAACCTAAATTTACAACTTCGAGGCAATGTCGGATGTAAAAACATGAGGCCATACTACCCCTTGATGATCTCTATGATGTTGTTCTTCCTCTTTCTCATTTGATTCTTCATGCACCTTGCTCAAACCCGCCTTCACAATCATACTTTTATCTTTCTTTGTCTCATCTCCAAGCTGATCATTGATGTTATCGGTATGAATTAGGCTTGTATGCGATCGTGGAAATATTTAACAACTTCTCAATCCTTTTTATCTCTTCTCTCAAGGCTACGTCATCAATGTCATCATTTTTTTCATCAAATCTAGGAGCTAGGTCTTTGTTTCCTTCTGCTAGGATTTGTTTTACATTAGCATGTTCTCTCACCACTTTTTGTCTCAAGAAGTCATTTACTTCATCCAAGAGGTATGAATCCTCTTCAATATTTTCCATTACTTGATCATAAAAATGATCCTTGTTTGCCAAGCTAGAATCTTCGCCTTCTTTGCATGTTATTCATCATAGGAAACTCATTTCAAATTTTTTCACTTAAACTAAATTGAGATAAAAATTCGAGAGACATATTCATGATTCAAATCATCATTCACAACTTCTTTACCTTTCATTTCCCTGGTATACCTCTTGTTTTCATGGATTGCTTCTTTCTTGCTTGTTATTTCATCTTCATTTTGCCACTTGTCCGAACCCGCCTCAATTTTCCTCCATAGACTTCTTGGTGCCATCATCACCTTTCCATTCCTATTTCCATCAGTTGCATTCTCCTTAGTTTCATCATTATTTACATTCTTGATCACCCATACCTGATTCTTCACTAGAGTATTTGGTTTCTTAATCCACTTAGGGACTATGTATCCATGCTTATGAGCCAAACTTTTGAGTTGTTCTTCATTCATTCTCTTCACAACCTGTGTATCTGCATTTTCCTCCTCATTATTATCCTGCATGGTCATGCCTTTGCTCAAGACTTCTTCATCTGAGGACTCTTCCCTTTGATGTGCCTTTTCTGGTTCATCTTTCAATGCATCATAAGGTTCATATTCACCTTCTATACCTTTTCTTTCTAGCTGCATGCTTCTATTATCCTCTTCTTTGGATGCCTCTAAGTGCATCTCTTCTTATTGAGTTAGTACCAACTCTCTCATACCTTCATTTCTTATAATCTCTTCTTTCTTGTGTACTTCCTTACTTTCTTCTATTGAAATGCTTTCCAAAGCATCATGGAATTCAATCTCATCTTCTATTTCTTATTTTTCATATTGGAGGTCTTCAATATCCTTCTTATATTCTTATTCAAGCTGATCCTTGCAGATGTCATATTCATTTATCTCTATGGGTGCTTGGCTTGCACCATCCTTCACATTTTTCAAGCTCCTAAGCTTAACTTGCATCAATAGGTTCTTCATACCTGCAAACATAAACACAAGCTTAGATATAAAAACAAGAGACCATAGTGTCTCCATGAGTGTTCCTTTCCTTAGCACCTTCTTCTCATTCTTATTTCCTTCCTTAAGTGCTTGTTCTGGCACTTTTTCTTCTTTCTTGTTCTCTATAATGAGAACTTCTTTCACCACTTCTTCATCTTCACATAGTAATTTACTCTCTCTCTCTCTCTCTTCTTGGCAGCCATCTCTTGCCTTCTTCTCTTCATGAGTAGCTCCAATGGCTACTTCACTCTTTTCCTCATCCTCCATCCAACTCCTTGGATTGGTATCTTCCTCATGTTGTCCATCATCATCTCTATTTCTGCAAGTCTTTCTTTTATCTGTCTTATCTCCTCTTCTTCTCTTTGGAGTTTCTCCTCTCTCTGTTTCTTCTTTCTCTCTTTCTCTTTTTCTCTAGAGAACTCTCTCACCATTCTCAATATGGATTCTATCTCCATTTTTCTAGATCTTCACCCAAGTCTTTTTCACCTTGGTCTATGGATCTTCTTAATCCTCACCTAGGTATTTTTCACCCTAGTCTTTTGGTCTTGTCTCACACAAGTCTATTTCACCTTGGTATTTTGACTTATTCTTGAGCTTAACTTGCTCTTTGGCTTCTTCTTCTTTCCACACTATCTTCCTTTAGCCACTCTAGGCCTTAAATACTTGTAGTCTCTTCACCTCAATCACATGTGATCAACACTGTACCATTCAACATTTCACCATTAGCAAAACATATGAAAACAAAAGAGGTTCTTCTCGCTCTGATACCAAAAATGGTGTACCATCTTAACTCAACTCCTATATCCTAAGAATATCATATTCACTCCATATTATGCCCACAGGACTCCACCATGTATGTCCAATAATACCACTTATCAACCTTGAACCTTATTTATCTTAAAGGGAACAAGATGGAGTTTTCTTGATATCATCCATTCAATGAAAAAATGAATCAATACCCCATTAATACTCCTGAATTGGAACTTGCAAAACACTCTCAATACTGTCCATAGATTTGGAGGGATGGAGCATCAAATTAGATCAAATTTAAATAGAAAAAAAAACACCATTTCTTACTCTGTCACATTTTACACAACCTGGGTAAATTCTGTCTCTGATATCTTTCTCCCCACATGAAATCGAGACCCAAGATTTTGCAAAATTGTTCTTTTCTATTAGACAAAAATTATCTCAAATTTTCATATGATTTGGCTAATTATTTTACACTCTATGATGATTTTACTTACTTTGAAATACGTTTTTCTTTTGAGTTGTCTCGGAAGTGTAGGTTGGTAATTTGATCATAACTTTCTCTATACATACCCAATAGACCTCATAATAGACTCGTTGGATTTATATTTCCAAGGTACTCTTACTGTCTAAATTTTATCTCTTTATGACACTTCCATAAAAATTTATGCACGTTTTCCTAAAACTTGGTTTGCACAATTTCCACAGTTCAAACCGAGTTTTGCTTATAAAATGCAAAATTTGAAATTTCTCAGGAACTTCAAAACATTTTTAGATACCCATTATTGATATTTAAATTTCTAGGAAGATTCATGCAATGCCTCTTCACCAATCACTTTGCCACTCTCTTGAGTTCTTCTCCTTTTAGTCGTAAATACTATATTTTTCATACTCCTCCTAGAACTATCATGCCCGGTTCACTCATGTGAATCCCTAAGGAATTGATTCCCTTTCTAAATGCTTTATGGGAGTACAACTATGATTAGTTCCATATTTGGTGATTAAGTTCATCATATTTCATAAGATATAAACATTTCTCTACAAACCTCAACCAAGGGTTTCCATGGAGCCCGAGAGGGATGATTTCATTCCAATTTCTTGAATTTGATGTCTAATGTCTCGAGATAAGCTCAATAACCTATGTATTATATATATATATATATATATATATATATATATCTCTCTTTTTAAAACAATCATATATGAATGGAAAGTTACTTTTATTCCTTATACATAGTGAAAATGTTGCACAAGATAATCAACTAGGAGAAGGATAATGACAGATTGAACATTTGCATTTGAATATGCATTAAATTATTGTAAAATACCTTCATACATGTTCGAGGATTTGGGAAACATAAATTATCTAACCACGCCCCCATCTTGACTTTCATAGTTTGACAACTCTGCAACTTGCATGGTGATTTCCTCATCATTTTGTCTTTATTTTTTTCTCTGCCTTGTCTTCCATACTTCATCCACTTCTCCTATCTCTCTCTCTCTCTCTTGAGAGCCCTAGTTTGACCCATTACATGAAAAATATATCTCTTTTTTTACCCATTATTCTCTAACTTAATTCTAAAAGAAGACAATCATCCCTTAAAGAGATATTTTCTCAACAAGCTCATAAAGATAGGAAGAGTGGTTTTTCCAACTCAACATGATCTAAGACAACTAGATCATGATTACACAATATCCTAGAACAACCAAGAATTTTCCTACGTATCATATCCATATTACCTTGACAACCAAAAATTGACTTTTACTCTTATGTAAAGAGTAATTACATATAGAATTCCAAATATTCAAACTTGAACAACATGGAGAGAAACTATGAAAACTCTATACACTGCTTGAGCTTTCCTTGAGAAGGATTATTCAACCTTATTTGGTCTTTATTGAGCATCTAGAAGATGCTCCTGCATCAGCACCCAAGTCCCTCTCTAGGAACTCCATTCCAGATAGATATACCGAGATCCATGCTTTTCGGTGCTTCTACATAGTTGTTCCTATTTCCATATTCTCCATCAGCTCTGTGACACAATCCTGTGAGTATCTTTGATTCATCTAAGTTATTTCCTCTTCTATCTTGTAAATTTGGTTTAGTATTTCATTTTTCATAGTTTTTGGGCCATCTTTACATTTATTTACAACATCCTTTTACATTATTTATAGTTGTTCATATATTTTATTAACTATATTACTCATATTTACATTTTTAGTGAATCGTTTTGGTGAATCCGATCATCCATGCTTCTAGGATATTTACTAATAGCTTCTCATTCTATGGCTTCTTCTCTTTTCACCATGGCTCACTCTCATACTAATTTCACCGAGGAACATATTAAGGCCATTGATGATCATATTGTTGAGCACCCTCAAGATCTAGACTTAATTTTACACGTGGATCTTGAGGAAGCTACTAATTTGGTGGAACTTACCACTTTGGTGGCTATAACAACTTCATTGCCACTCAACCACTTGCTTCCACTCTCCCACCTATCTCTACTATTCTAGTTTCTGTCCCTACTCCTACCAATAATTTTACACCACCCTTAGTTTCTCATGTATGACAGGTTTCCTCATTAGCAATCAAGACTTAACTTCTCTTTATCACGACCTTCAAGCTCAAATACATAAGTTGCAACAAGCCACTTTACATGCATCACCGTTTTTAGACTCCACCTTATTGTTGAACACTCAATTCACACCTACCATTTTTTAATTATTCTCTTCATCCTAGCTTTTTCACCCCTAAGCTTCCCATTTTCAATGGGCATGGTGATTTACATAAGCATATTCAAGTGTTCCATGTAGTTTGATTAGATTTTGCTGACGATCATATTATCTTAGCTAAAATCTTTCCTCATAGTCTCCATGACTATGTGATGCGTTAGTTTTATGAACTACCTATTCATTCAATAACTTCATTCACACATCTAGCCGATGCCTTTATTACGCATTTTATCCATCAATATAGGCTCTAAGATCTCTTATGCTTAGCTAGCGCAACTTAAACAGGGATCAAATGAACACCTCGCTAACTATGTTTTGAGATATAAGAACAATCTAGCTAAGATGAAAAATGTACTTGCAGGACTGAGCTTCAGGACTTGTTCATTCAAAGTATTTTACCACCTCTCCAAGAGAGTGTTCTTTTTGAAACCTCTCCTTCGTTTGATCATATTTTTCATACTCTTAAGCTTCATGAGACCAAACTCCTATCCATAGGCAAGCTTAAGTATCAAGAACAAGCTTCATCCTCCACTCATTTTCCAAACAAGATGCCATTCAAACCATCTATAACTAATCCTACCAACACTAAGATCACTTTCAATGTCATTACTCCTTTTAAAGAGACTCAACCACAAAAACCTAGGTGCACGCTTAGCAACCTTCCAATGGATCCACATCTTATATTGAAACAACTTCTAAATAGCCACCTTATTAATCTTCCTCCACCACTTGAGTTAGACCCATCACGATAAAAAGGTAGGAACTAAAATGAAAACTTTTATTGTGATTACCATTAATGTGTGGTACATTCAAAAAATAGATTTTTCAAACTCCGTACAATCATCCAAGATCTAATTGATGATAAAAACTAGAGTTTCTAGAGTTTTCTAACTCAACACCAAGAAATGATAAGGGTAAACTCAAGCTCTTTAACAATGAATCTCAACAATGTGATAATAAGACATCCGATTCTTCTTCTAATCATACGTATCACACAGTACCCTCTCCTAAATTAGGAGCTCTCGATTTCTTAGTTGTAAACAATGACTCTTCGCCACCGATAATTTTCTTCTTTGATCATGATTATCATGCAAATTTCACATCTAATCATTTACATATCAAGGCTTCATTATCTCGAAATCCATCAACAATACTAAGGTTGACCCATCATGGCCCGTTAGTGCATGCTCTATTTCACTTTTTAAGGTTATTAGTTATACTCCTTTACAAATTGAGTTTCCTTTAAACAAATTCTTTTGTGTTGTTAAGTTGCATGTTACGGCTGGTCCTCTTACTATGCTTGTGCCTTTCCTCATTGGGAAAAACATGTACAATCACATTCTTCTCGGTCTCAATTGGATTCATCTCTCTCAATCTATCATTTCTATGAATCATTTGCGACTCAAATTTATTAACAAAAATCAAGTAATTTCTATTGATGGTGTCCCTCCATCTACGCCATGGTCATCATATCCTCGCACGAGTATCTATTATACCACCTACTTCATCTAGCACATCACATTCTATGTTACTCAAAGCATAATCTACACCTAGTTCACCTACTTGAGCACCGTCTACATGACCGCATCGTTCTCGCTAGTCCTACACATTGGCATAGGCTCATTCCTAAAACAATTACTACATCGAGACATAGGTCCCCACCTCATTTTATTCCATGTGGTTTCTCGTCACTTTCGTATTCATCATCACGTAGATCTCCATCACCAACGCATTTTACTACACCTAAAACTTCATCATATATTCATCCCTCACATGTGCATAGACTTCATTCACTAGCACAACGTTTGTCTACCATGCCACTACTATTAAATCATGGTCCTATGCTTTCACCACCACATGTATCAGATGGAGGAACCTCTTCCTTCACTATCATTAGTTATTTTATTCACTCCTATATACTTGGGGGGAATTGCATCTATTACACCCCCACTCATCCTAGTATATATCATCTTTGAATTTTCATATAGGAATCCTCATTACACATTTTACCATCGACCATTACCTGATGACACACTCTTGTGCTTCGGTTCACACTTGAATGTTGAGGGATTACTGCACATGAACCCCACACATTGCATTATAGGAATTAAACATTGCATTTAATCACACATTATGCATCCTACATCTTACCTCATACTAGTCGAATTATGCACATATCATGCCTATATTGTCTACACGTCTAGCATTATACACTCCTCATCCTACATACTACATTACTAGTCTATCTACATACATTACATGTCACTCCATACATTACACTTTACATATTATACACATCTTGCATTGGATTCTACTCATCACATATTTACATATTTTACTCATCACATGGTCATTCAATCATCACACATCATACATCATCTTCTACGTGTTGCACTCACTACCCTATGATGTACTTTAGTTCCTCGATCCGTACTCGATTGTCGAGGGTTTAAAAATCAAATGGAACTTACACTCATCACACATTTACTATTCGACCTTTCATCATGCGACATTTATAGCCTAGTGATATATGCTTTAGGCTAAATCATCACTTATTCTATCATATTGTAGTGGTATATAGCTTAGGTTACATCACCACTCCATCTTTTCATCTTGTAGTGATATAATATTAGAGCTAAATCATCACTCATCCATTCATCTTATAGTGATATACACTTAGGTTAAATCATCACCTAATACATTCATCTATCTCGTGATATATGCTTCGGCTATAAGGTTCATGCACACATCGTTGCTAGGTCGTATCTCATCACTACACCTACAAATTCACCGTAGTGTGTTAGAAACACAACACACTTTGACCATTTCCCAATGAAACACTCTCGTTTACGGTTCATTCTTGACTGTTGAGGGGGAAAAAATGAACCTCATTTCATACATTTCCATTCACTAGGGGCTCATGAATCCTATCACTCCATTTTATATTCCATTCCATCCATCCATAACATACCGCACACAATGGTTTCTCTTACTCTTGCTTACTTTTTCTTATTCATGGTCTCTTTATTACACATGCTATCCAGATTTCTTATATGTCATTTATCTATATCATCCACACATGCACGTTCACATCTCTTTCTAGTTGTGATTACGGATACATGCAACATGGATGATCACCTTCTACCCTTCCTACACTAGTTTTTGGGGGCATCCACATTCATCTCTCACAGTACTACTATTTCATTTCGTACTTAGCACTTTACATTACTTGGTTATACACACTTTTGACATATTATTATCTTTCTAACATGCTAATAGGTGCTTCATGTGCAACATTTGTTATGCAGGGATATTTTCTTCCATACTTGTTTGTTACATTTTTTGTATTGTTTTCTCTTGTATGTGAGCCTTTCCTTTTGTTTGGTGTGCACACTTTTTTTTTTTGCGGCCATGATGGCCTTGCATGTCTTATGACATCGCGAGTGATGTCCTTTTTAGTTACCCAGCTTTTACGGATTACTTTTCTTCTTGAGTGTTTACAATACTTTTCTTGGTAGATTTTACACTATTTGTGTAGATTACACATTGTATTTTTACATGTATGCTTGTTTATACTAACACTAGTCTCGTATATATACATCCTTGTTTATGCGTACCTTGGTTTTTACCAAGCACATTTCCTTCCCCTACGAGGAATATTTTATGAGTACATGTAGTTGGTCCTCTTTGGGGCTGCATCCTCCTATCATAGAAATCACATGCACCCCCAAAGAGGGGGGCATCATTTGGGTTTTTACAGTATACACAACACGTTTACACCGGTTCATTTCAAAGGCACACTTTTTACCTACATCATTGTGGGTGTATATACAATGAGTGAGTTTGGACCAGGTCTCTACGAACTCCATAAAAACAGATTTTACAGGACATGGAGTCCTTAGCATTCTTGGAAGTAATTATAATATTGGAGGTTATTGTTGATGCACCTCCCTACACTACTTCTAGTAGTGGCATAGGATTGCCCAAAATACTAGGACAATACATAGATATCTTCACACGTATTTTAGTGAAGCGAGTTCAGCCTATGGCTTTGGATCGTCCAAAAACATTGGTAGTACAAGATATCCTTCGAACTCTTTCTCTCAACATGGATCAAGTGCACATGTTCCATTTACACTTTTAATTTTGCTTACTTTACGTTTACTTGTGTCTTTTACACACATATACATACATATTTGACTACTTGAATGTTTTCTCCTTGTAGGTTTGGCCATATGAGAAACAAGCAGTCAAATGGGGGCAATAACAATAACAACAACAACAATGATGACGTCAAAAAAATACTTCACAACAATACACACTATACTAACCATGCAAGTACATCACACACATCACCAAAGAACACATGCATTCCACCCTAGGTTCGAGTCTAATCATTTTTTGTGCATTTTCATCTTTAGTTTCCACGCTCCATCATATTTTTATCATTCCAAACTCTCTGTCTAGTCCTTCGGCATGCCTTTTTTGTTACTCTACATTAGCATCGGGTTCACATCTCTATCTACTTTATATTACCAAGCTTTCCACTCACCAAGATAAATTCGGGCTAAATGTAGACACAAAATCATGCACTTTAGACAATATTTAGTCCCTAGATCATACTACTATTTAGAGGGTATTTGAGTAAAGAAAGTACTAATCAACCCCTGTCTTTCGGACATCTTGTTTTATTTTACTTCATCATTCCCAACCTATACCACACATATGCCTAGTCTATTTTATCACTTTCGCATTATTTCATCCTTGAATGGGGCACCAAGGCTAGTATTGAGGTGGCCATGGGCGTCTGGTCCCACTATGGGCTCCCGATTCTTTTTAGTGGTCGACCATTTCGGGTTAATTAAAAAATTAGATCAAAAGAACCCTATTTATATAAAGTTATAATACCATAATGAAAGACCAAGAACTATTAATTTCTATCATCCATCTAGAGTTGCATCCATCTATTACATTGAAGATCACTTGCATCCACATAGCTCCATCACAAGGAATAAGGCTAGGTCATCTACATCACACACAATATAGGGGAGGATTCTATTTTATTCCATGCACACATTCTATTAAATTTTCTACATCTACTTATTTCTCGTTACTTCACAAAGTGCGGCTAGCACAAGGGCACTAAGGGTATGTTATGTACACACTCACCGTAACTACATTTGGGTCGTAAATATAGTGCAACACTCGGTTAATAAGAACTATTATGGAAGTTGAGGTCAATTTGACCCATGCATTTATATTATCATTTTTTTAGGGTTTTGAAACTCCTTGGTCTTTTGCAGGTCTTTTCATCGTCTTGGAATATCAGCAACATCTGGAGCAGTGCAATGAAGTTAATTCGATAGATAGTGAGGGTTTTGGACCATCTGCTGAACCTATGAAGATCAGTTTCAGCCAGCTTTTACACGAGACTGGGGCACCCATTTTTGCAGGACCGAGCATCCGTAGGTGCCCTAGTCCCTCTCCATGCGCTCCTACAACTAGATATTCCAGAGATACATCACTTTTGGGGCTTCTACACATTTGTTCCTACTTTTAGACTTTCCATTCAACTTTGTGATACTGATCTCGTGAATATATTTGATTTAGCTAAATTATTTCCTCTTATCTCTTACACATTAGTGTTAGCATTTCCTTTTCATCATTGTTTGGTCCATCTATACATTTAGTTATAGCATCCATTTACTTTATTATAGTTTTTCATAGCTTATATTAACTATAAAACTTATATTTACATTTTATTAAATCATATTGTACAAATTCGGGCCTCACATACCTTTGGGTATATTGAGGAATCCCCATCCAAAACTAGTGAAACCAATGTTATCCATTTTTACTCCCTGGGTAAAAATGGACAACAGGGGATAGTTTGAAATAGGGCACTAGATGGGGACACAACAAGGAAACACAGGTTTACAGGGTGAATCCATGGCCTAATATGCTCTTACTGAGGCATTCGAGAAGGATTTGAGGCATTTCAGTCAATTTGGACTCTTTCCGAGTCATTTAGGGTCAAAGCTCAATCGGGGTAAAAATTTGGTCCCTAGGGCCCAATTTCAAGGAAAAATAGGAAAAATTGCCATTTGGGGAAAATGTGAAAACTTAGGTTTTAGAATCCAATTTCCCTCCTTTAATCAAGAAAATTGAAAAAATCTATGAAAAATGCAAAAGATTGGGTTAACATTGGCCAAATGGGCCATAAGGAGACTAAGCTAAATTTCTAGCTCACCGAGCACTCAAAGCAGATTGCTCGTTGAGCTTATGTCTTGAAAATGGGGGTTGAGTTGTAATATATCTTGGGTGATCTATGTTAAGGTCCGACAGGTTGAAGGGGAAGCGGGCTTGGTTGGACGAGTTAGGCGACAAGCTCGTGGGGATACACATGTCGGAGGAAGGGGTCGTTAATGCATCGGGTATGGGAGTCGGACGCAACAACATGTTTCATGTCAATGATGAGTGGTGTAAATGAAGACTCGGGTTCGAACCCAACTCATAATGCAGAAGCTCGGGTGGTAGTGTGTCGAGAATCACTCAATGAAAGATAGATTCAGGAAAACATGGTTCTCGTGCACCCCAAATCCTCAATAAAATGCATATCACATCCCCGCCATGAAAAATAAGTAACTTGGTTACTGAGTTAATCGATGTGGATGTGGAATTAGAGGTGCGTAAAAACTTTGAAAATTTGGTGAGCCAATGCCAATGCATTCAAAACCCCACCTCCGAAATATATGCAAAGCACTAAGTTAAGAAACAAGTCACTCGAGGCCGAGTTAGGTAGTAGGTTGGTGGAAAATAGAATGCGGATAGGAGAAAAGTGGTGGAGTAGCTTGATGAAGAGCTTGGCCATGGAGGAGAGTTGGTTGGGAGCCATAAGGAGTGCCCCTCACAAAAATGATTGTATCTTTCACTTACCCGTGGTCGAATTTCGACAAATTTATAGTCGTTAGAAATGTCTTTCTGAGCTCAAAATAATAGAGCTATAAAAATGGAAAATGTTTGGGTTTTATAGGGTAAATTTTAGGAGGGAGATTCAGGTTTGAATAATAGGATAGGTGCACCATTTTCTTGTAATGAGTGGTTAGGCATCATTAATGATTCATCTCTCTCTCTCTCTCTCTCTCTCTCTCTCTCTCTCTCTCTCTCTCTACTATATAATGTAAAGTAGGTTACAAAAATTTAAAAAGTGATAAAAATTTTCTCCTTGCATCCTCCTCCCCAAGCATTGTAATGGCATTCTTGCCTCTCCCAAAAATGTTGTACTATGCATTTCCATGGAGAAATTAAATTATGTGTTTGTGTTATTTTTATAACCTTGCATGTGTTTTATTGTCTCCCCTTACCTCTCTTCATCAACAGGTGTTCTGTGCATACTCATGTGTTCATTATAGGTTTGTGGGAGCTATGTATACCTAGGGTTGAAATGGTGTCTCGTGTGAACCTATCTTTAGTCTATGATGCTTATCCATCCTCTCCATTGTTCAAATATCTCTGCTTCAAGCATTTGAAATCTATCTAGAACCTCCTTTTCTTGGTGTATCACTACTCTTAGATAGGATTTCAATCTCATGTACTCTTTCTCTCCCTGTCTCTTTAGGGTAAGTTTAGATAGGTTATTTTCTTTCATTAGGAGTAGTAGTGGCGGGTAAGATTAGGAAGAGGAAATGACCTTCTCCAGGGGTTATCTCAAGCCCGCAAGTCCACGACTTGAGGGATAACCCCATGTTAGCAAAAATTAGGGATCCATAACCAACATCCCGGTGCTACTTTTTGTGATAATAATTTTTGTGGCATGCCGGTGGGAATCACATAAGTCAAAGTTCTATTTTTCGGTATTCCATCACAATATCACAATATCACAACTTTGGAGTTGTTGGTGTGTGTTATTTTCCACATCATTAGGTGAGTCATCTCACTTATGTGAGATCGTTGTCCATGTGTCATTTAGGGGTCATTATGAGATTCTCTTATGCATCGGTGCATCGTAGGTTAGTGCATCATATGTGTAATTGGGAGTTACACTTCTATTCTAGGAATGCAACTCCCCTCTCTACTCGAGTTGTCATGATTGCGCACTTTGGGGTTACTCGGCACCTCTTATATGTACACCCCATTTGATCTATGAGATAGAGGACATTTTTATGGCTTAACCAAGTTCTGCCCATGTTTCAAATATTTTTATGCACATTCGGTTGATGCTCGCTCCTCCCGAGATCTCTTCACGCCTACCGCTTCGCACGTCTGTTGATGTGCACGTCGTCCCTCATGATCCTCGCTTGCGGGTTTTAAACCCTCTTTCATGGTATCGAGAATAGATCTTGTGGATCCATGCACTCCTTGGCATTGCTCGTGCATTTTCGACTCCCGATGTGATATTCGATTCTCATTGCGTGTGTCATAATGGTTATTCCGATCATGTTCTTCTTGCATTGATTTCCGGCCTTATACCTCGTTTAATCATGTTCGAGTTTTCTGTGTTCATGGGTTTCAGCTTTTAGGGGTCTGTATGCATCTTTGAAGGTGGTTTGCAGGTTTGAGGTTTAGATCCGAGTTTAAAAGTGTTGTTTGTGAGTTTTTTGGAGGACTATTGGAGATATTTCTAGCTCAAATATGCCCTAGCTCGTTGCTTATCTCATGACTCGTTGCTCGTGGTTTACCTCGGCCAGTTCTATTTTGCTGTGGGGTTTGTGTTTATAGTTTTTTATCATTGGCTCACTTGCATTCATTGGCATTTGCATGCTTATTGTCTCGTTTTCCTTATGTTATGCATTCCGCATGGGCTTAGCTGTGCATTGTTGAAGGTTTCAACAGTTCTTCATCTGTATTGAACTCCCATATCCATTTTCTCAACTTGTAGTGCCTTCCACTTGCTACCTCACCATTTTCATTCATGACTAGACTTGCAGCTTGGTCCTCCTTCTCTATTTTATTCCCTACGTACCTTTAAGTGGTGTGGCCGCTCATTGTTTCATGGTGTGGCCGCTCATCGTGGTGTGGCTCGTTGTTTCTACATACCTTTTGTGGTGTGGCTCACTCGCTTTTACGCAACTTTGGTTATGCGTGGCCGTTTCAACGCCTTTAACCTACGTTTTCTCCTCTTCTCACTACCGTTCTCCCTACCACGTGGAGGTCTGTTCCTTGCATCCGTTACTCAGGTGCCTCTGCATTGAAAAATTTTTTGGATTCTACGTTTCTGGCTATTTGAAAACATTTTTTTGGTTGTTGAGTTCGGTTGCTAAGCATTTTGGTTGCTGTGTTTAACCTACATTTTTTTGGGTTAGTTTTTGTGTCTTGACTGGTCTCTTAGCCCCGACATGCACACGCCGAGCTCCTACTACCACCGTTCCACCTTTGGCGCCTAGCTCTCCACGTGGGCCTTCCTTCTCAACTTCACTTGGCTCTCAAAGCAAATCAATCAACGTGGGCCCCCCCTCCTTCCCTTTTAGATGTTGTTTGGAGGATAAAACAATCGCTTTTTTAATGTTTTAAGGATTAAAACATTTATTCATGACATTGTAAAATTTTGGGTATTTTGGCTTGTATTATGTCCTTCATTTGCGTGTTGAAGACGGAGGGCGAGGTCCGGGGTTGGCAGGAGGCTAATCCTCCCTCATAAGAAAAAAACCCTACCTAAAATTTGATGTTGTTTCTAACGAGTAGTCACATGATACCCTTTGCACTTGTTTGGGCACTTTTTTAATGTGTTTGCAGCATTTATTGGCATTTTCCATCAGTTGCGGAATCGTAATAATGCCATAACTTTTGACTCGTAGCTCATTTTTGAGCACTTCTTTAGTCAAAGTTGCATGATTTTTCACACATTACGTGATGACATTGTCATTTTTGTAAACGCACTACTTTATAAAGTGCCACATTCTGGGGGGGTTGACTAGTACTCTTGGGCTTTCACATGCAAACACATTATCGGCCGAGTCCGACGTCTTGCATTTGTGCATCTTGTTTTTTCATCATGCAGAGTGCTCTTTCCAAATTTTAACATCGTAGGATCACTTTACAGCCTCCGCCACTTCTCACCGGGAGAGAGAACTATTTATCCTAGCGTGCTTCCATGGAATGTTACTTCGCCCACGAGGGTCTTTTACCCTTCTTTCTTGGGCCGCCTCCTGCACCCGCTTATCATCATCATATAGAGGAATTTATCGACACTTGTGACCACATTTTTGGTTACATGATGATGCATGTCTCTCGTTCTCTTTGGTTTCACGTGGCGAGACTCCATTCCACCCCATCGTGTCTCGGAGTATTCTTCAATCCCTCTATGGAGACCCTTCACATATTGCAATTGTTGTTGCTACTATTGATTCATTGTCTCCTCCATTTCTTTGTGTGATGATAGTTCCATTAACACGACTCACTTGATTCTACTTCGATGATGAGGATTGTGCACCTGAGTTCGATGTCGAGAGTACTAAAAGGACTCTTCTCCTCTTTCTCTCACTATTCCAAAGAGTGTTGACACATCCCACATCTCATCGCTATTGTGCAGTCTCATACTCAGTCTCACACCGTCATCACACCCGCCTCTTTTCCACTTCCTATGTGTGAGGCCCCTTTCACTCCTCTACCTTCATTGGATGACTCATACCTATCTGACATCGCTCTTCTATTTGTTGAGCCCCCTCATTGGGATGAGTATCTACCTGACCTTAGTCATCTTTTCACAGAGTCCACTTGTGATGCTCTACAGGTCCCTCATCCATCTACAGGTGTTTCAGAGGAGTTCATCATCTCTGTTGTTGGGAGTGCCCCTTCCGGGAATCATGTCACTTCCACATTTCCAGAGACCTTCATTGATCCACCCTCAGCTGTGGATCCCTTTTCTGTTGTGGAGGATGTTTTGTTCCCTTCACATCACTTGGACATCCTTTCTGTGGGTGTTCCTCTTTTTCACTCTGACAGTTCTACACATGTGGCATTACCTTCGGTTCCTTAGCACTCACTCGCTAGACCTATGTCACACTTTTGTGCACTAGACTCAGAGTTCTTCATGTTACTTGCCTTTAGTTTCCTTTGTGGAGTGGGCAGAATTCCAACACGTCATTCTGTCCTTCCTAAGGCGGGCACATAGTTTGTTGCGGTGGCTTTTATTCATTCCAGGGTAGAGGATCTCGTCATCGACATTATTCTGGGAGACTTCTTAGAGCTGCAGAGTTTAGATCCATCCATGGCATCTTCTGCATTCCTCTCGTCTCCCTCTTCTTCTCTCTTCTTCTTCTTTCTGAGAGATTGCCTCTTTGTACATGGGTACCCTTTCAGGCTCGTCTATGGCCGGGACCCATATTTGGCATCTTTCTTAGATTAGAGAGTGTTTTGTTCTCTTGTGGTGGATGTTTTTCCCACTGGGTTTTCCTTCACTGCTTGGGACTTCTTTCTTGTACATGGGTACCTCATCAGGCTTTGTGTCAAGACCCATTTCTCGTTTCTGACTTGCCACCTCATCCTAAGTTACGATGAAGGGGGGGTGTTGGTGTGTGTTATTTTCCACATCATTAGGTGAGTCATCTCACTTAGGTGAGATCGTAGGTCCATGTGTCATTTAGGGGTCATTATGAGATTCTCTTACATGTTAGTATGTCAGTGCACGTCAGTGTGTCATATGCATCATTGGGAGTTACACTTCTATTCTGGGAATGTAACTCCCCCTCTCTACTCGAGTTGTCATGATTGTAGCACTGGGGGTTACTCAACACCTCCTATATGTACACCCCATTTGATCTATGAGATAGAGGAGAGTTTTATGGCTTAACCAGTTTTGCCTGTGTTTCAAATCTTTGCATGCACATTCGGTTGATGCTCACTCCTCCCAAGATCTCTTCACGCTATCATTCGCACGTCTGTTGATGTGCATGTCATCCCTTGTGATCCTCACTTGTAGTTTTTAAACCCTCTTTCATCGTGCAAGATAAATTAGGAGTTCAAGGTCGAAAAAATCCAAAAGGACCAAATACTTTCATTTTGGGATTTTATGCATGCGAAACAAGGCCCGAGTTCTCGAATCCTAGTGTTTCAAATTTTGGAGGTTACAAAATAGGTCCTAAGTTCTCAAAGCCTTAATTTCAAGTTTTACATGATGCATTGCATGGACTTACATATGATAGAGCATTTTAGGTTTTCATAGGTGTAGAGCATGCCCCAATTTCTGACATAAGGAAATTTAGATTTTACAAGTTGTTTTACATGACCTAAGTTTTTCCCTTTGTATTTTGAGGATTGGCAGCTACACAATAGGGTTCAAAACCTGAAAGCTAGTCTTAGGCCTTTCAAATCTTGCATTTCTATTTATCCAAGGGTGATGTGTTCCTTGAAAAATCCTAGCCTTTTGAGGTAAATTATAAACACATCTGGTGACTCCATCTGGTCAAACAACTAGTTCTCTAAGTTGCATACCCTCCTTCCTTCCACCCATTTCCATTCATTTTCTTTCCATCTCTTTCCATTTTCTTCCATTCCATGAAGTTGTGCAATCATGACTTCATTTTCCCCTGGAATTCACATTTACAAAGAACACTTTTCAAAATCACGTCCGACTTACAAGATTCATTCCCAAGTTATTATTAAGCACCTCTTGTTCTATCATGTAATGAAGATCAACAATATGCATACTCGTATGAGCAAGAGGGATATCGGTTTCATCATCCACCAAACTATGCAGCTTTCCAAGATCATGAGTGTATAAATTATGGAGGTTATCTTATTCCTTGGGATGACAAGTTGTAGTTCAAGATCTAGAGTATGGATGTGGGCATGCTATAGTCAAGGGCCACATCTCAGCTCAAAACATTCAAAATTGGCTTCAGGGATACCTTGACTATGGGTTGGCCCTATACGAAGGCATTTCAGCCCACAAAGGAAGCTTGTTTCATGATTGAGATGCTCCCGAAATTGCAGTAGTATGGGCAGAGGAGATAAAGGCTTATGAACAGAGTGTTAGACAACCTTGTCAATGGGTAAGTCTTACTCAACCACCTCATAGTATATCCTTATATCCCTCCCCATCTATAACATCTCATTCGGAGCTTCAGTTCCCAAGTTTTTCATTTGCTTCCCCTATTATGGAATCCACTTCTCCATCTTCTAGTCTTACATTCCATCTAAGCTTCTCCACCCTTTTATCTTCCAAACATAGGCCCCTCCACAACAAAAAAAAATAACACCTTCCCCTCCACCTCAAATAATGCAGAAAATAGTTGTGACCCAACCCCCTCCTCTTGCATTCCCGAATCCATGTCGAGAAGCAACTAAAAAAACAGATCAAAGGTAGAAGCAAGACAAAGAGCCAAGCAAACAAGAAATGATGAAAAATTGGTGATCTTGGCCCTAAGATTCAGGATTAATAAGATCCCATTTCTAGTTAAACATCCAAAGGAGGTCAAGGTTGGAGAACATGGTGGTGAAAATTGAGTCTGTAGCAAAAAATCAAGAATAAGAGGTAAAAGCAGAGATTACAACAGCAGAAGAGAAAAAAAATGGAGAAGATGATAAACAATCAATGTGTTTGGAATGTAGTGTTCATAAAGGCACTCTTTTTTTCATATCATATACAAGCTACAAAATGAGTAGGGGAAGAGATAAAATCAGGCCTGATTCCAAAAGAGGAGCATGTCCATGCTATTGAAGATAAAAAACAATTATGAAGGTCTCAGATATCAAGCACACCACACAAGAAGCTTGAAAACCTCTTTCCACTTCATCCCCTCCAGATTTTGATGTCGAAGAGGAGTTTGAGCTCTCAAACTTCATGTTTGAGAACGAGGGGAACCATAGTGAGGAAATTGAAAATGCTGAGAAAACTATGGAGGAGGTTGAGTTAGCACAACATGACAATAAAGAGGTAGATTATTTGTCAGATTTGGAGGATTTCTTTAATGGAGAGGAGATTGTATAAATCACCACATTTTATCCTCCATCATCCATCTTTCAAGCACAAGAACCTATTTCCAAGGAGGAACACATAAAAGAGCAGCCCATTTCTCATAAGAGTCCTCTTGAGCTAATATTAGAGGAATTGAATCTTCCAAACTCTGCAGTGGACAAGGGGGAGGAGCTCTCAAGTGAGCATCAACATATAATTCCTTGCATCGAGCCACTAATGGTTCCATTAAGTGTTGTAGGTAATCATAGTGAGTTGCATGTTGGAGAGGATTTCCATGTTGTCGAGGAGGAAAAATATCATGGAGATGCTACCACCATTTTCATACCATTCACCAAGGTGACAAATCAGTTGTCTTTAGATGTTGTCAATTGATGGAGGGATAAGAGAGTAGAAACACTAAAAATTGTCTTGTGTTTGATTTTAGTTTCTCTACATTAGTTGAGAGATGAGAGAAGGGGCTACACGCATCAGAGGCAAGGTTCACCAATACATTAGGTGCGGGAGTCGGGATGTAACAACATGTTGGATGTCGGCGAGGAGTAGTGTAAATGACATGTCAAGTTACGAACTCCGAATCACAAGGTAGGAAGCTCGCGTGGTAGTGTGTCAGGACTCGCCAAACGGAAGATAGAGTCGGGAAAACATGGTTCTCGTGCACTTCAAATCCCCCATGCAATGCATCTAAAATCCCCACCCTGAAAAATAAGTAACAAGTTCACCAAGTTAATCAATGCGGATGTAGAACCGTGAGGCACATAAACATAATGTGAATTCAGCGAGTCAATGCCGATGCATTCAAAACCCCACCTCTAAAATATATGCAAAGCACCGAGTTAAGGGGTGAGTTGCTCGAGGTTGAGTTAGGTGGAGGGTTGGTGGAAAATAGAATGTGGGTAGGTAAAAAGTGGTGGATTATCTCGATGAAGAGCTCGGCCATGAAGGAGAGTTGTTTGGGAGCCATAATGAGTGCCCTAACAAAAATGATCGTATCTTTCACCCCCGTGGTGGTTGAATTTTGACAAATTTATAGTAAATCAAATGTCTTTCCAAGAACGACATAATAGATCTACCAAAAATGGAAAATTGTTGGGTTTGATAGGGTGAATTTAAGGAGGGATATTCATGTTCCAATAATGTTTAGGAGCACCATTTTCTTGTAATAGGTGATTGGGCATCATTAATTCTTCATCTCTCTCTCCTCTCTCTCACTCTACTATATAATGTAAAGGGGTTGCAAAATTAAAAAGTGAGACATTTTTTCTCCTTTCACCCCTTCCCTTCTTCTTCTCTTAAGATAAATGTGAGGATTCAAACCTCCTCCCAAAGAATTTTAATGGCATTCTTACCTCTCCAAACAGATTTTATACTTTGCATTTCCATGGAGTAATGATATTATGTGTTTGTGTTAATTTTTCTAACCTTGCATGTGTTTTATTATCTCCTGTTGCCTCTCTTCATCAACTGGTGTTCTATGCATACTCATGTGTTCATTGTAGGTTTGTAGGAGATGTGTCTACACTGGGTTGAAATGGTGTCTGTGTGAACCTATCTTTGGTCTATGATGCTTTTCCATCCTCTCCATTTCTCACCTCTCTCCATTTCAAGAATTTGGAATATGTCTAGCACCTCCTTCTCTTGGTGTATAACCGATCTTAGTGTAGGATTTCCTCTCATGCACTCTTTCTCTCACTGTCTCATTGGAAGTTTTAGTGTAATTTTAGATAGGTTATTTTCTTGCATTAGGAATAGTAGTGGCGGGTAGGATTGGGAAGAGGAAACGACCTTGTCCAGAGGGTTATCTCAAGTCTGCAAGTCCCACGGCTTGAGGGATAAACCCATATTAGCAAAAGGTAGGGATCCATAACCAACATCCCAGGGTGTTAATTTTTGTGATAACACCAACTTTAGATTGCTATTTCCTGGGTACCATTGTTATCCATTCCCCTTTTTTCACATTTTCTAAATTAATCAAGATAAATAAAACATTGCATGCTTGACTTATTTTCCTTAATTAGTGTAACTATTGTTTTCTTGTTTTGTTTCATGCCCATTATCACACGCTCTTTAGCTAAGAAAATGGAACAAAATATTGCATCAAAAATCCCATCGCTTCATCCCAACAAACTTCGTTATGACCACTGTCTCATCCATGCCTATGGTTACCTCTTCCATGGTCACCCAACCTTTGATCATCAATGTGCCTCATCAAGGACCTCTTGTTCAAACCACCACCCATGATGAGACCAATCCTTTTTATATCATCAATCCATCCCATTTAGGCTGGCCACCCTCCATCCACTACATCAGGTTGAAGATTTTGGGCCTCCCATTATCCCTCGTGGTATCTTGGAGTTCTTGGAGATTATCCATGATAATCCCATAACCCTCCATGATTACCATTTTAGGAAGACAACCCAACTTCCTATTGAAAGGCCATCTCTTCAACAAATCTATGGTTATCATTCCAACCCCGAAAAAACCCAAGTTCTTTCTTTGTAACTTTTGGTATTTTTCCCTAGATCCATGAATGAGATCGTTATGGCCCAACATAATCTTGACCCATATTCTTCTACCAATACTCAACCTCATCAAACCACCCAAATTTTCACACCCATTCCTCATAATATACCTCCCATCAACACAAATATTACTACCTCCATTCCTATCACTTCTTCATCCATTATCATCACTAGTGTCCCCATCTAATACTTTCAACAAACCCAAACATCACCTCCCATAACTGAACAACATAATCAGTCCTTAACCCTCACATCACACATTCATGTAAGCTTCATCACTTCCCAACTTCCTCCTACTAGTGTTTGTCATTATATGGGTTCTAATCCACCTCCCCAAAAATATCAACCTATTATCACTCGTATCCCCAATCATCATAGACCTCAACAACCAACACAATATCAAAAATCACATTGCATCCCTATTTATCAACATCAACCATTGTAATAACTCCTTCAATCTCAACCAATGACCTATGTTCATCCTCATCAAGAAATTATTAAAAACCCACTCATTCATAATCCTACCAACAACCTTATCAAGCCACTTCCCACGTCATACAACCACAACCATCCACCTCTCATACAACCACTTAAAATGACCCCATGTATGCCTCGTTAATAGAATAGTTAGCCTTGAAGACACTACCTTATCCTCCTATCCATTATTTTATGAAAAAAATTAAATGAACCTATCCATCCATTGGTCCCAATCAAACCTTATCCTCCTCATTGGGAACTTCCAAAATTCACCAAATTTAACAAGATAAAGAGGATCCTCAATAATACCTTCGTGTTTTTATGAATGCTTGTTATTTCATTTCCCATGATAAAGACCTCATGCTTCACACTTTTCCTATGTCCTTGGACGGTCCAGCATTGGATTGGTATAATGGCATCCCCAACACTCATTGTTATCATTTACCCAACTTGCGCAACTCTTCTTAGAACACTTTTCAATCAACATTTCCTTGAAGATTTCCATTACATACTTGTACACCATTTGACAATTCTAAGATGAGTCTATTGCAAAAATTTTGCATGATGGCATGGAATCATAAATCAATTATCATTTTCCCTTCCACAGACATAGCTCATTGAATTATTTTCACACTCTTGTGTGAAGCATATCTCATCCACCTTACAAATCCAATCATTTCAGACATTTGAAGAAGCCTTCACCATGGCTTATAAAATTGAGACTCATGCCCTTGAGAAAGGCCAACTTAAGCTTAAATCAAACAAGCCAAAAAATGAGTTTACCAAACCATCTACACACAATGAAAAATCCAAGAGTACGGCCAATGTCATGGTGGTTAAGTCTTCTTCCACACCCACCTCTAGCACATGGCCTCAACAAAGATCTCTTAGACCAACACCTAACTACACTCCTCTTAGAGAGTAATATAACACAATATTTGTTAAGTTGATGGTGGTTCATCTCATCACACTTCCCCTATTCTACCATTCAATGAATTAAGACCTAAACCAACTTGGTACCGTGAGGACCACTATTCCAAATACCACCAAGTTCATGAACATGATATAGAGAAATGCCAAACCTTCAAATATATTTTCCAAAAACTCATTGACCAAGGTGATCTTCAAGTGGATAATCCTAACGCACCTCCTAACTAACCACTTTTTGTTTTCAAACAACCATTTCCTAAATATGCGCCAATAAATTAAACCACTCCAACATCTCAACCATAAAATGCTCACACCATTAACACTACCAACATCATTGATCAAGATCTTACCCCATCAAAACTCGACCTACTTCACCAAATACTACATCTACTTCTTATTTGGACATCTTCCCTATATCAACAATTCCACCAATGCATATCCCCATCTTTACACTAATAATATGCACTTCTATATTGACATCTACCATTGATCCTACACCTACATCTACTTCTACTTCATCAGATTTGACTATACCCACTACCTCACCTACATCTATTCCACCTCTACATATGGTATCATATCCATTCCTAGAATCTATCCCAATTCCCCTTTCTACACTTCTACCCACACCAGTCACATCCACTATTGTGACCACATCCACACCATCTTCTCATCCCATATCATTATCATCATTTCAAGAGTTTTGAAAGCACTCCAACTTATGATAATTTCAAGTGATCCTCCCATCTCATGCAAAAATTAAACACTTCCATATCCACTCAATATTTAACTTACTTAGATCTCATCAAACAAAAATTACTCCCTCCACCAATATCAACACCAACAACACAACTTTCGACCCACAAATGGAGATCATTGTCATCCCTCCCAAAGTCACTTACTCACAAATAAAATTTAAAATGCTTGACATGCTTCCTCAAATGTCCCTTTCATGTCCTCATAAAAGGATAGACATCCCTCTACCTAAGATCAAATAATCAAATTCCACATCAACTATCTTAGGACAATATCCATCTCTCCTAGGGCCAACCCAATCATCCAAAACACTACAACCCATCAATCAATCTAAATATAAACCATCCAACATTTCTCGAACATCAACCATGACTAAACCTAAATCTAAGATGTCAAACCTCTAAAGGTTAAGACTCAACTCTCATCATCTCACACATATACATCTCAAAAATCCACCTCTTCTTCTAAATTCAAAACCTCTCACAAAGATAAGGTACCTCTTAATACTTTAGTTGAATCATATACAAAGGTACTTCAAAACTTGCTTCAAATTTCCACCATCACACTCCCTCCTATCAAGGCCTTTGATCCACATAGTAATAATCCATCATGGTTTGACTCCAACCTCATTTGTTCCTAGTATCACACCCCTGGACATGACACGAAACATTGTAAATCCCTTCAAATCATTGTCCAAAACATTATTGAGGAGGATGACCTTCTTCTTGAAAAAATAAAAATCCTCCTTCCACCTCCTCATCCATGACCATTTCAACATCTACATCATCAAATTCATCTACCAAAATACACAAGTCCCCTCATTCATCACAGAATTTTATTGCCATCCCACCACCAAACAATGATTCTTCTAAGGATGGTCCCCCCTTATTCATAAATGTTGTTCGGATAGCCACTTGATCTATTCCACATGACTCTAAACCAACAACCCAATCAAAATCAAAGACCTTTGTTTCTATCCCTCCTCCTAAGGAGTTTACCTCATCCACACCCCCATCAAAACCTAAGGTTGTGGTCACCACTCCTTCTAGTGAGCCCACTTCATCTCCATCCCCATCATCATCAAAACCTAAGGTTTCTATCTTAGCCACCCCTCAGCCTATTGAATAAATCATTGTCAAACAAATTCATCATATGTCACTTTATGAGCTCATCCAAATCTCTCTAGACCATAGGTAGGATCTCACTGAAGCCTTGAAATGTATCCCAACATCTAGTGATGAGACTCAACATTTTTCATCTCTCATGGGAGAACTTGCGGCTTCTACCTCCATCTCATTTGATGATGCTAAGATCCCATACATCCCACCTAAGGACCACGACCTTCCCATTTTCATCACAGTTAGAATCAATGACACCTTCATTTGAAAATCCATGATTGATAATGGGGAAATTGTAACCATCATCTCATCACATACCTTTGATCAGCTCAAGATCCCTAAAACCACTATCGCCCAAATACATGCGGTCCTTTGTGCATTTAATGATGTTATCACTCCTACCTTGGGGACGGTTTTCCTTCCTATCCGTATTGGTGAGAAGATCCTCCATGAAGTATTCTATATCATAGAAGGGGATTTTCAATACAATTTCCTTCTTGGACGACCATGGATTTGTGCCATGCACTATGTCCCTTCCACACTTCATCATTACATCAAATATGAACATGAGGGAAAAATATTGACACTTCCCAATGATGCTCCTCCCTTCCAAGTATGCAACATGACTTATCAACCTAATAATGTCCTCATTCCCAAGAATGACCCATATCAACCATCCACTAGCTCATCCATCTCTTCATCTAAGCTTCCCAACGATGAATCCGTAGTGAAATTTATGGACCAACTTACGCTGGGGACTATCATATTCTCATGCTCAACACCTTCCCCATGCATCATCTCCTCGGTAGACCCGAAAAAGGTCCAATATACCAACCTAAATTTGGGGACATCATTTCTTTCGGTTCACCCCATCTTCACACCAATATCATCTATGGTGGGGTCGATTCTCCCTCCTCTCACATCATTGATCATCCTCACACCAAGCCATATACCGATAGTTATGTATTCCTCAATAATTCATCCTTCAAAAAAACCTATCTTCACCATTGTGCATGGAAGGGATTTGGCATGGGACATTATGAACATTATGCATATGGCCTTATTATTGATCAATGCCACAAACCTCATGAAAAGTATGGATTAGGTTATCAATAGCAACCATGGACCTAACTCACCATCTGAGATGCTTATGGGCATGCCTTCTATATATTCTCTATATTATGAGGATATGAATGAAGATGAAACCATGTCTATCACTTATATTTTATTAGTCTCCACCATCACTTTGGGACCAATAAATTTTCGGTGAAAAAAATCGAGACTAGGTCCCTTCGCCATCCGTAAATGATAGAGGGGGGATTGTTCTCTCATTGACACTATTCATTATGTTGACGATGATGCTATTACTTTCCACATGGGGAAAAATAATCTTATCTTTATAAGAACTTACCATCGACACATCCACTGCGTCTCAAAAAAATATACCATCGATATCAACATCGAGACTCCTAGGAGCCTTACATCCTCAAAGTAGGGTCAATCAATTGATCTGTAGGAGATTGATTCTTTCACCATGTTCTTCTCTCATAATAGTTAGGCCTTAGAATGGTAATAATCTAACATGCCATGTCTTGATCCTTCTATTGTCATCCATAACCTCATCACCTTTCCCAATGTTAAGTTGGATAAGTAGAAGCTTCACGACATGTATCCTTGAGTTTCTATCCTTGTCAAAGAGGAGTTGCAATGCCTTCTAATTTCCTTGTGACATGGCCCAAATTATGAGTCAAATAAAATTTATTGTGCCTATTGTTGAATTGCTTAAGATCCCTAAGCATAGAAAAAGGGCATTTGAAAATTTGGTATTTAAAGAGGAAACAACAAATCAATGCGGGGATGTGAGTAATGTGGATGTTCCCCTACAATTGTAGAGCTAGAAATACCACAAGCACTAGAGGAGTTGAGTGAATTATCGAGGTATATTTGGGTACTTCTCTTGTTGAATCTCAGCTTGATGTTGATCCATTTTATACTACTTTGATCATCAAAGATAGACTAGTGCATAATTGTATGTTTGATTCGGGAGCCTCATGTAATGTAATGCCTCTTGAGGTGATGAATGAATTAAATATTAAAGTGAAAACTTCCTTTGGAAAATTCACTACTATGGACTCAAGGGAAGTGCCGTAATTGGATATGTAAAAGGATTGGTAGTGCAATTGGTAGCTCACCCGGGTAAGTCTTTGACCATGAATGTAGTTATTGTGGATTGCCCGGCCAAATGGGGAATGTTGTTGTCAAGAAAATGTCCTGCCCAGTGTGTGGGAGGAAGTGTGTAAATGGACATGTCATATGCAACCATACCAATTGAGTGGATTCTAGTGAAATGGCATGGCGAGAAGAAAATGTTACATCTGATTGAAGACCCAAACAATTCTTCTTATGAAGTGTTATATACAGATGTAGATGTTGATAACTTTGTGGGTTATGCATATTTCAAAGAACATAATATTGAAAAATGTAAATGTCTTGAGTAGGTTGGATCCCCTTGGATTCTCGATGTTTGATGGAGCCGTCTCTAGATTTGGAAATGGTGTTTGGTGTTGTCCTAGTATCTCCAAATCATGAGGAATTCAATTTCTCTTTTAAACTCAAGTTTGAGTGAACAAATAATATTGTAGAGTATGAGGCACTACTTTTGGGTCTAAGGATTGCTTGTAAGTATGGTATCGTAGACATCATTGTTAAATGGGATTCATAACGGTGGTCAAACAAGTTTTCAAACTGTATGCAACAAAAATCCAAAGAATGAAACAATATAAGCATGCATTTTGGGACTTTATTGAAATGTTCGACTCCTTCAACATAGTCTACCATGATATGAATGAAAATATTGTTGTAGACAGATTAGCGATATTGGGATCTAGATTTGATAATTGTATGCAGATCCCCTTATTGTAAGTATGACATTCACATAATGACAAGACCATCACCCCCGATAATGTCAAGCATTGGAAAGTGTTTGAAGATGATGCCCAAATTTAGAGTTTTTTACAAAATGAAGGTGAATTTACAAACCGAATGTGGATTGGGAGCCAATGGTTTGTGTCTATGAAGGTAAAGAGACTTTATTTGGTAAGTACATTATTCAATTGAAAACTAATACCATTCTAAGAGGATTAGTTGCATTGAATCAAACTTTGACAATGCTGACCATTTTGTTAATAGGCAAATGTCAACCTCAAGAGATGTGGAAGAATATGATTTGGGAACAGATGGTAAACCAAGGGAAGTATGGCTGGAAAATAACCTAAGGCAATCATATGTCCAGCTTATTGAAAAATACCGATTGCTTGGCATGGTCATACTTTACGAGCCAAAGGCATACATGGAAAACCTTTTTCAGCATGAAATACCTTTGGAAGCTAATGTTAAACCATTTAGGAAGAAGCAAAGGCCAATCAATCCATTCCTTTCCCTGAAAATTCAAGAAGAATTAAAGAAGTTAAGGTATGGAGGCATCATAAAGCCCACAATTTATTCTTCATGGGTGGCAAATTTAGTGCCAGTTCGAAAGAAGAATGGAGACATAAGGTTTTGTGTGGATTTCAGGAACTTGAATAAAGCTTCAATAAAATACAACTACCCTTTTCCCAACATGGATAATATGCTATAGTTGGTTATTGGATCTAAGTTTTTATCTACCCTAGATGGATTCTCATGATATAACCAAGTGGTGGTAAAGAAATATGAAAGAATTAAAACTACTTTCACTACTCCATGGGGTACATATGTGTATGTGAGAATGCCATTTGGTTTAATGAATGCATGGGCCACTTTCCAAAGAGCCATGGATGTAGCTTTCTCGGAGTTACAAAAATGAGTTCATCATTGTATATCAAGATAATGTGACAATGTTTTCCAGAAAAATAAGTGATCACTTGCAACATCCGGAGAAAATGTTGATAAGATGCAAGGGATATTGTATTTCACTAAACCCTAAGAAGTGCCACTTTGGGGTTCAAAGTGCCAAATTTTTTGGGACATATTGTATCCAAGCAAGGGGTTATGATTGATCCGGAGAGAGTTGAAGCAATTGGTAAAGTTCCTATTCCCAGACTAGAAAGGGAATTCAATCTTTCTTTAGACAAATAAATTTCATCGAAGATTTATTTCCAAATTTGTAAAGATCACTATCCCTATCACAAGCATGTTAAAGAAAGATCAAGCTATCAATTGGAAAGAAGAAGTTATTCAAGATTTTACTGGGATTAAAGAAGCCTTGAAGAATGCCCTTGTTTTGGTAGCTTCGATTACAAAAAGGCATTTCAAATGTTTTCCTTTTCCTTTGAAAATACTATTGCTTATGTACTATTGCAAAAATATGAAGAAGGGAATGAAATGCCAATTGATTTCTTTAGTAAAGCATTACAGGGGCTGATTTGAAATACACCATCATGGAGAAGCAAAGATTTTTCCCTAGTTAGAGCAAATGAGATATTTTCAAGCCATATATTTTAAGTTCAAAGACCACAACTTATGTTCCCCATACCATGGTTAAAGATATATTTTCATAAATGGAGATATCAAGAAAAATATGTCGATGGGTTAACAATTTGCAGAGTATGACATGGATATTCGATCACTAAGCTGGTGAGAGGTCTAGGAATACCAAAAATAGTGGCGTAAAGTAACCTACAGGTGATGGAGATCAATGAAATAGAGGAAGGAGACATAAATGTTCATAAAGGATTGATCAATTCCACATGGTACAAGAACATTATATTTTATCTCAAAAATTTGCAATGTCCCTGAATATTTAAGTAAAGATCAAAAAGGGCACTTAGGTTAGCTTCTCGAAGTATATTATCAATTATTATGGATTGGCTTGGAAGAATCATGAAGTTGTCCTCCTAAGATGTATTCTTGAGGATGAAGCCCCTAAGTTGATTTCATAATTTCATGGAGGAGTTTTTGGGGAATTTCACTGCAAGGGTAACTGCCCATAAAATTTTAAGAGTTGGTTATTGGTTACCTACGATTTTTAAGGATACAACTTTGATGGTAAAAAAATGTGAAAGTTTCCAAATATTTTCAGGAAGAATGAAGGACTCAGATGCTCTCCCCTGCAACCAAATCAATTGAGGATCCTTTTAAGCAATGGGGTATGGAATTCATTGGGGAAATCTCGGAACCATCAAGTGCAAGTCATAAATGGATATTGGTAGCCACTGATTACTTCACTAAATGGGTTGAGGCTATTCCCACTAAAAATCAACTCATTAGGTTGTTATGGACTTCATCTTGAATCATATAATTTACGGTGTTTGAAGTTCCCTGCTAAGATAATTACGACAATGCTATGATTTTTCACGCCAAGCCTTTGATTTATATGTGTCAATAATATGGGATAAACATGACATATGCATCTAACTATAACCCTTAGGGAAATGGACAGATAAATCTAGCAATAATTTTTTTAAGATAATCGGAGGACCTTGGAGGTGAATAAAAGAAAGTGGGGTGAGCAACTCAAGTTTGATGTTTGGGCTGATAGGATCATTGTTAAGAGAGTTACTAGAAAAATCCCATTTGAATTATTTAATGGAGTTCGGGCCCTTCAACCACTTCATATGCAATTGTCCTCGTACCAATTCATGTAGTAAATTGAAGATCGGGAGGTTAGTCCTTATGATGCAAGGATTAATCAGTTGTGGAATTAGATGAAGAAATAAGATAATCCCATCGAGACACTTGAAGTTTAGGGAGAATCGGGAGAAGTTATTTGACAAAAAGGTAACCCCTAGAGCTTTCAAAGGTTGGAGATATTGTGTCATTATGGGATAGCAGGCATGAGGACAAGGTAAAACATGGAAAATTTAATGCATTATGGATGGGTCCCTATTCCATTGACATCGAATTGGTGAGTACACTTTCTTCTTGAAGGATTTGGATGGTGAATTACATTTGTTGCTTATCAATGGTAGGCACTCAAGAATTTTTGGATTGACATCTCAATTGAGGGTACGCATCATTATACAAAGTGTATAACTTTCTTGTTTGTGTTTTTGCTTGTTTTTAGTTTTTGTCTTTGTCTATCCCAGTCGTTGGTGATCAGCTTGTTTTGGGTTTCTCGCCTCTATCTTTAGAGGGTGGTTTTCTCACCCGGTTTGATGCATGGGGTATTTGACTCGTGGCCCAATGGATTTCGCACCTAGTCTTTTTTTCTTTGCATTGTGTTCTGGTTCTTATGGCACCCATAGGGGTGCCCATCCCCGAGTCAGAGCCGGTGTTGGTGCTCAAATAATCTCACTCCATTTCCTATCTTTGTTAAAAAAATCATTCAAATTTGTTCGAAATGTTTATGACTCCCGTGTGTGATGTTTTTCCCTCGGTTTGTTAAATCTCGTATTTGAATCTATCTTGTTTCAGAAAGATTTGAAAATCTTATCATGGGTCTAGTTTGTAATGTCCGAGAAATTACTGTTGTTGAGATTTCCTTGGCCGCTTTCTTTACTTGCAATTTTTATACCATCGCCCGTCTTTACGTGGGCGCTGTGTAATTGGATATGCTATGGCGGGTCTAACTTGTAAAACAGTAACTTTTTATTATATTCATAAAAATGCAAAGTTGGCCCAAAGACCCGATGAATATTCTTCGAATGTTCCCAATTACATAGAGACAAAAATAATTTCTCAATCCACCTCCAAAGGGGTACATATGTTGCGATTCGAGTGGATGTGGGGAAGCGGTCTAAAATTTTCTTTTTATGCACTAAGGAGAAATATGCAAAAGTATAAAGACTCCCGAGACCCGCAATGGACACGTGGCTCTCTCTTATTTAAGAAGTGGGAGGACGGGACGTCGGAGGAACATTTTTATTTTTACATGAAGAAGTGATAAAAGTGTAAAAGTTAAAGAAAAGTCCCAAGGCCCGTGAAAGGACATGTGAACTGATAAAATGCAAAAGTGGGAGGCGGGAATTCGGGCCATATTTGTTGTTTTTACACAACAAAGGTTAAAGTGATAAAAGTTAAAATGGAGCTTGAAGCCCATGAAGGACACATTGACCTTTTGTTAATATTTGCAAGCGGGAAGGTGGGCTGTCGGAAACACTTTGTGTTTTGGAGTTTTATATTAAAAGGAGTAAAGTTCTAAAAGGGCCCGTAACTCCAATATTTCTCAAGTGATAAACACGTGTTGATTTCTGAGCTAAAGGTTAAGAGCAGACAGGCGGGCCAAATGAATAAAAGTTAATATTTATAACTTGCAACAAAAGTGTAAAAAAGCTTCCTTGAGCCTGTGCCCGCGTAAAGGATCTCCCACTTGGATGGTCTATATTAAAAGTCTAGAAATATCAAAAGAATGGTTATGATGAAAGGCATTAAATTTTTCCGCCATTAATGCATTCCAACAAAGCAGGACGTTATTGTTTAAAAAAATTTGACTCCTTTGTTATCGATTATGAATTTGGATTATTGTTCTGTCGGTGAATTGTGGTGAGGAGTTATGTGAAAATCGATCAAGAAGGTTGGATTGAGATTGAAAGATCGAAAAGTTTCCAAATCAATCTTTGGGTTATCCGAAGCGATTGTGAAGAGATTGTAAGTCATGAATATTTCCCGTGCTTTTATTTCATCGGCAAGTGAATTTTGGAGTAGAATTAGGATTTACAAAGATGAAAACCATGTCATCTACATTCTCGGTCCATGTCTAGAATCACTAGAAATTTAGACAAAATCACATATACTGCACTGATGAATGCCGACTTGGAAGACTTCCTTTAGAGAGTGAATAGTCCTAGCAAGATTGAATCCATGAAGGCAATTCAGAGCAGCCACATCACTCTAGCCGGTGTTATCCCACCATCGGTGCACTTCCCAGAGTTAGTATGGCACTGCGTGCCATGAATTATGACCACGAAAGAGGGAAGTACTAGACGGGAGTGGAGATGTAGTGTTAACTCGACATGAGAAGCCATTAGAATTATGTTAAAACTACCTATAATCAAAACCCCAATAACCATAGGCATCAAGTCAAGCTTCACAAGATTATGAAAATGAAAAAGAATGATTATGCAAATATGATAAATATAAAGTGACTCCTCATAGAAAAAGCTCCATGAACTTGAATCTCCAAAAGATTAGTTAGGGAATTTTTTTTTGAGGAATTTGAAGATATCATTGTGTTGTTGAGTCAAATGGCAGGGTTAGAAACCATAAATGAATTCAAAGAATGGATGACTACATACATGTGGATTATTTTGGAGAGAAAAGGAAGTATTTTCCGGCCACTTTCATAGTTGATGCACTTCACAATCATATGGTTGAATTGGCGTGAAGATTGAAATGAGTGATACCACGTACTTGGAATTCTACATGATGACTTACCCGATCTATAATCTAGAAGGGCACAGACATTTTCCTGGTCTATCACCTTGTACCGACTTCAAATAATGTCAAATGCATGAAATTTTCCCTCAACTGCAGTTGGAGAATTGGAGTGGAAATGTGAGGTTGGTAAGTGATGCTTTATTTGCACCAATTATCTGTCTTTTGAACCATAATGGGGGTAGTATAGAATTTCTTAGCAATCAAAGAAAGTAATTCTAGAATATGGGTGTTATTTTATTCAATAAAAAAAATCACATACATAAGAGTTAGTGGTTTTGAGGGCAATCCTTATAAATTGCCAAGATATTTGGATGATAAGTTAGCTTTATCTGAATTGGTTAGACAATTAACACCTATACATAAATTGATTTCCGAAGGCATAAAACCAATATCAAGTTTCCTATTAAGATTAGAAGATATTCTTTCCCCTCTATCATAAAGGCCAGATTGATGGAGGATGAAATGAAGAAGTTTGACATGGATAAGTTTGAAGTAAGACCCAATTATGACATTAGGTGGGTATTTAACAACATGGCAAATACTTTTGAGCATAAATCTCATAGATTACTGGATGAATTGTAGAGATGAAGAGGAATTGATTGATGGATTTCTCTAGAATGACCTTAACTCATGTCATAGATTTCAAAGTTGTAGTTATTCTGAGGGGATTGCAGATGACTCACACAAAATGAGTCAATTTTACCTTGATCAAAATGTGGAAGCCCAACCCATAGCCCCTTTGAAATGGGATGAAGAAGAATGTGATGATTCATATTTCATAATCGGTGATGTGATAAGAAGAACTATAAACTGGTTGACTCAAAAGAATATTTATCTCACAATCCAGAGCACAAATATCATCAATAACTTCATGGCTTTAGAAATTTTAAAGGATGATCTTCCACCCCTAAAGGAAGGTGCATAAAAATGGATCCTTTAGGAGGGAAAGCTCCTCAACTACCATAAAAATGACTAGTTTAGATATCATAGAGGAATGAACTTCAACAACAAGTGGGACTAGAACTTCTTTCTCTAATCTCAAGCAAATGACTAAAGAAATTCTTTCGAATTCTATGGATAATGCTCCTATCACCCATTCATTGCCACTTCGTGCTAAGGGGAAGGCTATCATACCCAACTTAGTCCCTTTAAATACATCACCAAAGCCTCGCAAGACTAAGAAATTTATGAGTGAAGCTATAACAAGTGGTCATCCTCAACCTAAATCAAGTAAAGGTGAACAAAGAGAAGCACCTGATCTCAAGAAAAATGAGAGGGCATACAAGAAGCAAAGGGTTATTTTTGAGCCAATTCTGACAAGGGGAAGGTTCCCACTCACCTTTAAAGCACAAGCATATAGATTTGGTGTTTGATCCTCCTGAACATGCAAAAATTGATGTTCCTCAAGTGCAGCATGATGCCACAAAATTACAGTGGAGAAACCGAAAGGCCTTTGTTCCCACCTTCTTCATTAGAGGATGTAACATTGGGAAGTGCTCAAGAGGGAATGATTCAAGGTAATATTTCTCCTAGCCCAATGGACAAATGGGCATTCTAGGTCCCAGATGAAGAAATTTAAAGTTGTAGCTACCGAAGGTGTGAACATACCATTATTTGAAACTCTACAAGTACTTGAAAAGAGTCAAGAAGATGTATTATATACATTGATGTTGGTAAGGTGTTCTCTACTCTATATTTACCCGATGAATCATGTGGATAAGTAGGTAGAAGAATCACAAGAGAATCTCCTGGATAGGTGGGGAAATGAAAGAGGTTCCCCTTGTGCTTTAGTTGATGAGGTTAAGGTCCAAGAGCAGAGGCTCCTTCTACAGGGAAAGTGATTTCAGAGTCGATAAGACATGATTGTTGGAAACCGATGCATAAATGTTGGTGGAGGAGATTGTTTCCCAATTTGATAAAGCTAACGATTTATCTCAAGTTGAAAAATTTTCCTCTAAAGATAAAATAGTAGAAGATGCACAAGGTATAACAGAGAACGTGGAGCATGTCATTCATATGAATATGCAATCTTCATTGTAGAAAGGTGATGAATTACCGCTTCAGCGGTTTGAAGAGACATAATTGTGTAAGGAGAAGGAAGAATGTGTAAATAAACCACAAGCCCAAGAGGAATTCAAAGAAGAAGATGAATCCAATCTTGCACCAATTGGAGAAGTATTGAAGGAAATGCCAAAGGCATGAAAAAGATAGGAAATACTTGTTGAAACAAGTGTTGAGAAATAAGCAAAATCATCGGCTAAAAGTGAGCAAGAATTGTCCCAATAGTCGGTGGTTATCCCAAAAATCCCCAACAATCAAGTTTGAAAAAGGGTGAATTGGTGAGATGATCTCGAGTGAAGAAAAGGAAATTGTTCTGTTCAAGTTGTGGACCTCACTACTTTGTCTTTCCCAAAAATAGTAAGGACCTCCAAGAAGGCCGGAATTCTTACCAAAACACATACTGACTCCCAAGGATAAAAACCCTAGAGATTGCAACCCATCATGAGGGGAAAACCAAGTATAACATAACTAATGGTGATTACAATGTTCAACTTATTTCCCTAGGAAATCCTTCAAGGATCAATTAAAACAAGGAGTATCAAAGGCGCATTCGATTTGTGGCAAAAATTTGATGAAGGCGGGTTACAAAGAAATAGTTAAAGGACCAGGTCAAGGTTTTGAGCTCTAACATGCAACAACTTATTGGAATCCCTAGTCAAGATCAAGCAATTATCTCTACCAATACTCCTGAAGGGTTGAACAAGATTGAAAAGGCTATCAAGAAAGTGCAAGCAATGGATACATGGGTCGAGAAATCGTGAGGAAAAGGGAAAGAAAGTAATTGGAGAGGTGTTGGGTTTATAAAATGCACTTTCGATACAAACCACAGTCAGGGGACTGAAAGTCCCTCCTCTTTAATGGGAGAGGTTCCCTTATTGAAAATGAGCCAAAAAGCCTATGTACAAATATACAGTTTTCATCATACTGTGGATTTCTAATATCTTGAAATGTGTTTTAGACCAGAGGGATATTCAACACATAAGGATAGAGGAATGAAGGAGAAGGGGGAGAAAGAAGAAGGAAATACTTTCGGGGAAAAGAGATAACAGAGAGAACCCTTATATGTATTGAGAAAAATGAAGTGTAAAACATAACCATTCACATTTATATCAAACACAATCCCATAGACAAAAAGTTCTCAAGATTACATTTACTAGAACACAAAGTTTCAAGCATGAAAAGATTGAATGATTCACAAATAGAACTAGAAAAGAGAGAGAAGCAGAGGAAGAAAGGGAAAACTCTTGTATTGATTTCTTTCTGTTCAAAGTTATAGTTCCAGAATATTAAAAATCCAACCTTTGCAAGGAGGCTAATTACATTTATAGATGATATGAGAAGAAGAGCAGAAGAGAAGAAAAGAAATCAGATTTGGAGCCTAACAACCTTCATCAATGCTCTGTGAATCCACCTCAAATATATCAAGTCTCGTTTACATCTCTCTGGCGTGAAGAAGAAGAAAGGATGAAGAAAAGATCAAATTTGAAGTTCTCGAAATGAATCAGATCATGAATTCATGGTGTGAATGATGTTTTCCATCTTTGACACCCAAATCAAGATATCTAGATGCTTTCCCATGAATGCTTGCTTTGTGTCTTTGAAGAAGGATAATGAAGAATTGGATCAAATGTAGCCTTTAAAGCAAATCTATTTCACATTAATGGCTCGAAAGATGTTTTATAGATTTCACCCATCAAATCTAGATGAAATATGATTTTGAATAGCCCAACATGTATCCCTCATCAATAGCTTTCCAATGATATAAATTTTGTGAAATTTCATGCTCTGGATCAAAAGATATGATCATTTGAAATTTGGCATTACGTCCCATACAAAAATAGCGAAAATCTTTTTTTCGTAAAATGGATCCATGGGCCCAAAAATGGATTTACGCCTTTAGCACAAAAGATAAAAAGTGAAAATTCTCCCGAAGCCCTGCAAGCCCACTTTGAATATTGGCTTGACACGTGTCCACACCTAATTGGCTACGGGGGCGCGGTTCATTTTGATGATTTTAACAACTTTCCATGAAGAGGCTTAAAACCTTGAAGTTCTCACTTATTTTCCACAAAGAGGCTTTAAACCTTACCTTAAAGTCCTCGCTTTTGACTTTTGAGCATGGGCTCAAGATTTGAATTTTCCCAGCAGAGCTATGGATCATTTTATAACTTTAACTCCTACTTTGGAAATAAAACAAAAATTTTCCCAAAGTGTCTCGACGACCCATCGCCTGCCTTACTTTTCAAAAATCACCATATGTCCTCATGTGATTGGTGCAGAAATTGATAGCGCTGAGCTCAATTTATGACTTTGGGCACAAACTAAGCCCAAAAATTGCAAAGTGCCAAAATATCTCCCTAGACCCGCCGGCACGCGTAAATGATCTCGAGCAAGCAAGCAATCGAAAAGTGGAAAATCGGTGAACTTTCGGGGACACGCGGGGAAAAATAACATCTTAACAAAGCAAAGCAGTGACCGAAAAAAATCGGTCACAAGGCACAGGCCGCACTTGGGAAACACAGAAATGACCCCAAAACATTAAAATTGTTCTTCAAATGTTCTTCAAGAAGAAGAAAACTACGCCAAGCTTGATTTGATCCATGGCCACAAAAAGACTTCAATTTCATTTGAATGAAGGAAACAAATTTTAGGGTATGCAGAACGAAGAAAAAGGAAGATTTGAAATGTGCGGATTGAGGAAATTCCAACAAGGAGGGGAAAGATTAAAAAAATGAGCACCAATAATTTCAAAGGAAGAATTTCTTATCTCTCCGAGACTTCCCAAATGGTTTAAACATTCTTCAATGGCACCAACTCAAATTTTTCAAATTTGACTTAAAATGAGGGGAATTTTGAGGGCGACAACAACTGGCTCCTTTTGGGGATGACTTGGCTTTGACAGAGGAATAAGGCAAGATCAAGAACCATGGAAAAATCATGGGAAAGCAGATCAGTCCCTTGTCCATTGGGCAACGGAGTCAAAAGCAAAACCAATACAAAAGACAAAGAAAACAAACCAAAAAAAAAAAACAAAAACAAAACAACATATATACAAAAGGACTACCAAATCCCGTAGGATTTGAACAACTTCAATTACTGCCCACTATAAGGAAGTGGGAGAGGAGATCCATCCATGTAATCCAGATAGAAGGAGTTTTCTCCAGCAAAGTGCCTGATTTTAAAAGGACCAAGCTAAAGAGAATCAAACTTACCATGGCTTCCCTGAGGCTCATGTCTCTTGTCCCAAAGCAGCACAATATCTCCTACTTGAAAACTCTGGGTTTAGCTTTTTTATCAAACAAAGCCTTCACTTTCAATTGATGGGTTGTTATTCTGTCAACAACTTGCAATTTTTCCTCATTCAGCTTCTGAAGGTACATGATCCTTTTGTCTAAAGAACTACTGAAACTTGAATCTTCAATAGCTTTCATTAGATGCAAAGCTGGCAATTCCACAATCACTGGTAGTTGGGCTTCAACCCCATACACCACTTGGAAAGGAGACATTCCAATTACTCTTTTAGGTGTGATCCTATCAGCCCAGAGTGCATCATATAGTTTCTTGTGCCAATTTCTCTGAGAGTCACTCACAAGTTTTCGAACAATGGTCACCAAGTTCTTGTTGGTGGATTCTGCTTGTCCATTCCCTTGGGGGTAGTAGTCTGAAGAATGAGCAAGGGATATTCCATAACCATAACAAAAATCCATCATTTCAGTAGAAGAGAAGTTGGAAGCATTATCAGTTACAATCTTGTTTGGTATCCCAAACCTTATCAATATATTTTCCTTAATGAAATTACACACTACTTCAGAAGTAGTGCTTTTAACTGAATGGCTTCCACCCACTTGGTGAAGTAATCTGTGGCAGTCAACACATGGGTATGCCTAGCACTAGAAGGTGGGTTGAGAGTTCTAATGAAATCCAAACCCCATTGTTGAAAAGGCTTCCTCAATCACTACTGGTTTGAGAGGCAAAGCAACTAACTTTGGTCTTCCAACAAAAGTTTGACATGCTTCACATTTTCCTACCCACTTTGATGCATCTCTAAACAAAGTAGGCCAATAATACCCAACACGAAGGATCTTGTGGGCTATGAAAGTAAAGAGAAATGAACTCCACAAGCTTGGTCATGAAAAGTAGAGAACAACCTTTTTTATGCTCCTTGTCTACACACTTCAAAAATCTTCCATCCATGCCTCATTTGAACAAAGCATTCTCCCACAAAACGTATTGTGTAGACCTCAGTTTGATGGCTCTCTTCTCTTTAGTAGTTAGGTGAGATGGACATTCACCATAAGTGAGGAAATGTGTAATGCTAGCGTACCATTCATCTGTTGAGCTGAGAAAGAGAACAACAGGGACATCAGCTCCTTCTTTTAATAGCTCTCTATCAGCTCCCTCAACAATGAGTTCACACAGGCCTTTACCACGAACCAACTTTGTTGGCTTGATGTCAAGATCATACTCTTGCACTTTTGCTATCCAATTACCTCTCTTGGTTCCAAATTCTTGTTGTGTAAGAATGGATTTGATTGTTGTATCAGGCACAAGTATGATAGAATGAGAGTTAAGAATGTAAAACCTGAATTGTTTGACAACCTTAACTACTGTGAATGCATGCTTCTCCATCATGGTATATTTCAGCTCATGGACTTTTAGAATGTAACTCATGAATGCAATTGGGAGCTCATGTTCTTCAACATTCTTCTGGGTTAACACAACATCTAGGGTATTTTCAGTGGCATAACAGTAGATAGTGAAATCCTTACTAAAGTCAGGGCATGCCAAGACAGAGTCTTTGCAATAGCTTTCTTAACGTCCTCAAATGTTGCATTTCCTTCTAGGACCAACCAAATGTTTTCTTCCCCTTCATCATATGAGCAATGCTCATAGTAAGCTCTGTAAAATCAGGGATGAATCTTCTTAGGAAGTTGATCTTACCAAAGAAAGAATGGACACCTTTCTTACTTGTGGGAAGAGGGATTTGTTGAATGGCTTGAACTCTCTCTCGATCAATCTTAATCCCTTCTTTTGAAACAATGTGTCCCAATATCTTTCCTTCAGTGACACAAAAGACTAACTTTTTTGGGTTCAAAGAGACTCCATGTTCTCTACACTTTTGAAGGACTATTTCTAGGTGTTGGAAGTGATCTGCTATGGTTTTGGAAAACACAGTCAAATCATCCAAATACACCATAATGCATTTCCCCTTCAAACTACCAAAATCCAAGTCCATGGCCCTCTGAAAAGTAGCACCAACATTAATGAGACCAAAGGGCATCCTCTTGTAGGAAAATGTACCCCAAGGGGTGGTAAAGGTAGTATTATGTTGATCTGTAGTATTCACCTCTACTTGATTATACCCTGAGAATCCATCCAACATGGATAGCATCTCTGAGCCCGTGACATATTGCAACACTTGGTCTATCACAGGAAGAGGGTAATTCTCCTTCAAAGAATCCTAATTTAGATTTTTGAAGTCAACACAGATCCGGATCTCTCCATTTTTCTTTCTGACAGGTACAATATTAGCAATCCATGTTGAATGGTGAATGGGGAAGATGATCTTGGCCTTCAACAACTTTTATATCTCTTGGAAGATGGTGTCATAAATATTTGGATTGTATTACCTTTGCTTTTGCTTGAAAGGCTTAATCCCAGGCTTAAGAGGAATGAAATGTTGCATCTCTTTAGGCTAGAAAGCTTTAAGATCATCATAGGAATAAGCAAGGACATCAACATACCTCTTCAAAAGATTCACCACCTTATTTTTCTCCTCATGAGAACAACACTTTCCAATGTTCACCATTTTTGGTTCATCAAGACTCCCAATATTCAATTTTTCAGTCTCAATAGATTGTTGAGCTTCCTTGGAAGTTTTAGACTTGACATATCTATCATGCTTATCAAAGAGCTCCTCTAGACTTACCAGACCCTTAGGGATCTTGTTACCTTTCAGTTTAATGCAGCCATCTTGATCCATCTCCTCCTTGACACCTTCCTCATTGGATGATACACATTCTCTAGGCAGATTGCTACTTCCTTCAAAGTATAGTTGATAAAAATTGTCCCTAAGCTCCAAGAAGGAAAGCAAATGTTGATCATCATTAAATACCTGCAGTTATTATCTACATTATCAGGCACACTGGGTCTGTGAATCATCTCAATAGTGAATTTGTCTTGAGAGAAGTCAGGATGAGGTATCAACAAAGACCCTGAAACAGCTAGAGAATCAGCTCTAGTGTTCTTCTCCCTTGGCATAGCTTCAATGGAAAAGGCATCAAGGAACTCAATAGAATCCCAGACCAGATTCCTATAGTGCTTCAACCTTCTATTCTTTACTTGATAAATATCTCTGACTTGCTTCACTATTAGCTCTGCATCTCCAAAAGCAAGAAGGTTCTTCACTCCCATCTCTTTAGCCATGCTCAACCCAAGGATGAGGGCTTCATACTCAATGGTATTGTTTGTATTTTCAAACTAAAGTTTGAAAGAGAAAGGATGAATCTTACCCTCAGGAGAGATCAACACCACTCCAGCTCTAAACTAGCTAAGGAGCATCTACCATCAAATTCTAAGGTCTAAACAACATTAGGATCAAGCAACACTTCTTTTGGCAATCTTGCCTCATCTTGAGACATGATCATGTAATTCCCATGCCCAATGTCTTCATAAAGTATTTGCACTTTAGGATCATCTGTCTTTTGCACAATATATTTCGTTTGCTTCTCAGGCAACAACTTCCTCATCTTTCCATTAACAGGGATCAAAGCATGTGACCAATCCATTTGTATCTCACCTCCTACATCTTTGCAAAAGTTCCTACTCAGTAGCATGCCATATGAAGGTGGAATATCAGCAACCAAGATGGTGGCTAAAACCTTCTTCTCTGGTAAAGCAGCAAAAGCTACTTTTGCATCCTTGATTCTCCCAACCAAAGGCACTTCTCTACTCTCCATGGAGTAGTAATATCCAAGAGTGTGTTTTGGTTAAGCCCAAAGCATGTGCTACTTTTGCTGGCATTACATTATCTAATGCACCAGAATCAATGACACAATTGCTAAGTTTGTGACCAACTATAAGAAGAGTCACATAGAAAGGTTTGATTTTCTCATTGGGTGAAATGACAGCAGCCACAAGGCTTGGTTGAGGAGAGGGAGAAGGAGTGGGCAAAAGGCCTTTAAAAGTATGGGATGGAGTCCTAGATTTAGAATTGACAAAATTAACCATCTTGGCAAAGGATTTTGGATGGGTTTGATAAAACTCAACCTCTGAAATCTGAACCTTGGTCTTTTTTAGGTGATCAATAATGTCAAAAGATCCAGATGTGGATGGGGCATCACTACTAGGAGCAGGGGAAAACTTTGACCTATCAACTTTATCATTTGGAGGACAAGAAGTTTTAGAAGTAGAAGGAGAAGAAGAAGAACTAGCAGAGCCTACCTTTTGTGTGGAAGAAGTGGGAATAGGAGCTCCTCTTTTTGCAACAACTGGAATGGTTGTAGGGTACTCCTTGGATCTCTTTGCAGGCTGCACCACCTTCTCTTTTCTTCTTGTTTGTTCTCGAGTCATGACATCATATGATTCATTGTTCATATCTGCCACTCTTTCCTCATACTCATCTTCATCATCCAGTCCCTCAGTGGTGAGGAAATTAACTCTAGATCCATCAAATTCCTCCATCTCTTCATCAACTTCTTCTTCTTGCAACTCATAGGCTTCATCAGACTCTTCATCTTCAGGTTCTAGAACCTCACAAGTAGCATTGACTGGTACCTTGAGAGGTGGGCCTTCAATAGCCAGTTTGGTCTGGGAAGAAGGTAACTGGTTCCTAGGCTGGAAATTCCTCCTTGGAATATCTTGATAAGGAGCATGTTGGGCCAGTTGCTTCTTAATGGTAATGAGATCATTTTCTAGCTTTTATACTAACTATTCTGAGTTGGCCCCAGGAGAGGAAAAATAAGATGCTTTAGATTTGGATTGTTCTCTCCTCAATTTTCCGGACATGAGCAGGTCATCCTCCACACTATGGCTAGTCTCTGATCAACATCTAGAGTGGCAAGATTAGCCCTCCTGAGTGCATAGCTCACCTCAGGTAGCTGAGCATTGAGAAAGAAGCACTTTTGGATCTGATCAATTGGATGAGTGTTCTGTGGGATCTTATGGATCAGCTTGTTGAACTTGGCCACAAATTCTCTCATTGGCTCATGTGGTTCTTTCTTGATTTGAGAAATATGGGCCAGCAAAGCATGCACATCCTCTGCAGGTTTGAAATGGTGTTCAAACCTAGTTGTTAGGGTGGTCTAATCAAGTGATTGACCCAGCGGGAAGATGGTAAAACCAATCTGCAGCATTGTCTTGCAAGGTTTCCACAAACAGCCTAATAGAGACATCCTCATGTTCAACCCCAAGGATTCCACATGCAACAATGAAGGCTGCAATGTGTTCATCTGGGTGTACTTTTCCATCTCCTCTAAACTTAGGAAAGCTCTTCTGTTACCTCTAGGTAACTCATGCAATGGTTGAGGAAGAGCAAGAGGCCCAACCCGTTGTCCCCAAGGCAAAGGTGTTGCCATTTGTGGGAAGATTGTTTGAAGTGGAACTGAAACACCAACAAGAACTAAAGCACTGAGGTTGGGACTGATTTGATTTTGAAGAATGCTACTCCCACAAACTTTGTCCTTGGCAGGAGGAGTACTTGCAGAATGAGTTCTTCTACTTCTTCTTGATGGGGGATAAGGAAAGCCTTGTTGCTCCAGAAGTTGAAACAGAGAATCTTCAACACCAAGAGCTCTTCTACTACGAGTATACTTTGGAGTCACCAAATCAAAAATGATCAAAAGAGTTGTTCTTTTAGAAAAGGATAAGTTGGAACAAATCCCCAATAGATTCTTAAAATATCGAGTCACCAAAAACATTGGGTTTATAAAATGCACTTTCGATACAAACCACAGTCAGGGGACTGAAAGTCCCTCCTCTTTAATGGGAGAGGTTCCCTTATTGAAAATGAGCCAAAAATCCTATGTACAAATATACAGTTTTCATCATACTATGGATTTCTAATATCTTGAAATGTGTTTTAGACCGAGGGATATTCAATACAGAAGGATAGAGGAATGAAGGAGAAGGGGGAGAAAGAAGAAGTTAATACTTTTAGGGAAAAGAGATAACAGAGAAAACCCTAATATGTATTGAGCAAAATGAAGTGCAAAATAGAACCATTCACGTTTATATCAAACACAATCCCACAGACACAAAGTTCTTGAGATTACATTTACCAGAACACAAAGTTTCAAGCATGCAAAGATTGAATGATTCACAAATAGAACCAGGAAGGAGAGAGAAGTAGAGGAAGAAAGGGAAAACTCCTGTATTGATTTCTTTACTTGCTCAAATTCTATTCAAATATTAAAAATCCAACCTTTTGTAAGGAGGCTAATTCTTACATTTATAGATGATACGAGAAGAAGAGAAAAAGAGAAGAAAAGAAATAAGATTTTGGAGCATAACAACCTTCATCAATGCTCTGAAATCCACCTCAAATCTATCAAGTCTGGTTTACATCTCTCTGGCATGAAGAAGAAGAAAGGATGAAGATCAAATCAAATTTGTAGTTCTTGAAATGAATCGATCATGCATTCATGGTGTGAATGATGTTTTCTAGATTTGACACCCAAATCAAGATATACATATGCTCCCCATTCCTTCTTTTGTGTGATGAAGAAGGAAGAATGAAGAATTGGATCAAATGTGGCCTTGAAGCAAATCAGATTTCTCATTAATGGCCTGAAATATGTTTTACATATTTCACCCATCAAATCCAGATAAAATCTGATTTTGAATAGCCCAACATGTATCCCTCATCAACAGCTTTCCAATGATATAAATTTTGTCAAATTTCATGCTCTGGATCAAAAGATATGATCATTTGAAATTTTGCATTACGTCCATACAAAAATGGCGAGAATCTAATTTTCACAAATTTGATCCGCGGGACCGAAAATGGATTTTCGCCTCCAACGCAAAAGATGCAAAGTAATAAATTCTCCCACAAGCCCCGCAAACCCACTTTGACTATTGGCTTGACACGTGTCCACACCTGATTGGGCATGGGGCGTGGTTCATTTTGATGATTTTAACAACTTTCCACAAAGAGGCTTAAAACCTTGAAGTTCTCCATGGCCCGCGTCCCACTTTGACTTTTCAAACGCGGGGCTCAAGATTTGACTTTTTCCAGTGGAGCTATGGATCATTTTATAACTTTAACTCTTACTTTGGAAATAAAACAAAAAATTTCCCAAAGTGTCCCGACGATCCGTCGGCCCGTCTTGCTGGAAAATTGTGACATGTCCTCATGTGATTGGCGCGAGGGCACGGCTCACTTTATGACTTTCCGCCAAAACAAAGCCCAAAACTGCAACGTGCCAAAATAGCTCCCAAACCCACCGGCCCACAAACGCTCTTCGTTAGTCGGGTTCTTTCGGGACGCAGGGGAAAAATAACATCTAAGAAAAAGTGACCAAAAATCACAAGTGCACAAAACACTAAAAATGACCCCAAAGATTAAATTGTTCTTCATGGAAAGAAGAATTGCAAACTACACCAGGCTTGATTCGATCCACGACCACAAAAAGAGACTTGCCAATTTCATTTGAATGAAGGAAACAAATTTTAGGGCACGCAGACGGGAAGAAAGGAAGATTTGAAACGTGCGGATTGAGGAAATTCAAACAAGGAGGGGCAAGATTAAAAACCGAGCACCAACAGTTTCAAAGCACGAATTTCTTATCTCTCGGACTTCCCAATCTGCTTTAAACGTTCTTCAATGGCACCAACTCAAAAAAATTAAATTTGACTCTAAAAAAGAGGGGAATTTTGAGGGCAACAACAAGAGGCCAAGGTGAATTATAAATAAGCAAGAATAGGCTCAACGAGATTGATGAAATAATTGAGCAATGTGACAATGAGATATTTTGATTTGAGGGAATTTTTCCTAAGTTTGGACCGCATAACTAAGCTTGATGATGAATTGGTTGAGAAAGAGAAGATTGTGCCAAGCGAATTTGAGAGGAGGCCAACATGTTATGAGGAACTGGAAAATATCAGATTTGAAACTTTGAATGGAATCGGGAGAAACTCAATGCAAAGAGGAAATGGGTTGATGATACTTTGGATGTAATATATTTGAAACTGGAGGACATGGTCTATGATAAATCCAAAAGGAGCTACGATGATTTGAAAACTAATTTCTTGATCAATTCTTTTGAGAGGAATATTCGAAGGATGAATTCTCCTATGAAGTCATCAAGACCATGAGGAAAGTTGAGAATAAAATTACAGAACTTGAAGCAAATCCACTAGAGCACCAACAGAAAATGGACCAGTGTATTGATGCAATAACTAGACAAACTCTAACGTTTCAATCACACGGGGCACGATGAAGAAGAAATGAATGATGTTTTCAAAAGTTACGATGCATATGTGGCAAGGTTTCCTAAGGGGCAAGATGCGAAGTGGGAGCTGAAGAAGAAAAGGGTGCAAATGAAGGAGATGACAACGAGATCTAGAATTACATTTTCATAACTATATCTTCTTCCCATTCTCTTTCCTAGTTGGTTTTTCTATTTTCCAGTTTCATTAAAAAAGAAGTGATTTAAATAGTCCTTCAAATGTAATGAGTTTTTGTCATACATGTTTGCAAAATTTTGCAAAATATTTATATTTTACACTTGGCAGTGAAAAAGCAAGATTTCCTAAGAAGGTAGTTGATTGGAAAAGATTTTGTAAAAGGGAATATTCCCTAGAATCTTCATGCTTTTCTTTTGGGGAAAAACTTTGATGTAAATGGAGTGATATAAAAGCAATTAGAGGATCACTCAAAAGGGGGTTTAAATTTTTGAGAATTGTCTAGAGAAAAAGGAGAAAACCAAGAAAAGCCATTCTTCTAAAAACTTGTATGAGAAACTCATTAATATCAGAGCCTTCAAAAAAATGAATCACGTGAAGACGGTTACAAGTGTACAACCATTGCGAAGCATTGAGATTGTAAAAGATACCTTCCTTCTGGCGATAAATTTGATGAGCCTTGAATTATTTGTGTTGATCATCAATATTGTTGTGTTTGTCTGCATTTTGAAAAAATTTAAGTAGTCATTTATGTTCCTATTGCAATCTTATTTCATGAATTCTTCTAAATCACACAAGATCTTGTCCTTATGGTAATATAGTGGCATTTGCAATTGTGCTGTGAAACGAGCTTTCATTTCATTGTGTAATAAACAATTTAAATTCACTTTAATTTCATTTAGCTGACACAGATTGTTTGTAAGCCTATGAGTGTATCTTAGGCGTGATAGATCAAGAATCTCGATGTTTTATTGAGTCTTTAGCATGAGCTTTTGTGTTAAATTCTCAAAGAATGTATGAAACTACGTGTCTTTGGGCTTCCATGGGTGCACACTTTACGGTTGAAGATTCATTATTGACTATTTGAAACATTTTTCACTTTGCTTGGCAAATTTTGCAACATTTGTTGAAAGTTCTTAAGAATCTAGTATAAATCAACTTTATATTATTTAATTCCCCATAAAATTCAAGTAAAAATGATAAATCCCACAAAAATTACACATGTTTGCTCTGTCTTTCCATAAATGTTACTGATATTTGTTAAATTTAATCATCCTTTACTCGGAATGTGTATGAGCAAACAAAATTCATTCTTTGTCTTTAGTAACTCGAACCTTTTTAGGAAATATCTTCACTCTCTATAAGTGACAACTCGTGAGAGGTAGCTTGTGTTGTATTGACCATGTTTCCCCAAGGTTTCCTCTCAATATCATAGGAAGGGAATTGAATACTACTAATCCTTCTACATTCCCCACAAATACGAGTTACAATACGGGTCCTCTCACCCTGGTTGAAGGCACAACCTAAAGTAGTGAGGGTAGGTAAAATCCTTAAGCATGTTATGTAAGCTAGGAAAAATACACTACTAACAAGGAAGTAAAATACCAATAATCATACCTCCTCCTTCGCGTTAGTAGAAAACCTCGGAATGGGCAAGGAAACTTGGATTGGGCCCGATTTTGTGATATGTAGGTGCTTTTCTTCAAGATGGAGCAAGACCTTCCTGCAACAATCCTCTTACTTTGCACTAGATGGGAAAAAGGATTATGAGGCTATTTTGGCATTAGGACGAGGCAAAAGGATGTTCTTTACTCAAAGGATGCAAGATCTTAGATATGGCATGCAATTTTATTCTCCTGTTCTTAGAGGGGAGGGGTAATGTTATATTTATAGCCTAGGGAGTGATTAACTTAGAGTAATTTAAGTAATCATGGTTTGAAAATGTGGGCAAGATTAAGTGAGTGGTTTGAAAATATGGGCAAGATTAGGTGAGTGGTTTGAAAATGTGGGCAAGATTAGATGAGTGGTTTGAAAATGTGGGCAAGATTAGGTGAGTGGTTTGAAAATGTGGGCAAGATTAGATGAGTGGGGGCCACGAAGAATGGGTGAGGATTTGAATTATATTTTTAATTCATAAGTGGAGGATTTTAGGTGAGTGGGGACCACGAAGAGTGGGTGAGGATTTGAATTTAAATTTTTAATTCAATAGTAGAAAAACATGGAGAATAATGACATGTGGTGAGGATTGGGTTATTTTTAGATTTTGAAATGGATAATTAATCAAATTATATTTGATTAATTCGAAGTGTATTTTTTTGGGAAATGAGGAAGGGGAATTAATTGATTTAGGACAGATGTGAAATTAGGGTGTCTACATTTTCCCCTCTTTGGAAGGGTACTATGAAAGTAGTGTCCTTTCAAAGAAAGTAGATGGTATGGGGGAAGAATTCAATCTACTTTTTTAAAGCAAAAGGTAGAGTGAATGTTTGTTGGGGAGAATAGAAAGTGGTGAGTGACGGATGTCATAGTATCCTCCAAGACAAAAATGTCATGAGAAGATGTGATTATGGATAGATGTGGTGATGCCCCCTCGAGAGGACTGACGAGAATGGAATATACGACAGAACTCTCGAAAAGAAGAGAAATGAATTATGCGGAGAATATGACGATAATGGAGTGGAAGAGACTTGAATGACCGCACGACGTAAATGGAAGAAGGATTCAATCGGCTTTGAATGCTAGGTGTGAGGGTGTGTGGGAAAGAGAAAAAAGGAATGGATAGGATTGGGGGTTGATTATGAGAAGAGTAAGGGAGATAGGGAGGAAAAAAAAAACGAAAGAGGTAGAAATAAGAGAGAGGGATGATAGGGGAAGAAGGTAATGATGAAGGACAAATAAGGCAAAAATAGGAAAATGACGAGTAAAGGGTAAAGGGATAAAATAAAAAGATGTGCAAAATGAAGGAAATACAGAGATAGTAAAGAGGATGCGTGAAAATGAAAGAAATGATAGAGCTAAGAAAAGTAGGAAGCGGGAAAGGATAAATAAGAAGGAGAAAATAAGGTGGGAGTAGGGGGTGAAATGGATGAAAATGGAAAGAAGACGAAAGAATAAGTGAAACAGGAGAAAAAAGAAACTATGAGGGGCGAGGAAAGTATGAAAAAGAAAAGAGAAAAGAAGATAAACAGATACAGAATGAACGAAAAGGTAGGGGTGGTAGAGAAAAGGAGAAGTGGTCAAAAGAAACGTGAAAATTAGGGGAGAGGAAAGGAAGATAGAGTGAATACAGGGAGAAGATTGAAGGAATCGTGTCATTGCGAGGAAGACCAAGGCAAAGAATATGGAACAGATCGTATGGAGATGCATGTGGAGGGTGGTATGATAAAAAAGATAGGACAATGTTGAACAACTAGGTTATCAATGGGGAAGTAAGGAGGAAACATGATGGAAAAAGGGGAAGAAGACAATACAAGGAAGGGAAATAAGATGAGGGGTGGGAGAGAGAAGAGGATAACAAAGAAAATGATGTAGAAGGAAGAGAATACAGAAAGGGGGTAATAAGTGGAAAGTGGACAGTATAAGGAATGTTCAGAGAAGAAAGAGGGGAGGAATGACATCGATTGGAAAAGATGCAGAGATGCATGAAATGAGGATACTAGGATGACGAGAAAATATAAAAAGGATGTATGATGAAGACAATAAAGATATTAAAGAGGGCAAAGAGGAGATGGAGAGATGGGTAAGAAGAGACAAGAAAGGGTGGGATTGAGGGAAAAGAATATGAGAGAAAAGAGAACGGGGGAGAGAAGAAGCAATGCCAATGAGGGGACGTTAGGGAAATCCCCTTTACAATGAGTGGTGGGGAAGGGTGAGAGAAAAAATGAAGAAAAGGAGAAAGCTAATGAGGATTGGAAAGGGTAACGCCAACAAAGGGATGTTAGGAAAAACCCTTTTACAATGAGTGGTGGGCTTAGAGGAGGGAAGGAATGAAGGAAACTCCGAGAAGGTTGAAGGGAGTGAATGAGGTTGTGCGGAATGAGGATTGATGATTTTTAGGGAAAACCCGTTTACAATTATTAGCGCGGGAAGAGAAGATGATGATGAAAGAATGATATAGGAGTGTTAACAATAATGGTGAATGCGTGTGTGGGTAGAAATGTGAGGGGAATTTGAGAAGATGAAGTGGAAAGAGTAAAGAAAATGGGAGGGATGAGTTGGGACTAGGTGAAAGTGAGGAGAGGATGCGGGTGATGAGGATGAATGAAGTGAGGATGAAGAACCAAGACATGAAAAGAATGGGAAGAAACGGTATGAAGGATGATGGATCAAGAAGGGGAAAATGGGGGGAAAGAACATGATTGTAGGCGGAAGAGATTAGATGTATGTTGTAAGAGGCTATGTGTAGAAAGGATAATAGTAGGAGGAAAAAGTGGGTAGTAGGAGATACCGGTGGAAGAAGAAATCGACAAAGTGAGCGAAGAATGAGGCGGGGAGAAGGTCACGATGACAAGTTAAGTGTAGGGAGGACCTTGACATAAGATTGTCATGTGATGGAAGTAGTTAAGTAAGATTGCCATGTGAGCAAAACTAGAGATGACAAATTGTCAAGCGAGAAGTGGTGTTTACGAGAATCGAAAAGGAGGTAAAAGGATGTGATAATGGGGAATGCCAAGAAAAAATGAAGGGTGAAGGGTGTGTAGTGATGGGGAAAGGCAAGGAGACAGATCATCCTTAAGAGGGACTCTTAAGTGAGATCGCCATGCCGGGTGAGTGGTTAAGTAAGATTGCCAAGCAGAGGAGGGTGATAGTGGTGGTAAAAGATGTGATGATGGGGAATGAAGAGGAAAGATGGATGGTGAGATTGTAGAGTGATGGGCGAGTGTAAGATGACATGTCATGCTTAAGAGAATCTCTTAAGTAAGATCATCATGCTTCTGGAGAGGTTTTGTAGGATCACCCAACCGACAGGGATGATATGCAAGGAGAAAGACAAGATGATATTGGGGACATGGGTGGAATGGTAGGTTGAAGAAGATGATCGCGACGAGAGGCGGGAGAAATAAGATGGGATGGGGGAAGGCCATAGGGCAGATCAACCTTAAGTGGAAGTCTTAAGTAAGATTGCCATGCGGCTGGAATGGTTAAGTAAGATCGCCAAGCTGAGGAAGAAGAAGGATGATGTTAGAGTTGGTGGGAATAGGGTATGACAAAATGGACTGAAGGGGAACCCTCAATTGGATTTGCCATACTACGAGAGCGTGTAAGTAGGATGACCAGGCATAAGATGGATTTGGGGAAGGATGAGAAAAGAGTGAGTGAGGTATGCCTGAGTGGTATATGATATGAGATGAGGTGATAATAAGAAAGAAAGGAAAAAAAGGAGTGTAACATGAATGGATGAAGGAATATATGTAGTGGAGGGCGGAGAGTGTGAGGAAAATCCTTAATTGGGATGCCCTGTGTGGTGAGAGTAATGATGTAAGAATGGGAAGCAGAAGAGGTGGAATGGGAAGATGTGTTTGGTGGTGATTATTGTTTGATGAGAGGGGAGGTGGTGAAGAAGCTTCTACAGTGGGAAGATCTTAGGGAGAGAGTAAACCTCCACCGAGGATCCCATATAGAAGGGGTTATTAAGTAAGATTGTCAAGTGGGAAGTAATTTGGGGAAAGGAAAGAATACAAATGGGTGAGAGGGGACAAGAATGGTGAGAAGGGTAATATGGGTATAAGTGGCGGAGGAGTAAAAATGAGGAGTGAGGATGAATGGATCAAATACATGGTGATCATGGTGGGGGAGAAGGAGCTGTTGGATAATGAATGCTACTTGAGAAAGATCTTCAAGTAGGATTCACAAACTGCAACGGTGATCAAGTAGGATTCCCAAACTAGGGAATGTATTAGTATGGGTGAATGGATGGGGTGCAAAGTAAGATGTTGATCATGCAGGAAGATACTCACGTGATGAAAAGCATCTTAATTTTAATATAGCACATAACATGATGCATTGTGATATAAAAGATCAGGATGACTAGACTGTAATATGCGTGATAGCATAGACAGGGGCCATCAAAAAGGTTTGATGCCCCAGTATGCGATATGCAAATGGAAGAGAGCATAGACAGAGGCCATCAAGAAAGTATGATGCCCCAGTATCGACATGCAATCAGATAACATAAGAATATTAGAGAGAACACCAGGATACATAAAATCAAGATGCCCCCTGTAATATATCAAGATGCAAGAAAGTAATTAATAATTTACAACTAATAATGCAACACAAGAACCAATAAACATGTCCCTAACGTGTTCCACAGTGAGGATTGATTGGATGTGCCCCCAGCAGGGGTACGAGGACACAGTAAAGTATTGGGTCATTGTTCTCAAACAAGGAAACAATGATAGCAGTTTTGCCCCAAGCGAGGATTCATACGAAGAGAAGTGGTTTGAATTTGGTAGTCATAAGGTGATTGGATCATTCGTTGGGGATAATAGTTCAAAGGTTAAATTGTGTTGGTTATTTTAGATTTTTTTTTTTTTTTTTACGATTTTGTGGATTTTTTTATTATATATATATATTCTAATGTTTTTGGGATTTTTGACGATTTTCAAATGTTTTTAGATTTTTGACGATTCTTGTTAATGGTTTTAGATTTTTGACGATTCTATGTAATGTTTTTAGATTTTTGACGAGTATTTCTAATGTTTTTGATTTTTGACGAGTTCTAATTTTTTTGTTAGATTTTGGACGATTGTTTCTAATATTTTTGGGTTTTTGACAAATTTCAAATGTTTTTGGATTTTGGATTTTTACACTATTTTTGGATTTTTGACGATTTTCAAATGTTTTTAGATTTTTGACGATTTTCAAATGTTTTTAGATTTTTACACTGTGATTGGCAATTTATGGACCAGAGTGCAGACTTATTTTTGAGAGGCGATGTACTGTGTTCCATGTTGTAACTTATGCTCAGAATAACACAAATTCTCTTTCCATTGGTAGGATATGGTGGTGATGATATGATGAAAAGAATTCCAGCTCCATTCTTGACTCCACACAACTAGTAAGATGTGTGGGCTCATCACCAAGAATCAAGAAGGACGTAGGAGGTAGATAATGAATATAGAGACAAATGCTAACAACAATCCCTTTGGGAAATTGTGACTCCATTCTTCATAACGGTACTAAACCAGTTTCAAAAATGGCTTTCACTTTATGAGTCACATGTTAGACTTAGATAGTTATGTGGCTTGCTAATTGATAAGATATGAGGTTAAATGATAGTTCTCTCTTCACTTAGGCATCTAAATTACGTGTTTGGGGATTCTATAATTTGTAAGCACTGTAAGATTTTATATTTTTGAAATGACTCCCTATGCCTTGCCCCATGCTACTAGTGAGAAGCAAGGGCTCATCACCGAAGGCAAAACATAGGTGAGTGAATTCCCTTTTTGTTTTTGTTGTGTTTTGTTTTTTTATTTTTATTTTTTTGAATATTTTGCAATGTTTTATGCTTTTATGAGAATGACCCCCTACGCTTTGCCCTATGCCACTTGTAAGAGGCAAGGGTTTATCACGGAAGAAAAGATGTAGACGAATAAGGGCACCTTCCTCCATTCCCAGTCTCACACTACCAGTAAGAAGTGTGGGCTCAACACCAAAGACTTTGAAGGATGAAAGATGTGACAATTAATTATTCATAAGTTATTGAATTGATGGATTTTTACAATAGTGCTTTGTATTTGGGAAGAAACGTCTGCCGCCAATCTCAGCCCCACACGACTAGTAGGACGCGAGGGTTCAACACCGAAGACTGAGATGGACGACGAATCAAACGAACTAGGTAACGAAGTTTAGAGCTTTGTTATGAAAGAGAGAATTTATTTGAAGGGAATATATTACCATCAGTAAGCTTCTAGGTATGACCATAGAGGAAAGTGACTGAAAATGGAAGAAGTATGATGCTCACAAACTTAATAGGATTTATACTAGCACTTGTCTCATGATGATAAATATGAAGATGTGATTTTGATAAAGAAAATATCTGCCAATGGAAATGAATAAATTTATTCGGAGATAAGCAAGACAGAAGGAACAATGTACACGTTGTTGTTTCCCGAATAGAGAGTGCTTTCAAGAATATAATTTCTTTGAATGGAATGCATTCATGGGTTTTTCAAGGACTTGGCCTATGTCAATGGCCAATTTATAAGCTCCAAACCCAAAATTATCTATGATTTCGTTGGGCTCAAATTTGTCTTGTTTGTCTCGTTCTTTGGGTGTGTTCTTTCGATTTTCTTTGAGAATGAAATGATTGACCTTAAATTTTCTAGGTTTGAATTTTTTATGGTAGTTATGTCGTAGCTAATTTTGATATACTTGAAGATGATCTAGGGCATTAAGTCTTTTTCATCAAGAAACTCGAGTTCATTAAGGCGTGATTTGTTGATAATAATCTTTATTGATTACATCTTTGAAGGATGAAAATTCAACCTTGACATGTAAAATAGCTTCCCAACCATAAATAAAGTAGAAGGAGTGGCTCCAATAGGTGTGTGATAAGATGTGCGGTAAGCCCAAAGAGTGGGATATATTTGGTTAAGCCAATAGCTTCCATGTGTGTTGTGATGATGGTTTGTGTTATTTAGTTTTTACTTCTATTTTTCCATTAATTGATTATTTTGAGGATAGATTCACAATTAAAGATGGAAAAGGTTGTGTAAGGATATTCCTGGGTATAAGTACCTTGTAGAATGGATGCACGTATAAGTCTTGACAGGTGAGATTAATTAGTGATGAGATGCCTGCAAGATCGATAGTTGAAAGCATGATGAACACGACGGGTTGCATTGTTGCAAGTGTCCAAACTCGATGTGGTTGTGTTTCGACAAAAAGGCTAGAGATGTTAGGCATAAGAGCCAATATTGGAAGAATAGAATCAAACTTAATAGTACCTGTTAATGGAACCTCATCTGTAGTGTCTACAGTAATATCAAGGTTTGAAAGGGAGTCTTGAAATAAGTTCAAGTGCTTAGTAGATGTTGGAAGAATGTTGTTGTCTAAAATAGGTTCAATGTATGTTTGGGTTGAAAGAGAGTCTCGAAATAAGTTCAAGTGCTTAATAGATGTTGGAAGAATGTTGTTGTCTAAAATAGGTTCAATGTATGTTTGAACTAATGGAAGGAAATTTGAAGAAGATATGGATTGGTTTGGAATTAGAGAGTCTTGATTGTTGTCTTCATGATCTCGTGGAATTTCAGTATATATAGGAGTTTCGACGGCTGAGTCGACTCTTCATGGAAAGTTGCGGTATTGGATGTGTCGTTGGTTGCAAGAGCATTGTCATCAAGTTCTATAGAGATGACATCATCGTCAATTAAGTCTTGGACGTAATTCTTAAATCGCACACATTTATCAGTGTGATGACCATCAATGCGATGAAAGTCACAATATGTGTTAGGTTTGTACCAACATGGTTTAGCTTCCCCTTTGACAAAGGGTTTTGTAATTGGATATCTTATCAGTTTAGCCTCTTTTAGTTGATGAAAAACACTAGAGAGACTTTCTCCAAGGGGGTAAACTGACGTTGGAATTTACGCGAACTGATGTCTTCGTGAGGTTGTATGATTGGCCTTTTGGGTGATCGTTCACTGATTTGGGTAGCCATATGAGAGAGTTGTGTTGTCATCTTATTAATTTGTTCTAATAGCTCATTGTGTGATGTTTTTTGTGAATTCATCGTGGTTGAAAGAGAGGGAGAATAGAGAAAGGTGCAATGAAGAACTCAACCTATTGATTGTGATCTTTGTTTTGGCTCAATCGAGTTAACAAGTAAGGCTATAAGGAGTAAGCTTAAACAAGATACTTGGGAGAAATATGCGATAGCTCGAACAATCTATAATGAAAATGGTTTGATTTGGCTTAAACAAGCTTATCAGAAGACAATGTAAGGAGTACACTCAAACAAGGTACTCGATACAAATGGGATATAGCTCAAATAAGCTATGATGAAGATGTTGATTGGTTTGGCTTAAACAAGCTTGGGATTGTTGACAGGGAAAAGTAAACTAAACAGGTTAATCTCAATATGGTTGTGATATAACTCAAAATGAGTTATGAAAGGATTTGTGTTGGCTGTGATTTGGATAAACGTGATGGTGGACAAAATAATGAGTGAACTCAAACAAGTCACCCAATATTAGTTTGATATAGCTGAAACAAGCTATGAAGGATGTTTTGACAATTGACGATATGGGGAGTGAATGCTAATCACTCAATATCAGTTGGATATAGCCGAAGATAAGCTATGACAGATGTATTATTGGATGAGGCAAGCTAATGAAATTGGTGTGATGTTTTGGTCTGTGTTGTTGGATTGTTTGGATGTGTTCACTTGGTATTGAATTGGTCGAGAACTGATTTTTGTGGAACACAACTAGGGTTTGAAATTTTACAATGAACACATTGATATCAACCAAGTTTTATGATAAAACAATGCTAAACTATTTTGTTTTCAAACAACGAAGCAATCATGTGGATTAAATTGTTTTGGCTTATGAGGTAACTTCTTCAGGAATGATCATTGTTTCATGCAATCATACAAGTATGTTGTGAAATGGTGGATGCAGGCTCTTATTACTCCAAGAAGATGCATCCTCCGATATACCCTAGTCCTGATATACCTAGTGCATGCGGGGACGGGGTGGTGCAGGAACCCTTAGAGCACTGGAGGAGACTCACCAATTCTTACTTGCCTGTTTTGGAGTGAATCACCACGTCCAGAACAGGTTTTGTGAAAAGGTGGAAGGTGATGGAGGGATGAATGTGTATGGTGTCCTTATAACTCCCTGAAGATTTATAGGGACAATGACCATGCTTCGTTATTCTGACTATTTAGGTGTGACTCGCATGCGCTGCACGACATTACACCTGTAAGTGAAGAGCAGGGGCGAGGTAAATACCGAATTCTGTGATGAGACTAGGTCTCAAAGTGCAATGCGATGCAAATATTGTTGGTGCGTGGTAGTCAAGTCCACGTCACCAGATGTGTAGCTGGTGGTGATGAAATCCACCTCGTCTACGTGTAAAAACAAAATGATAAAGTGATTAAACGCGAGTTTCTTTCCAACTTGAAATAAATCACTAGCGAGAAAATAATTGCGTATTTGAGTATATTTTTTTTTGTTTCAGCAATTTTCTTTGAATGGTGGTATTTTTGCGGGATTTTTGTTGTTTATTTGTTTTTGTTTACGGCAATATTCAATGACGCGAGCTTCTACGAAAAACAACTTAGTAGTTATCTTACAAAACAAAATGTTAGAAAATGTTAGTGTAGGTTATTATTTATCCTTTTATTTATTTATTAGGATAATTTTTACACTTGTGTCAGCCCTACACTTGTTGGGTTAGTTTGCTTAGGTGTACTAGTTGTGTGGAGTTAGATTACTAGTTGTGTGGAGTTAGCTTCTCAGTTATTTGGAGTTACTTTACTAGTCTTTTAGAGTTAACTTAACTACCAGTATCAATTAGTGGGAGTTCTTCACCACTAATTTAGGTAGTAGTTGCACTTCCCTCCTCCTATATGTACATCTTTCTTATTGAATAATTCAAGTCATTCTATTGTAATGTATTGAGCATTATGGATTATGATGGATTTCCATATATGGTATTTTAGCTCTTCTGCTTTGCAAATCTAAAGTGGTGTGCTATTATCATCTGAGATCGCGGCTTGTAACAATATTCTTATCATTCCTTTCATGGTATTAGAGCTATAGATGATGTAGACATCCATCTGTAAGTTTTTCTTTGTAAGCAAGAGTTTATTTTTCATGTATTCAGATTTTGTTAGCACTTTTCTATAGCATGTATTTTTATGCAAAACAGAGTGCGCCATTGGATTTAGAAGGTGTCAAAACCATATAATCGATTATAAACTCGACCATGTTTTGAGACAGTCAAATTTGGGTGCATTCTTTTATCCATTGGATATAAGCGTGTACCTTCTGGACGCATTCTTTTACCCTCTGGGTATTTCAGTTTTGGATGCAGTCTTTTATCCACTAGACGTAAATCTGTACCCTCTGGATGCATTCTTTTATCCATTGGATATAAGCATGTACCTTCCGAATGCATTCTTTTACCCTCTGGGTATTTCAGTTTTGGATGCAGTCTTTTATCCACTGGACGTAGATCTGTACCCTATGGGTGCATTATTTTATCCATTGGATATAAGCGTGTACCTTCTAGATGCATTCTTTTACCCTCTGGGTATTTTGGTTTTGGATGCAATCTTTTATCCACTGGACGCAGATCTATACCCTATGGGTGCATTCTTTTATCCATTGGATAAAAGCATGTACCTTCCGATGCAGTTTTTTACCATCTGGATATTTCAGATTTTGGATGCAATCTTTTATCCACTGGACGCAGATCTATACCCTCTGGGTGCATTCTTTTATCCATTAGATATAAGTGTGTACCTTCCGGATGCATTCTTTTACCCTCTGGGTATTTTGGTTTTGGATGCAGTCTTTTATCCACTAGACGCAGATCTGTACCCTCAGGTGCATTCTTTTATCCATTGGATATAAGTGTGTACCCTCTGGACACAATGATTTACCCTCTGGACATTTTAGGTTTTGGGCACAGAGCTTTTATCCTTTAGTCGCAAACATGTATCATGTGGATGCACTCTTTTACCCTTTGGACATTTGGGTGTCACGTGTACCTTTTTAAAGGATTATCATTAAAATATTAATTTAATAGCAAAACCTTGTAGAGCTCATAACTTTTGATCCATAACTCGGATTAAGGTGATCTTTTTTTGAAATTGTGTATTTTTTCAAGATCTACACATTGGTGAAATTTTTATACACATATTTCAAATGTAAAAGGTATTGTTACTCATTGTAATATTTACATGCACTCAATTATAAAGTGCCAAATTTGGGAGGGTGTTGTGATCTCTTGTGGACGCAATTTCGGTTGAGCCCGACGTCCTCAAATTTTGGGTGTTGCATTCTTATATCTATGGGTGTATGCATTTATATCTCTCTTTTTTATTGAGATATTTTGGATTTGTATTTTCGACACTTTTGGCATGTTGACAGTCTCTCTTGCGGGGAGCTATTCTGGTGAAGCCTAGTGTTATTTTGTCAGTGTTCGAGTAGTTGATTTTAGGCAACTCATACAAATCTGTGGTGTCACTCTACCCATTTTGCAGTATGGGAGGGTGTGGTGTTGATATTGCTTCTTCGAGTTTCATGCCCTTGCCTTGTTACCTTGGTTTTTCTTGGATCGTGGCACTCCTATTTATTTGGATCTCGTGTCCTTGCCTTGTTGCCTTGGTTTTTCTTGGATCGTGGCACACCTATTTGTAGCAGTTGATCAAATTATGTTTGGTGTTTGTTTTTCACTTTTTGACATCACTCCATTGACAGTCTCCTTGCATGGAGCTATTCTAGTGAAGCTTGATATGTCAATTGTTTTTGAGTTATATGATCGAGCAGTGGATTTAGACCATAGTGTGCACCACACTTCTTGACATTTGTACAATTTTTTTAGAGTTGAGCTTCGAGGATATCTTGCAAAGGTAGGATTTTGATCTCTACTTTGTTATTATTGGTTTTGGGTACCTTGTGGTGTCTATTTTTCCCAATTATTGTATGTGGGTACCTCATCAAGCCTTGTTGCTGGACCCACCTTCTTTTCTACCCACCTAAGCTATGCTTACGGGAGGGTGTTAGTGTAGGTTATTATTTATCCTTTTATTTATTTATTAGGATAATTTTTACACTTATGTTAGCCCTACACTTGTTGGGTTAGCTTGTTTAGGTGTACTAGTTGTGTGGAGTTAGCTTACTAGTTGTGTTGAGTTAGCTTCTCAGTTATGTGGAGTTACTTTACTAGTCTTTTGGAGTTAACTTAACTACCAGTATCAGTTAGTGGGAGTTCTTCACCACTAATTTAGGTAGTAGTTGCACTTCCCTCCTCATATATGTACATCTTTCTTATTGAATAATTCAAGTCATTCTATTGTAATGTATTGAGCATTATGGATTATGATGGATTTCCATATATGGTATTTTAGCTCTTCTGCTTTACAAATCTAATGTGGTGTGCTATTATCATCTGAGATCGCGGCTTGGAACAATATTCTTATCGTTCCTTTGAGAAAAGTGATCGTGGCTGTTTTTTATTTTCCAGATCGCTCAAAGGTGCAGGAAAAGAGCATACACAACCAACAACCAAACAAATATTAATAATATGACAAAGGAAAATAATGATTGAAATGACAGTTGGAAAAAAAAGCTAGAGGATCCTGCAATGTTAGAACAAGAAACTAAAAAATTGTGACCATTTCTGATTTTCCAGATCGCTCGAAGGCACAAGAAAAGAGCATACGTAGATACAATTGGAATATTTTTTTAAATGTTAATAATTATTGCAATTAATCATGATTACGAAATAGCGATAATGATTATTTTCACAAAAAGGAAAAACGATGAAAGAAGTGTGTGAAAACGTTACCTATAAGTGTTGTTGTGGAAAATTGAAATGTAAGGCAAAAATTAAAAATTAAAAAATAAAATAAAATTGTTTTGCAGAGCTCGGGTGGCCTCACGTTTCGATTTCCAAGATCACTTTTGAAGTGCGAGGAAAGAGCATGCGTGTGAGGTTGTTATGTGAAATAAAAAAATAAAACTATGATTTTGTTGTTTTTTGTTAAAAAGGCAGGTGTTAGAAGAAATGAAACCAAATTTTTTTGTAAGTCTAAATCTAAAAATTATTTTTCATTGAATATATATTTTTGATACCTTTCTGTTAAAAAAAATGAAGTCATTCCGAGTTCGGGAGCAAAAATTATGGCTTCCGAAGATGGGCTGCGATAACACTCAATGAAAATTTTGAACATGAGAAAAACATCCCTGGAGCTTATTTATTTTATTTTCTGACTTATGTACTTCACACCGAGAAGCTAAAATTTTTACAGCAAGGTTAAAAAAGAACAATAAACAAAAAGAAAGAGTTAGATCACAAAATTATTGACTAAAAAAAAAAAAAAATGATTAACTTCCTACAAAGCAGTTATTTTAGCAAAAGTAAATAAATAAATGCATTTTCCGGATTGGTTGTCCCATGACAGTAAGATGATAAACTAATGACTAGTTCATGTGTTTCTATAGATTACGAGTGAATAGAAAAATCAGAATTGGGAAATAAACACCAAGCACCAAGGAGATCAAAGACAGGATGAGCTTCATAGTTTCATTGTTGTTATAACCTGTAGATACACCATAAGACACCGCACAACAAAAACACTACCCAAAGCGTGAAGGTTAACCAAAGAAGGCCATAAAGAATAGAAAATAAAATAATAACAAATAATAATAAACAAAGAATAGATAAAACCACTAATTGCGGAATTAATGGTAACAGATCGAAAGTAACCTAAGGCGTGCTTTAATGTAAGCTAGGAAAAATACACTACTAACAAGGAAGTAAAATACCAATAATCATACCTCTTCCTTATCGTTAGTAGCAAACCTCGGAATGGGCTAGGAAACTTGAATTGAGCCACGATTTTGTGATATGTAGGTACTTTTCTTCAAGATGGAGCAAGACCTTCCTGTAACAACGATCCTTTTACTTTGCACTAGATGAGAAAAAGGATTATGAGACTATTTTGACATTAGGATGAGGCAAAAGGATGTTCTTTGCTCAAAGGATGCAAGATCTTAAATATGGCATGCAAGTTTATTCTCCTGTTCTTAGAGGGGGGGTAAGGTTATATTTATAGCCTAGGGGAGTGATTAACTTAGAGTAATTTAAGTAATCATGGTTTGAAAATGTGGGCAAGATTAAGTGAGTGGTTTGAAAATATGGGCAAGATTATGTGAGTGGTTTGAAAATGTGGGCAAGATTAGATGAGTGGTTTGAAAATGTGGGTAAGATTAGGTGAGTGGTTTGAAAATGTGGGCAAGATTAGATGAGTGGGGGCCACGAAGAATGGGTGAGGATTTGAATTATATTTTTAATTCATAAGTGGAGGATTTTAGGTGAGTGGGGACCACGAAGGGTGGGTGAGGATTTGAATTTGAATTTTTAATTCAATAGTAGAAAAACATGGAGAATAATGACATGTGGTGAGGATTGGGTTATTTTTTAGATTTTAAAATGGATAATTAATCAAATTATATTTGATTAATTCGAAGTGTATTTTTGTGGGAAATGAGGAAGGGGAATTAATTGATTTAGGACGGATGTGAATTAGGGTGTCTACAAATCTACCCAACTTTTCCAAGCTCGAGTGACAAAGAGACAAACTAGATCCTTCCTCGGATATAAAATGACTTAAATTTTGATCTTATCTCTGTTTCTAAGCATCTCGCACATCCAGCTGGTGTTGCTCGGTGAAAAAGGAGAAGCGATTTGGGCACCAACACATTTTTCTAAGGCTATTGGTATCTTCATCTAGCAAGCAGATGGCCCCTGAAATTTTCCAAAATGTTTTCCCAAATAACTCCCCAAGTTATTTGGACAACTTATATTGTATTATGACTCTGATGTTTCACATTTCAAGTTATGCGCACTCAAATTTTCTTCCTTGGCACAATTTGTTGGCTGCAGCTTCTTGACATACCCTCACATGTCACATTTCCTTCTTCCTTCTTCTTCATTTCCTCTTCATTCTTCTACCTCCTTCACTTCTTACTTTGTGCCTTCCTTCTACGCACATGCCTTCATTCTTATCCCGCCACGTAATCCTCATGCGCGCACCTTTGCATACTTACCTTCCGAATTGGCTAAGTCCCCGCATTCATCTCGCGCGCTTGCATATAATTATCTCCTTCACGTGCCTCTATTTATTTCCACCGCCACGTGCCCTTCCTTAGTTGAACATTTGCGCCCGCTCACATACTTGTCTCCCACAAGTGTGCATCTGTTTCTTCTACACACATATATTTACACGCATATCTTCTACATTTTTGCGCCTCTTCCTTTCACGCCTTGCGCTAGTCAATGTGCCATGTCATAAATCTTTCATACTTGAGTTTGCTACACGCAACCTATTAAAGTGCAAAGTAATAGGGCACCAAATTTTTACAACCAACCGGTGTGTGACATGTGGCAAAAAAGTTGAAACGAGATGAATAGTTGGTTGAATATTTCATTCAATCAATGCGTGCCACATCTCTTGAGTGTTTAGATGGCTCGTATATCTTCCGATAGTCATAACTTTCATTGCATTGCTCATATTCCCACATGCCCGGTCTCATTTCAAATCTGCGACATCACTCCATGTTGGACTTTTCAAAATCAGATTTAGGTAAGATTTGGTAGACAAAAAACAAGGAAATGTCATTCTAATAATTAATGCACCCATGTAATCAATCCAACCACCCATATTTCTTCATATTTGGTCTTCTTCCTTCTTCTACACGCCAAACAAACATGGGGAAGCGCATTTGATAGCCCTACAAGTGGTTTTACAAGAATTTATCACTTGTTTGTGGTTGGAAGTTTGAATATGAGTTTCCCTCTCTTTTCTCCTTCTCTTCTCTCCTTCTTTTATAAATTGTAGATCTCTACTCATTCTAAACGATCCCTCTCTATTAGTAACAACACCATGCCAAAATGGTGGCCAAATTCCCACGAGTTTCAAACCTTGGCTTGTTCTCTATAATGTATCCTCGCCTCCCGTCATGAATGTGTATGACTATGTATCCCTTGAGAAATGAAATCGTGTTTTTGGAACTTTTGTCTTCCTTTCTCATTTTATTTGCACCTCACCTCTTTGTTCACATCTCTTGGCATGTTGTGCATCTCCTTTGCTTATAGGTCCCATGTTCATGTGTTGTGCATGTTGGAAGGCCGAGCTAGTGTGTTTATCTATGGCACACGTCGTCGTCGCCTTTTTTCTCCCGTGCCCCCTCTATTTACTTCACCACTCATGGAGAGTGATCAACCCTTTCCCTGGCGCTATCACCTTCATTTTAGCTTAGGATTTCCCCTTTCTATACATCCTTTTATCCCTGGTCCCTTGGCATTGTTTAGTTTAGGATAGTTTAGGATTTTCTTTCTATATTAGGAGTAGCGATGCGTTAGAGATAGGTAGAGGAACCAATCTTCTTCGTAGGTCCGTCTCCATGTGTAGGGTCCCACAACCTGGAGATGGTTCCCATTGTTGCCTCGGAATTATAGATCCATCATGATCACATTGAGGGCACAATTTTAAGCACCAAAAATTTTCACTATGTAAACTGGGCCTTTTTATGAGGTTTTGTGGAAGAAATTTTTCCCTCGTTTTTCTTAAATTTTGTTGACCACATAATGCAACCTCCTCCTCGAAGTACACTTAGGTATCCAAGTTAATGGAGAATCCCTTTTTGTGGTAGCTAATAGGAATAGTGTCATGAATGCCCATAAATTCTATAATTACCTTATCTTTACGAAAGAGGTCCATAGGCGTGTGAAGTTGTTGGTCCCAATCGACGAGGGTAGGATAAACAAGGTCAACTTGGGGCCTAGCGGGGTTAGTGTAAAGACAATGGTGTCCATAAATAGGTTCGTAGAGGCAAGATCCTTGTATTGACTATTATGGGAATCTGTGTCACTATCTCGAATAAGAAGGGCTATCCTTGCGTTCGAGTGGAGGTAACATCTTGATCTATGGGGTGAGATCCATAAGGCCTAATGTCGACGCCATATCTTCCTATTTTAAAATTTGGGGTTGGGACATGCTCCCTTATTCCTTATTCATGTTTACCACACCCGTGTCATTTATAGCCCATTTAATACATCATTATACTAGATTTAGTGTACTCTGGAGTTTTGTATAAATCTAAAACTAAGAGAGTCTGTTAAATATCATACTCTCTACAATGTATTCGGGGAGAGACAAATGAGCACAAGAAATTAGCATGTCTAAATCTACACGTGAGTTGAGAGCTTCATATTGAAGAGGGACAATGATATCGGCAGAGGGAAATTCATAAGCACCCTTACGCATAAAGTTATTAAGAGATATGCGAGTGATTGAAGGGTTTTTTATCTTCTTGAATGGTGATAGTGTGTCCCTCATGTTTTAGCTTGATGCACTGATAGAAATTTGATGGTACAAACTGCATGGCATGAATCCATGGGCGGCCAAGAAGCATGTTATATGGAAGCTCCAAGTCTAAGACTTGAAACCTTGTGTTATGACAAGTAGGTCGTACTCTATCAAGAATGTTATTGTACCATCCAATTCACTCTCTCCATTGTCATAAGTTGTGATTATGATGATGTGGGACTCTAGATCTGTTTACTTGTCAGTATCAACTGTTTAATTAGTTTCAACATGCATATGTTTAACCTGAGCACATTTTCTTAAGCACCCTCTTTATCTTTCTACGGGTAACAAACACTTATATGTAAAGAGGCAAGTTAAGTGTGTGATCTTCATTCGAGATTTGATTTTGCCTAAAAGAAATGTGTTCGCTTGTGCAATATTTACCACCGCAGTTTGTAGGTGAGAAATATCTACATCTGTGACACTCCTGACCCCTGAAGGGTTTTGTAAAGGATGTCTTTGTGTACATTTGATATCTTGAGAAAATCTAAGATCGAAATCTTAACAGAAGTCTTATCAAGTTATTCTAAGAGATTGTACTGACTATCCTGAGGGGTAGACAGAGGAGGTTCTGGAATTATGAGATGAGTGCACCTTGTTACCGCATCACAATCTCTGCTCTTGATTCTAATAGTATTTACATGCTCGTTAGAAGAACAAACACAACCAATAAGTGAGTCATATTTATTGTCGGCTTAGGTGTAAACATAGTTTGCAGCTTTATAGCTCTTGGAAGACTCTCCCGATCTAACTTTTTCTCCGCGTGATTACCATGCTTTGGGAAAGGTTATTTGAATATTCCCATCTTCGATTTGGTGTTTCGAAGAGTTTGGTTGAATTGCACAAAAACATGATACAATATAACATTCGTGTGTTAAATTCCAGCGCAATACAATATTATTATATAGCCTAAAGGTATCCAAATAACTTCCTAAATAATAGGAAGTGAGAGTAACAAGTAACCCGTATAGAAACACGGTATAACAACTAACCACTAACATACATAATAATTAATTACGTGAGCACTATTAATAATTTCCTAACATTCCCCCTTAGTGTGAACATGGGGAAAACATGTCTTATACTGCAACATGACACTACGTAGCCTACTCATGATCTAGATGGTTTCAAGGACAATACCAACAAACTCTGGATGGTTTTCCAATTGGTTAACCAACAACCATAAAACAGTTGGTTTTTAGGACAGAACCAACAACCTCTGGATAGTTTTTCTAGTGGATAACTAACAACCACAATATCATGATCTGCAATAGTATCATCGCTCTCATCATTATCTCACTTCAGGGAATAACATAGGAAAATATGTTGCTCATACAAACAAACTGGAAATGGAACATTGGACCATGTTCCCTCCCACAATTTGAAATTTCCACTTATTCCGCAAACCAAACAGAAACACTGAAATCTAAAACACACTTTGAAAATATTGAAAGCAAAGATGTCACCAAACCTTTATGTGTTCTCGTCACAGGTGACAAGAGGTCACTGAATGACCTCCTTCCTCCATTGCCTCCAACCTCCAGTTTCATGCTCCTAGTTCAACCAGATGTGATCATGGAACTCAATTTTACATACTTTCTCCGGACGTCGGATACCACTGAAAATGCGTCTATAAGGAATTTTTTTATTATTTTAGGACTTATTACAATAACACAATTGATATATTGACTTGAATTTAAGAGATAATTTAGAATATAACATAATATTGATACAAAACCACAACTACACAATAACACAAATGGACCGAGACTTGAATTTGTAACAATTCACTATAACTTATAAAATTGACTTTACTCTAGACAATAAACAAGGACAATTTAAAACAAAATTATTAAAAATAGAATAATAATACATGACATGGGAAACAAAATGTAACAAATTGAGTGTGGACTACCTATTTCTTTCGACAAGACTATAAACAAAACTGACTTTCCTTATTTCAATGTAAGTCAATGTAGACTGGTGGAGGACGATTCTAACCAAAAAAGATTCCACACTGAATATCAACAAGACGTGGAGAACGTTCCTAACAAATATGAACATGTTGAGGGTGTATTTAATCAGAAGTACCATGCATTTCAAATACACAAACACGCTATTGACACGACGCACAAAAAAACTTACAAAAATTGTTAATATAGCTATAAGATTTAAGATTTCATTTAAGAACCTCTTGGATTAGTAGACCGCAGATGTAGACGGAATTTTGGACAACGAACAGGTCAACTCTAGCCAAAATATTCACAGCCGGTAGTGATTGAAACATCAATTCCAATGAACTCACATATCAGACTACCTTCAATCTCATTCACACGATCTTATAGTAAGCAGACATTCAACCCAGAAGTGTGGATACAAAGTGAAACCATAAAGCCAAAGATTTTCCAAATGTAAAACAGTAAATGATTACACAGATCCAGCCACGAATAGTGTAAGAAACTGATGTGATTGTGTTATAATGTGCTGGAAATAACACGTACTTGGCTAGAATTTGTGAATAGATTCCTATCTAATCTGAACAGAAGAATATATAGTTCACAATAATGGTTCAATTTCTGATATAAAAACTTGAGTGCAGAATCTTCCTTGAAAATTGGTAATGCATTACTGCACAAGACAGAAATACTAGATGCAGAGAAGTCCTATTAACCAAATATCAGTATGTTAAATCTTCTAAAATACATCTTCCCTTGCAAATATATTATTCTTCCATGGTAAGAAACAAATGTGTCAATCAGAGGATTAACTTTCTCTGATACCAGATGAAGATTTTGGTTCAGAATTACACAACAGAAATAATATAATATAACATTCGTGTGTTAAATTCCAGCACAATACAATGGCTATTATATAGCCACAAAGGTAGCCAAACAACTTCCTAAATAATAGGAAGTGAGAGTAACAAGTAACCTGGTATAGAAACACGGGTATAACAACTAACCACTAACATACATAATAATTAATTATGTGAGCACTATTAATAATTTCTTAACAGTTTCACGGGGCTCGGTGAATCAACTTCTATTTCTCCACTATCGATGAGGTCTTAGACAAAGTGTCTTAATTTTAAGAACTTGTCCATTTTATGCCCTTTGACACGATGGAAATCACAATACTCATGTTCTTTATACCATGATGGTTTAGGTGCATTGTCATCAAAGGGTATTGTTTGTGGGGTATTGCACCATGTTCACTTCATCTAATTATTTCAAAATTGTGGACAAGGATTCCATGAGAGGAGTGAACCAATTAACTAGGGGTTGAAAAGGTCTTGTGGTCGGTTTAAAAGGAGGACCAATTTGGACTTCCTGTATATGCTTAGAGTCTGTGATTCTGTCTCCTACGACATTCTTGTTTTTGTTAAATAATTTGGGTTTGTTTGTAGGTTTGGAAGGGTGGTTTTCTTTTGAAAAGGGTTTCAGTGTCCCTTTTGTGATTAAAGCCTTTTCAATTTGGCTACCCTTCTCGATGAACTCTTCAAAGTTACCAACACAATGCATTTCTAAATGAAAAGCAATGTCTAGATTCAATTGGGAAAAATGCTAACCAATTACTTTTCAGGGATCGAACAAGGGAAGCGGCTAGCTAACCCCGTCATTGTTACAAGAAACTAGAAAAGGTTTCATTTGGTCTTTGTTTTGCATTACATAGGTCCAACATGGTGACATCACTTTCAACATTAAATGAGAAATGACGTACAAATCTCTCACTAGTTCAGCCATGTGAAGATAGATCCCTGGTATATGAAGGAACCACTCTAAAGCTTGACCCCTAAACTTATAAGGAATACGCATATTAGGAAATTCTTGCTATAAACCACTTCTTGGCACACCATGTAAAAGTATTTGATGTGATCTTGTGGATCACCTTTTCCTTCATATTTTTTGAATTTTGGGAAACCAAAATTCTTAGGAAAGGGCGTGCGTAGCATAGCCTTGTCAAATGGATAAGGGCATAATTATTCATATTGATAATTTTTACTATGTCCAATGTTATTTTCTTGAAGTCTTGTGAGTGTTGCTTTCATATATTTCAACTCTTATGTGAGGAGGTTCTCTTTGGTGGGGAAAGATGGCATATATACCCAACTATACGTCGATGTTTCACCCCCTTGAGTTTTGGTGTGAAGCTCACTATTTTTGACCTTAGGTTTCTTTCGATGTGCATCTTTGTTTGTTTCCTTTTACACATGGGAGGCTAATAAAGCTAGTTGTCTACTCAATATTTTTATTTTTTGTTACATAGTGACTTCATTGCTTTTAGGTTCTTCTTCGTTTTCATGTGAAGGAGGTTGCTCCGTGTTCTCATATTCCACTCTAACCCTACGGGGTATTTTGATAAGTGGAAAATTATATCCACCCATGTTGTTATTTTGAGGGTTAGAAGTAGAAGCTTTTACATGCCCTGAAATTTCATCCATGTTAATAAGGAAAACTTTTTCCTCTTCTTCCTCATTAGTGTTGTTTATAGGTGGAATGAATTCATGTTCATTTGAACTTTTAACACCTAGTTCTATAACTCTTTCAAGCACTATATATTTTTTTAGAAAGAGGAATGCGTCCAATTGAGCGGGTCAAACTCTAACTCCGCCTATGACGACTCGACTCATCACCATTATGGTTGATCACGTCTTCTATTTACTTTTCTCGCAGAGAATAGGGGCCCTAAATCGTGACCAATGAAAGGGTTGGATCCTTGTTTGTTGAATGTTTCCCATGCTAGTTATTTAGATCCCATCCTTATCAAATGGGGCATAACAAGGAGTGTTTCACTAAGGTGTTTGTTGAATTGATCAAGAATATAATCAAACCTAAGTGAAAACTTAGAATGTGATGTTTGTGAAGGTCACACAAAGAATGTCAACAATAGTTTAAATAATAATGAATGATAAAGAATCAATGGATCAAACAGGATTGTCCTAAAGAGATAGGTCAATATGACTAATAATCGCAAGGCACAATCACGCAAGTTCAGTAAACCAATCAATCAACAAGGAACTACTCCCTAAATGTTTTTCCATGGTAGTTTGACGTAAGATGATCAAATCAATGTCAACACTTAATTCAAGTTTAAGATAAACAAGGCGTAAGTATTAACAAGGGGTTGATATGACCTCTAATCAAAGTATATTATAACTCATTTAGAGAAAACAAGGCCTAAACCCCAAAAAGTGTAAGTTATAAGTGAGAGCAATGCAACAATACCACCTAGATACAATAACTAAGATTTTCAAAAATGAGATATTAGTATCGAAATAGTATTGATACGATGCTAACAAAGTAACAACAACACCTTTCAAGGTTTGAGGTAATGTTTGAAAAGAAACAAGGCCAAAGTATACCAAGGAATTTTTAAGATGTGGGTAGCATAATGGCACAATCTAGACACTTAGATCAAGTTTGCGAGAAACAAGACATAAGTATCAAAATTTTATCAAAGTGATTAACTAAAAATAGAGTTTTCTTAGCTATTTTATGAGTTAATCTAAATAGAAACTAAATGTTATATTGAAATGTTGGAACTAAATATTGTGATTTAATATTTGAATATATTGGAATAATGGAAATAAGAGGGATATGGTACTAACCTTAAGTTAACTTACCTCACTATATACTTGACAAAGTAGCATACTGGTAAGAAGATTGGGAAAGTTGTGGTGAATGTCCTTGGGAAGGGTCGAAACTAATCTGTTTTCCTATCTTGAGGCACCAGGAGGATACTTAGGTGCCCCAAGGTGCCATGGTCTATAATTTGGGCACTTGTAGACCACGAGAAAATCTCAAAACTTGAGTTCAGAAGTGTCACAATACCTCTGGAATACCTTCACTCCTATCGTACAAGTGTCGTAATATTATCACTTATGTCATTGTAAATGATATGTGAAGATCTACCTATAAAACCCTATCCAAAGCATCAATTCCTAAAAAAATGCATGTGAATAGGTCGGACTTACCTTAGTTGCCAAACTAGTGGTCTTACAAGTCAGCGATGCACTACATTTTGGACCTAATGTAGTTCTATGTGTGTGTGTGTCATTTTTTGCCTAGGATGCCCTAGCGTCAATGACATGGTAATAAGGGGCAATAAATAGATGTAAAATGCAAATGGTGGATGGAATAGAAATAATACAACCCTTTCCCCTATGCAGTGTGTGATGGAAATGTAGAAGAAGCCCAAATGCAGTCCCTTTCCTTAGTAGATATTTTCCCTTGATAGTAAGATGTCCGCCCATAATGTAGTGAGTATGCTATGTTTATATAGGGATCTCTTGTTCAAATTTTGACACTAGTGACCCGAAACTGCTGACTACGACCTAGGGGAATGCACGGGGTAACCATTAAGACCGACCTCGAATAAAGAAATTAAGACCACAAATTACGACGACACATGCACATAAAATCACGGAATGGGGCGCCTCGAGATGCCCTAGTGTAACCATAGGTGCCCCAAAGTATCCCTAAAGACAAAAATTGAGAAAATTATGACACCTAAGACACCCTAAAAGATGCCCAAAACTACAGAGACAAATGATAACTGAACGAAAAATAACAATGACGTCTGACACACTGACAACAAGACTCAAGGATGTGTCACTAGTGAATACTTTTATCACGCAAGATCCATATATAAAATAACATACCCGACGGTATTAATGTAATAGTAAGTGCATGATTTTGTGACTACACAAGGTGATGCGAACAAAGTAACACTTCTAAGGAAATTCAATGATGAATCAATCCTAACTACAATGATAATATTGATGTGGGTATCAAGATCAAATGGTTATCAAGATGTGAAGATGTACTAACACACTTTCAACATTTCCCATCTAGACTCAAGAAAGGACGAATATAAACGGGTGCAAAAGTGGTGGACATAAGCAATTAATATCACACATATGTTTTTCTTCTTTTAATCCAAAATATCAATAAGAAAGCAAAGGAAGTAGATCAAATGGGGTTGAAAAATACTTGGCCTTACTTCAGCAAAGTTTTGCCCCACCTTATAGCAAGTGAAAAACTAAGACAAATTAATGCTTCAAAATTTTCATGATGAATGAAGCTTGGCTCAAACTTTAATAGACTCTCCCCTTGTTCGACAAACAAGGTTTTGACTCCGAGAAAGTTCTTGCTTTGTGAAAGCTCTTTGAAACAACGATTGGTTTTGAGATGGTCAATTTGGCTCCAAGACGAAATGGATTCCTATTTGTTTCTCTCAACTAGGAGTTATAAATTATCTTTGCGAGCTAGGTTTTCTAAGGAATTCACACTAAATAAACCTTGGAGCATCCCGAATTTACTTTATCCCCTTCAATATAATGAGAAATAAATGCATTCGATTATATTTTCACCGGGTCGCAAGTTCGATAATGTTGAATCTAAATCTCACAACTATGTACTAGACAAGTAGGTCATCTAGAAGCGAACACAAAATATAGAATAAAATCCAAAGTTAGGTCATCTAAGAAAGAAGTAGTGAATTCCACTCCCAAGTTAGGTCATTTGGGAGACCGCTTGTGGATTTAAATGATTTTATTTGAACACGTTGATTTTGATTGGTTGATTGATTAGTATGATTAGTTACTTGTGGAGAGGTTTTTTTGCTAATTGCCCCTAGGTTAGGTCATTGGGGAAATTTGCTATAAATTGATGAGATGCTTTGCATAAAATTATTTTTAGTCACTTTTTCCCCAAGTTAGGTTATTAGGGGAATTTTCAGGTTGTAGTGTGTGATCGTGTTTGGGAATTGTTTGACTATTATTGCCCCCATATTAGGTCATTAGGGGAGATTGGTGGTGAAATGTCGTGGTATAAATTGCGAGGTGTTGAATTCACGATATTATAATGCATGGTGTAATAAGGGGGGATTATAAAGGGACCCCCAATAATATGCCCTCCTTTTGGGTGAAAAAGGGAGTGAGGAACACGAATGAAATCTAAGCCAAAAGCAACGACAAGAGGTTAAAATACGCATGCGGTGGATATAAAATTCTTGTGAAGAGAGATAATGCATGTTAAACGTGTACCATATGGTAGTATGCATAATTCTAAAAAAGAATTCCGCAAACATGGTGTAAATTGAAGGAAAAATGCTCAAGATATGACTGAAATGATGTAGCGTGTATTAGTTGTGGTAATAAGCGCAAAATATGGACCATAGTAAAGGTGGCATTTGAAATGTGATTATAAATAATAAAGTGAAAAGGTAACTTATCATTTCATTTGTCTTTTGCGTGAGTGTGAGGGCATGTTTGGAGTGAGTAGAGATGCCTCAAGTGAGACCATTACGTCCTAGCCGGTTTGAGAGAGTGGCGACTACTATAATGTCACATACTATGGCAAAGTTGGTAAGTGCATTATTTTTGCAAAAATGTAGGGTGTACTAGGCATTTAAATTAAATTTTGAAAATTTAGGGTTTTTTATTTTCTCAATGTTTAGGACCTAGACAAGATCGGTGAGGACGCTAGTGACCCCTAGGACTAGAGCGCCTTAATCGAGTGCTAGTGTCTCGCTCCGAGGCGCCCGATTCTACATCTAGGCGCCTTGGTCCATAAATTTTTTATTTTGTAGATATTGCTATGAAATATGTTTCTAAGATGTTGACTAGTTCTATGTTCTAGTGGTAGGTGTGTTAATGATGTATTTGTTGTTGTTTTGTTTTGTGCAGAGGATATCCACTCGAGGGAGTTCCGCAAAGAGCCTTCACTTAAGTACATTATTGGGGTTGGGTTTGTTAGATGATGAGTGGGATGTGTTGGACCATGTCGGCCTGTGGCATATAGCACGGATGGGGGATGTGCCCCATAATATGCCCATGTTGACCGCATTGTGCGAGAGATGGTGTGTAGACACATGCACATTTTGGTTGCCAAAAATGGAGATGATAGTGACAACGAGGATGTATATCAGCATACTACGATTACCGGTGATTGGAGAGAGAGTATGTGTTATGGAAGTAGTGGATATGGAGCACCGATGGGCTTGGCTAGATGGTATTTTGCGGGGCAGTGCTATCGAGGCCCATATCAGTTTGGATGTGATATTACAAATCGAGGGTTACGCGGTTGTAGAAGTTCATTGAAGTGGTGATAATGTCTCGTATAGCAGTGGAGGGAGGGGGGTGTCGATATCTTGTATAATATGCACGACATATGTCAGCGGATAGAGGAGGATGGGATGAGATACACGTGGACATGGTGTGTATTGGCCCACATGTACAGGGACTTGTATCGGTTTACACATGATGAGCATGGTGGGGGTATAGGGGCCACCACACTACTACATATATGGGCATATGAGCATATAGCCATATTGAGACCATTGCACAGGGCCACAAGGGGAGTGGGCTCGACCGAGATATTTTCTCGATGTTGGGTTGATATCCATAGTAGGAAGATGGACACAAATATTTTTAGAGCCCTGATAGATAGGATGGGGTCGAAGTTAGTTATATGGAGGCCATATCGAGATTATGGGGATGGCCTAAGGATTCTACAGAGTTACGATGTACTTGGAGGACCATGTGGTTAGAGGACCGATTCCTAGGTGTAGTGGAGTTGTTTCAGGTGGAGAAGGTATCATGGCAATTTGGTATGGCTCAAGATGTGCCCTTAGAGCCATATATATGGTTATAAGTTGTTAGGGCCCCTAGGAGGGTGGGTGCTAGGCTAGGGCTCACGTTGGAGCGGTTTATACCACCAAGGCCTGGTGTGGTAGACCATGTGATAGAAGTTGTAGATAGCGATGACATGAGGTGCATGGAGGATTATCGAGTGTGGTGGGAAGCACATCGGTGGGTACTACTATAGATAGTGTTTGTGAGTGCTCGGAGTTGCCACTAGGAGGAGTGGGTGAGGGAGGTGTCCCCGATCATGTGGCAACAATGTGGCGATTGTAATTATTTGTTTATGCTTATATTGTGGTTAATGAATTATCTATGGTGTGTTGTACGCATTTGAATAACATGGGGTTGTATGTTGTGTATGCAGGAGATGCCTATTGGTCATTGATAGTAGACACATCAATCCGCACATTGACGCAAAATGTACTTAGCAATGTGTTATGCAAAGGGAAACTAGAGCATGTTGATAACATTGTAGGTGAGCATGCCCATTTATTTGAGCTAGTAGCCATAGCAGTGACGACATGTATAGTGCTACTTAGCGAGAGGGATGAGGCACGTGAGGAGACTCGACGCACCCGAGAGGTGGTAGGTGGTGGTCCCTTGGCCTAGGATGTGTTCACATGATATGTAGATTTACAATGTTAGTTCTCGGAGTAGAACATGGATATTTTTATGTTACACATATAGGTGAAGAATTTTCGGGGCCACGAAATGTGACGTCGCGTTCTTGTGCGAGGCATCTAGTTATAGGGCTCTCGTGATACACGAGAGTGATAGTGATGATGAGGTTTGATAGTGATGATTATATATGATGTAGGGGGCTTGCCCTAGTGATGAAACATATTTTTGGGATGATGATTGTATGAATGATATATGTATGGACATCTATTTTTGATATATATATGAGATCGATGTTGATATGTTCGAGTATTGTGATGTAATGGATATGGTATGGTTCTTATGGTTATTATTCTAGCATGTGTATTGTATTGTATGTGATGAATGATGATGTTAGTAATGGTAGATAAAATATGTATGGTGAATGATGTAGTAGATAACTAATGTAATGGATGAAATATGAGATGAATAAAATATGTAGCACGTAGGCAATGTAATGGTGATAAATAGAATAAATGTGGAAATAAAGAAATGTATCGTAATGAATATGTGAAAATGTAATGTAATAGGATAAAGTGATGAAAATATGAGGGGGAAGAGAGTAATGATGCCCCCAGATGTGTATGGATGAATAGGCTCATGCGATAATACCCCTTCGTTAGTCAAGTATGAGCCACATAAGCAAGAGTGCATCATCGGGAAATGATTGAGGTGTGCTAGATGAACGATGGAGCACGTGATGAAAGGTTCTTAAAACTAAACCCTTAACAGTCATGTAAGAACTGTAAGAACACAAGTGCATCATCGGGGTAAGGTGATAATGATCACCTACCAACGACCAGGACGACGGGTGGAGGTGGAAGCATATGGAATGGATGGAGCATGAGTGTATGAACCGAAGTGTATGTCATATGGAGTGACCATGGGGTATGCAGAATCGATGGAAACCCATGGGATGCATGTGATGGATAGTGCAAATGAGGCAGATGCAATGAATGTGGTGGTGGAAGAAATGGAGGTGGTGGATAGTGTGCATGCAATGCGGTGGTGAATGACAAAAAGATGAGTACCGAGATGGAAAAGACTCGAGGGGTGTATGCCTACACTGTCATGGTGAAGGAGACAATGATCACTCATGAGATGCAAAAGATATGACACCAGTGTCCTCTAATTGTTGTAACCTCTCACGTAAATCAAGACAATCATTGTCATGATGGCCACTAATACAATGGTAATTACAGTAATATTGATCATGTTGATGTTGTAAACGGTGTGGAGGGTGGTGTTGGTCATCAAGTAATACATGTAACACATCATGAGGTCAAACATTAGAGGTGCCGAGGTGAAATAGTAGTAGTAGTAACTAGTCGTGAAGTGGAGAAGCATGTGTAGGAGGTGGCTAAGGGAAACAAGGTTGTTTCCTTTGAACTTTGGGTAGGGATATGGGTTTTTTTACTTGTTGCTAGGAGGTGGAGTAGGAGGAGCACGCTTTGTTTGAATTTTATCCAAGGGTGGAGGTTTCTTAGGATGTACAACTAGAGGTGTAGGTGGAACAACAGAGGACATAGTAATCGAGAAATGTGAGGAGGATCGATAGAGGAGAAGAAATAAGGTCCTGTTCTAGATCGATAACCTTGTAACACAAAATTATAAAGGACTCACAAGTATCATACTATAAGCATTGCTTTAGAGGAGGAATAAGACCATGATAGAAGATGAACTACTTTTCCAAGTCACTAGGGTGAAAGATAAGTTGATGTATACATGCATTAAAGCGTAAGATGTAATCTTGAATAGGTTCGGAAGAGCCCTGATGCAAAGTAGGAATGTGATCGTATGTGACCCTAGGACCATTATTGATAATAAACCTATGAAGGAATGCATCCTCCATGTCATAGAAAGTGATAATAGAACCAGAAGGGAGATGGGTATACCATTTAAGTGCATCGTCAACTAGACTAAACCGAAGGCCTTAAGAAAGATTCTATCATTGGAATAAGAGGCCATAAGAGTGCGATAATGTGCAATATGAGCATGAGGGTCATCGAGTGCCATCAAAGCATGTAAATGTGGGCATGATGAAATCCTTAGGAAAGGCTGAATTATGGATTTTTTTGGGAATTAGATTACCATGTAAGGAATTATTGTCTATAGATACATAGTAAGCCCTACTTTCTAAGGTGAGGGAATGAACTTGAGACTGAAGTTGACCTACAACATGCATGAGAGATAGAATGTCTTGTGATGGAATAGAAGAAGATGACAACAATGTATTAAGAGGTTGAAGCTTGCCATTGTGTGTGATCATGGGTATATCAAGAGGTGAGATAGTAGGCTCTGATGCTAAAGATGTGTGAGGAGTGTGTGTCGAAGGAGATATATGAGATGATGAAGGGGAATTTCCACTAATATTAACATGTGGTATGGGTGAAATGTTTAATGAGGAGCTTACATATGTGAAGTAGAAGAACTAAGCATAGATGAAGTAGGAGTAGAATGAGAAGAAACAATAGAATGTGGGGAATCATGTACTATGGTAGAAGAAATCTCAGGAGAAGAGTAAGATGGAAGAGGTGAAGCACACTCAACAATGTAGAAATAAGGAGACTCTTTAGAAATGAGAGATGGAGTAATATGGTCAATGTCATCCAGAACAACACTATCAATAGGATCATCAAGGTAATAAGAATGTGTTGATGAACTAGAATGAGAGATCGGAAAAACACAATGAGAAGTGGTATGAGACGTAGTAGGAACCATAGGTGAAGGAGAAGAAGACTCATGATGCACATGTGAATGAATATCAATGCTCGATAAGTAATCAATAATGGAGCTATCTACAATTTTGAGTGAAGCATCGAAGGGAGGATCAAAGCAACTAGATGGCATGGACTACAATGAGTAAATGCAATAGGATCATCAACTAATCATATGCCTATAGGAGAGTCAACATGATTGGTAGGTACTAACTCTTGTCCCCTAAGGAGTGCTTGTTGAGTAGCTTCAGGTGGTGTATCCAGGGGTGCACTATATAAATCCCTAAGCTCAACTATGGCAGCCTCATCGTAAATGGGATTAATGCTAAAATGAGACATGATGAAAAAGAAACTATACTAAAGTAAAAAGCAAGGATCCAAACGTAAAGTATTCTAACAGTAGGGTTCACCAAAATGATTAACTAAAAATAGAGTTTTCTTAGCTATTTTATGAGTTAATCTAAATAGAAATTGAATGCTATATTGAAATGCTGGAACTAAGTATTGTACTTTAATATTTGAATATATTGGAATAATGGAAATAAGAGGGATATGGTACTAACCTTAAGTTAACTTACCTCAATGTATGCTAGATAATAACAAACTGGTATGCAGACTAGGAAAGTTGTGACTAAATGGCCTTGGGAAGGGCAGAATCGACGGGTTTCCTATACTGAGGTGCTTGAGAGGATCTTGGGGCACCCGGAGTGCCCTAGTCGTAATTTGGGCACCTTGTAGATTGTAAAAAGCTCGAACTTGAGTTTGGTAGTGTCATAATACCTCTAGAATAACTTCACTCCTGTTGCACAAGTGTCGCAATCACCGTATCTTATGTCACTGTAAAAGATATGTGAAGATCTACTGTAAAACCCTATCCAAAGCATCAATTCCTAAAAAAAAATGCATATGAATAGGTCGGATTGACCTCAATTGCCAAACTAGTGGTCTTACGATTGAGTGTTGCACTACATTTTAGACCCAATGTAGTTCTATGTGCGTGTGTGTGTAATTTTGTGCCTAGGATTCCCTAGCGCCAATGACGTGGTAATAAGGGGCAATAACTAGATGTAAAATGAAAATGGTGGATGGAATGGAAAGAATACAACCCTTTCCCCTATATAGTGTGTGATGCAGATGTAGAAGAAGCCCAAATGCAGTCCCTTGCCTTAGTAGATAGCTTCCCTTGATAGTAAGATGTTTTCCCATAATGTAGTGAGTATGCTATGTTTATATAGGGATATCTTGTTTAAATTTCAACACTAATGACCTAAAACGCCAACTACAACCTAGGGGATTGCACTAGGTAAATCTATTCTGGCCGACCTAGAACAAAGAAATTAAGACCAAAAATTACGACGACACGGGCACATAGAATCACATACTAGGGCACCTCGGGTTTCCCAATGAAATCGTAGGTGCCCCAAAGTATCCCTAAAGATAACAACTAAGTAAATTAGGACATCTGAGACACCCTAAAAGATGCCCAAAACTACAGAGACAAATGATGACTGAACTAGACAAAAAACAATGACATCTAACACACTAACACACCGATAACAAGACTCAAGGATGGATCACTAGTGAATACTTTTATCACGCAAGATCCATATATAAAATAACATACCCGATGATATTAATGTAATAGTAAGTGCGTGATTTTGTGACTACACAAGGCGATGTGAACAATGCAACACTTCTAAGGAAAGTTAATGATGAATCAAGCCTAACTACAATGATAATCTTAATGTGGGTATTAAGATCATATGGATATCAATATGGGAAGACGTACCAACACACTTTCAACGTTTACAATCTAGTCTCAAGTAAGGATGAATGTAAACGGGTGCAAAAGTGGTGGACACAATCAATTAATATCACACATATGTTGCTCTTCTTTTGATCCAAAATATCAGCAAGAAAGCAAAGTAAGTAGATCAAACATTTGTAAACTTAGAAACAATGTTCAAATTTAGACTGTTGTGCCAGCGTACCTTTACAACATATGTGTGCCCTTAAAAACAAGTGTGTGCCCCTAACAACAAGTGTGTGCCCCTAATAGTAAGTGCACGACAACGATAGAAATACACAAAGATTAATAAAGCATATGTGTGGCTAGAGAGGCGGGTACATGTTGCTTATAGTGTATGAGTGGGTATGTTAGAAAACAAGGTAACAAAGACTCTAAAAATCATATGCGCGGCCCTAGAAGCACCTATGCACCCCGAAAGAATATGCGGGGCACGACAATATCGACACGAGAGGGTAGAAACATAGTACGATAAATGCATAGCCAGAGAGTCACATGTGTGCCCTTGTGAATGTATGTACACCCTATACAACACCCATGCTTAAGTTTCAAAAGCATATGCACACTCCTTCCTAACACCTGCACGTGTACACGGGATGATGTTAAAAATACGGTGACCGATGCAAACAACCTCAAAAAGATCAATTTTTTCCTAATTTAGCTCAAAATTAATGACAACCCATCATAATTAACCTGCAAAAGAGACTCAACGCATGTAAAGTTAGTAAAATACCCTAAGGAATTCAACTTATTTCACATGTGCATAATTAGGGTTAGCAAAAACTTGAGATAAACTAGTAAAACTTGACATCAAATGCTAAGGGACTATGGATCCGTCCCACCAAGGTGTACCAAATGTGCTCATGTATAATTAACTATGCTAGATGAATTGAAAGTAACACCTAATAGTTCCAAAGAAAAGCTAACTAAACACAAACCATCAATATAAGAGCTTATGGAGACTAATTCCTTCTAATGCATGCAACTTTGAACAACATCAAACTAACATACTAAGATAATCTCTACTCTCTAGATTGCTAACATAAAAATGAACCTAAATAGACCATTTAGCAATCAAAGTGGATTGTTGCTTGATCTCAAGGATTGAGAATGGAATCTCACCAAGAATGGCTACAAGGCCATTTTGGATCTTCCCATATTACTCAATTTTGAGTGTATGGATGCAAGATGAAGAAGCTAGCTCAAACTAATGGAGGAATGCTCAAGATCAAAATTCCTATAGTTTATGCTATATGCATGTAAGGTGTAAGAAGAAAGGTAAGGAGGGGGTTTTTTTATAGCTTTCCAGTTGGAGTAAGGCTATGGATTTGGTAAATGTGGGATAAAGGGAAAAGTAACTTTAGTTTAGTTTACTAAAGCTAGGTGAGTTAGTATGTGGGTTAGTACTTTAGTTAGCACTTTATGGGAGTTGGGGCATATAATTAATCAAAGGTGATTAATTAATAGGCTAGGAGTAAGCCTTTTTAGGTTGTTTAGAGGAATATTAGTGTGATTCGGGGATTTAATAGAGGAAAATGGGTCAATAAATGGTAATTTATTGATTTAGGCAATGGTCATAATTAATTGACCTAAGTAGAAGTGGACATTAACTAATGAAAGGTCATTAATTGACATCCTGAATGATATGATGGTTAATTAATTAATGAAATGTAATTAATTAACGGTGATAGAAGAGAAATGGTGTGTTATTGACAAAATGTCTTCAATTTGCGGGAAAGGGGTAGTTAGTTAATTTAGATATAAAATTACTTGACCCAGAATTCTAGGTGTCTATAATGTCAAAAGAGTGTATAAGCAAGTAAAGTAAAGTGCTAAGTACACAAATCAAATAATAGCACATGTGAGAGATGAAAGTGTATGCCCCCCCACCAAAGTGTAGGAAGGGTAGAAGGTGAGCATTCATGCTACGTGTAAGAGACCTATATTTGCGATCATAACTAGAGAAAGACGTGAATGTGCATGTGTGGATGATATAGATAAATGACATAGAATTAATCTAACTAGCATGTGTAATAATGTGATCATTAACGGAAAAAAGTAAGCAAGAATAAAGCAACCATAATATGTAGTATGTTGTGGATGGATGGAATGGAATGCAAGATGAAATGATAGGAGCCATGTGCCCCCCGAGTGAATGGAAATGTATGCAGTGAGGTTCATTTTGTTTTCCCCCTCAACAGTCAAGAATGAACTATAAATGAGAGTGCGTCATCGAGAAATGGTCAAATAGTGTGTGTTTTGTCTAGCGCATAGTAATGAATGTATATAAGCGTAGTGGATATGATATATGGCATGTAGAAAAGTTATGTGTGGACCTTATAGCCTAAGTGTATATCATGAAAAAATAAATTTATGAGTGACGATTTAGCTCTAAAGCGTATATCACTACAAGATGAATAATAGGGAGTGGTGATGTAGCCTAAAGCGTATACTACTATAAGATGAATAGAGTAAGTGACAATTTAACCTATAATGTATGTCACTATCCTAGAAATTTTGCATGATGGAAGGTGGAATGATAAATGTGTGATGAACGTGAGCTCCATTTGATTTGTAAACCCTTGGTAGTCAAGTATGGACTGAGTAACTTAAGTACGTCATCGGTAGTGAGTGTAGCACATAAAAGACAATGTAGTATATGTAAAGATGGAAGATAGACATGTGATGAGTGGAATGTGTAAAGACACGATGTGTAACATTTGTAGAATGTTAAGGTGTAATGTATAAAGTAGTATATAATGTATATAGATAGAGAAGAATTGTGGTATCTAGGATGATGTAATGCTAGACTACTATGTGAGGAAGACTAGTATAGTATGTAGAATAATGAAAATGTCAAAATGTTGTAGACTAAATGTATAATGTATTATATAAGACATGTAATGTGTGATGAAACGATAGGTGTAATGCCTACAATGCGGTGTGTGTGGGGTCATGTGCGGTAAGCCCTCAATAGTCAAGTGTGAATCAAATCACAAGAGTGTGTCATCGGGTAATGACGCTAGAATGTACGATGAGGATGTCTAATGGATATATGAAAATGTAGCTATGTTAAGATGAGGTGGGGGAGGTGAAGTGTTATGCCCCACAAGTGCATGTGAATGGATGAACTATCCAATGTTGGTGAAGGAAGGAGGTCATCCATCTGTTGTAGGAGAGGAAAGTGTATGACTATGCTCTAATAGCGGTGGTATGGTAGACATATCGTGTGGTTGTGCATTAAGTCTCTGCACATGTGAGGGATGAATGTATGAAAAAGGGTAAAGCATCACAAAATGTGTCGATTATGGATATCTACGTGAGGCAGAATGTAAATGTGAAGAACATCCACGTGGAATAAACCATGGTGGTGATATATGTCGAGATGCAGTAAGTGTCCGAGGAATGGACCTATACATATATGTAGGACTAGTGGAATGATGTGATCATGTAGACGATGCTTGAGCAGGTGAGCTAGGGGTAGATTGTTCTTTGAGAAATATAGAATGTGATGTGCTAGAATAAGTAGGCGGTGTGCTTTAGCTCTTGCACGAAGAGATGACAACCATGGAGTAGATGGAGGGACGTCATCAATAGAAATGACCTGATTGTTGTAAATGAATTTGAGTCACAAATGATTCATAGAAATGATATATTGAGAGTGAAAAATCCAATTGAGACCAAGAATCATGTTGCATCCCTCAACTGTGTTTCCAATGAGGAAAGGTACAAGCATAGTAAGAGGACCAACTGTAACATGTAGCTTAACGAACCCCAAAGGGATTTTTGAAAGGGTATTCAATTTGTGATTGAGGATATCCAATAGCCTTAAGAAGTGAAATAGAACATGCACTAATGGTCCATGATGGGTCAACCTTAGTGTTATTAATGGAGGTCGAGCCAATAGATGCATTGATGTGTAAATGATTAGAAGTAAAATTTGCATGATAATTGTTGTGGGAAAAAGAAATGATTGGTGGTGAAGCTTTAATGTTAGCAAATAATAAATTAAGAACTCTGAGTCGAGTGGGAGACATGGTGTGTGAGATATAATTAGTGGTTGAATCTGTCATTTTTATGTTATGCTTCGGTAATGGGTTATTAAATATCTTGAGTTTATGATTTTCATTGGTAGGTGGAGATGTCGCATATTTCATAAGCTCAATTTGACCATTGTCAAGTAAATCCTAAATAAGATTTCATAGTTGGAAACAATGATTAGTGGGATGTCCTATGCATTGATGATAATCATAATAAGAATTTTCATTGAAATTGTGTCCTTTTGGCTGATATGGATCAAATTGTAGAGGAAATGACAAGGTAATAAGATTACTATCGATGAGCTGCAATAGTAAAGTGCTCGGAGGTATATTAATATTTGTAAAAGTACATCTATATGGTCGTGGTTGAAGTTTCTTTGGAGTAGAGGTTGTGTTTACAACAATTTTTCTATCTATGGGTTTTGTTGTAGAAGACTTAAAGGTTGTCTTACCTTAAAAGCGGGTGGATGATGAGGTTTGTTCTTGATATTTAAGCTTACCTATTGTTAAGAGTTTTATCTCACGAAGCTTGAGAGTATGGAAAAGTTGATCAAATGAAGGAGATGTCTCAAAGAGAACACTCTCTTGTAGAGGTGGTAATAAAATCTGAATAAATAAATCCTGGAGTTTGGAATCCATGAGTACATTAGACATCTTAGCTAAGTTATTCTTGTATCGCAAGACATAATTAGATAAATGTTCATTAGACCCTTGCTTGAGTTGTGTCAGTTGGGCGTAGGAGATCTTAGAGCCAATGTTGATAGAAAATTGAGTGAGAAAGGCATCGGCCAAATGCATGAAAGAGACTACCAAATGTACGGGTAGGTCATAGAACCAATGCATTACATAGTCTTGTAAACTACAAGGAAAAATCTTAGCTAGTATAATGTGATCATTTGCATAGTCAAGGCATGCTACATGAAATGCTCAAAGATGCTCTTATGGGTCCCCATGGCCTTTAAAGATAGGTAGCTTAGGGGGAAAAAAATTAGGCAGTAGTGGATATGTTGATATGGCATGCACAAAGGAATATGCAACAAGACTATAGAATATAGAGATGATTATATGCGTGAGGTATCTAACTGAAGTTGACAAATTTGGGTTTGTAATTCTTGATATAAATATGTCAAATTTGGAGAATTCGAGGAAGAACCGAGGTGCGATGAGAAGCACCATGTAGCAATAGGAGAAGAAAAATACGTAGGTGGAGTAGAGACCATAGGAGAAGAAGAAGCAATGACAGAAGTGGAAGCATTGCGAGCTCTCTTAGCGGTGATTAAAGCATGTAAGACATGAGGGAGATGTGTAGGGTTTTCACGCAATGCTTGGCGAAAGTCAATAATAGCATTAAGTTGGTCTTGGTCAATGTTGGTGTCTTCATCGTAGGACTTTTCACTATCAGATGCTTCTATCTCATGGAGAGGAACCTAGTTGGAATTGTCTAAAGGGTTTTCAGCCATAGATGTAGTTGTATCAGCCATTGACTTAGAGGTACGATGGGTAAATGAAGGGAGCTCATAGTAGTGAAGAGACCCAAAATGACCACTACGGGTAATGGGCATAAAATGAAAGAAGGAAGACATATTCATAAGTCGGGTTCACCAAAATGATTAACTAAAATTAGAAATGTGGGGGTACTTAATCTAAGCTATGAACAACTGTAATAAAGTAAATAAATGCAAAAATAAATATGTAAATGATCTAAGCAACTATGCAAAAGGAAATTCCAACAATAATGTGCAAGAAAGAAGAGGAAAGAACTCGGTTGAATAGAAAACACTCCTAGGACAATGTCATTAGCCATTTTTAGCATGAGGTCTATTTTTAGGAGCTGGCATGCGGAGCACACAATCAACACCGAGACTTGTGCGCCACGCATCATCTATCCTTAGAAGATGAAATCAAAGCACTTTTGCATGTAGATGATCTAAGAATAGAATTAGCACTGTAGTTAACTATCAATGATCTATAGATAGCACACTTGCATGTGTGGCTATAATTGTAAAAGGCGTGTGGCTATTATTAGCATGTGACCTATTTTGGCATAGTTAAGTGGTGAAGGGAAAGTCCCCACCCTATATATATTAGATGAATCACTTAGTTGGTGTGTCGTGAAGAGTTAGAGATTCATGAGTGCATGTGACTAGATAATTGTAACAGATCCATGCGCGCATGACCATTATTGTATGAAGCTTTTGTACTGTTGTTATGATTAATATATGATGAGTATTGGCTGAACTAGAGTGTCTTGTATGTTTTAACATTGCATGCTATTGATTTCTTTATGATTAATACTTAAGCGCATACCTTCATAGATCTAGTTCTGGTATAATTGTGTAATGATGGATTAGTTTCTAAGTATATATCTTTATTACTTCATCATGCTACCACCCTGCTACAACAACCCTAAAGAGGGACCTGTACCTTTGCACTGCTTTGGGTGAGCACTCAGCCTATGCTAAGTGATGTGCCAACGCGACTAGGTGATATCTATGAATTCTAGGCTGCATCATTGGTTCCATTGGGGACCTCTTTTTTAGTTGTTTCCAGGATGGTTCATGATGAAGACATACCGGTTAACTTTGGAAAGTGTTGAAGAGTGGATTCATGATCTGGAGGAAGAATACACATGAAGGTTTAGCACTGGATTCTGATTTAGCGCACGCACTTGGGTAGAGTAGAATTTGTATGACAGTTTGTACGAGAGCTTCTTTTTTATCTTTCCAGTAGAGTTGTATGAGTGGTTGACTGCATATGCATCTAAATGGAATTGGAGATATCATACACTTGTTTGGACACAGGAGGAATTTCAAGCACTGTATGATGCTGACTTGATCTAGACTCATGCGTGGTAGATACCTGGTTTCGTGGTGTTCTAAACAGCTATATTCTAGAGTATTCAATATCGACGTATTCATGCCCAGAGGTAGCCAAATTCCAGTTTTTGTGGTATCCCAGGGGGACATATTTGCAAGGTATTCTACTGGTGATCAAGATATTGATGGTAACGTTGAACTTAGAAGATAAACCTATGGCTAGCTAAAAACCTCCACGCGGGGGTAGGAATAGTTCTGGTGAAGATGGTAGACCTAGCGGCAACACGAAGAGGGAAGAGAGGTGGCTGAAGTATGATGAGGCACATGAGAGGGATTTATGGAAGCAGCGAGAGGTTGTAGAATGGATGGCATTATGGAGAGAGAGATGGCTCATGAAGGATTTGAGGCTCATGAGGATGATGAAGAGCTAGAGCATCAAGAACTCCCCCATCTAGGAAAGCATGACAGAGAACCCTCTTCGGCCTCACATGGAAGCATGCCAATAGATATGACCTGGGCCATGGGCGTGCATCTAAGCCAACCTACTGACCTAGCCCTTGCGCTTGGTTTTCTAGTATCTAGTACAACAGGTAAAAAAAGTTTTCATTTAGGAAGTGAAAGAGCAGAGCAAGTCAACAAGCAAGTACATCAATGGTAGGACAAACAACTTCATTATTCTTTGGAGGAACATTTTCGGCTCATCATCTACATAGAATATGAGCATGCGCGAATGTGGGATTCACCTCTAGAACTGGGACTACTTCACAGACTATAGGGGTCCAGTATAGTACTACTATCGTCGAGCACAGGGGAGTGCATCTACAGGCCCTATCCCAACTTCAGGTGGAGGATCGGAGGTATGGGTAGTTCTAGTTCCGGTGGATCTGGTGGTTCTGGAGGTAGAGGAAACCCGGAGGTTCTGGATTGGGTGGTCAAGGCCCACAACAACCTCAAAACATTTATATGGAGATGTCCCTTCATCTCTCAGAGTATAGAGGTATCGAGGATGCTATTGAACATGTTCATATGTGTGAAATCTTGTGGCACGTGAAAGGAATCACATGGCTTCTGAGTGTAAGGCAAGTCAATTTGCTACTACATTACAGCATGTGCACAGCTGGTATAGGAAGTTTGACCCCAATCAAACTTGTATTGATTATGCGCATTAAAAGATGCTTTTCTGAAAGAGTTCCATATCCCAGAGTTTGAGCAAAAGAGTATAAGTGCACTTAAAGATATTAAGCAAGGCACTACTGAAAGTGTACGTGAGTATGATGCCCATTTTAAGACACTTTTATCAAATCTCTCATATGATATACATGCAAGTCAACATGCACAATGGTTTGTTGGAGGATTGATTACTCCATTTCAAAGGGCACTATCACATAAGACATATACTGATCCACGCGAAGCATTGGAAGTAGCTTTACGCATTGAGGTAGTTGGGAGTATTGATACTGGTGTTAGTCCATTCTTAGAAGCTCAGATAACAGCTATGGCAAAATAGTTAGAGAAACTATCAGCAAACTCAGCTCATGAGACGTGCTCAGGAATCTGTGTATAGATTGTGAAGTGGAAGGTCACACCAAGGATAGTTGTCCTCACAGATCTGTACATTCACTGTTGTTGGACTATGAGATTTTCCATTTGAATCATGATGCTAGTCACTGCCCTTTACTACAACACGCGATCAGGAAGAATGTATCTTCTTTTTGTAAAATTTGTAGGTCCACGACCCATGATACTGAAGATTGTAGATTGATTGGCCAGATCCATGATGCCATTGATATTGGGGTTCAATGAGCCAGTGTGGTTGATAGTTCTAAAGGAAAGAATGAGCACCAGGATCGGGATTATAATCAAGCGCGCTATGACAGGAATGATGGGAGATTTGAAGGAGGTCATGGAAGAGGATGGGGATATCGAGGTGGATATGGAGGATGAGGCCGAGGTGGGGGAAGAGGTGAATTCCCTCATGGAACATGTTATACATGTGGATCACCTGACCACTATAGGTGCGAATGCCCGCAGAATATCTCTGTTCATTTTGTGGAAAGGGACATAGTTATGAAGAGTGTCCGGACTTGTATGAGCATCTCAGTAAGTAACACAAGCAAGAGAACAAAGGTGCAGGGATGGTTAGATCCAACGCATGCATGGTAGAGAACCAGTGGATGCCCAAGTTAACACCAGAACCCGAGGCAGTAATAGTGAAGATTACCACATGAGATGAAGTGGCACGCGTGAAAGAGGCATTACACCAGAAATCGAACAATCACTAGGGAGGAGGTTTTGCATGCTAGGTATCCAGATCCAACTCATCAAAAGGAAGTTTATCAAGAGACCATGGAGGTTCTCAGGAATCTTTAGGGAGAGATACAATGCTTAAAAGAGTAGTCTCGAGACATTGGAGAATAAGAAGGATACAGAAAAATCCCATTCTGATATTGATGACATCAGAGAGGTATGTAGAATGTTGCACGCCAGGAGAATATTATTCCTTTATTGGGAATTGGTTGAAGGGGAATACTCACATGCGTGAGAACTGAGACTGGAAGACAAATACTCCATGCAAATCTCCCTCCTGATAGCATTGACTACGACAAGGAAATCACTTTGAATGTTGTTGTGGATGGTTGGTTGTTGAGCAACATTCTGATTGATACAGGTGCAGAAGTAAATGTACTTACATTGGATGCATGGGTACAAATGGGGAGACCTCCATTACAGCCATCATCTAATGTATTGTTCATGGAAAATAGAAAAAGGCTACTCCCATAGGAGTCTTGAAAGATGCATCTATAACTATACAAGGGGCCAAGTTCACAAGAGATTTCGAAGTGTTGGCACTTGCGGAAGCAGATAGCTTCCCAGCTTTGCTTGGGCACCCTTGGTGTTATGCAAATAATGCTGATTTGAGATTTAACAAGGGGTATATCAGCTTTGAGAATAAGGAAGAAAGGGTTATAATACCATTGATAGATGGGAAGTCCATACCATATGTGGAACCTTTGAGTGAAGAGGACTTGAATAGAATCTATATACGCATTATTCGGGACCCAGAGGTCAATGAGCCATCAAAGGAAGGAATCCTGCATTGGGAAGATTCTCAGTCTATCAGTGATACTACAAGTATTGCTTGTGACAATTGGGCTCATGGTACTTATGAACTGGTGGGGTGTGAAGTGAAGCGTACGTGGTTGCTTGCAAAAAGGTTTTCACTGTCAGATGTATAGGTCACTCAGTACCCCGGTATACTGGAACCGAAGATCTGATTGGATTCTTGCAAGCCATGGAGGAAAAATGGGCTGACCAGATTAAAAGAAGAGATATGCTATCATATACCTTGCATGGGACAACAGCACACATTGGTGGGTGGTTCACAAGGATAATCTTTTGGAATGGGAAGAGATTGGGAACCACCTTATCTACCAGGTTTTCAAGAAACAATGCACCTACAAGATTTTCCCTTATCATGGTGATCAACTTGTTCAACATCACATTCAGTAGTGTGAGAGACTCTAGAACAGGACAGAAGCATTACCACCTTCACTTTGGGTGCATCGGTTATATTCTACTCTATAAGGTTGCATGCGCATGCTTGGTATGTATATGTTGAACTACATAGAGAAACTGGCAATTGGTAGAATTTGACTGCAGGGATGATCCAAACTTTTGACTTCTTCTCATCTAAACCACCAGTGGACAAGGCATTGAGCTTTATCAAGCACTTAACTATGGGAGATAGTGGGAAAGTAGAAGAGCTTATTCAGAATTATTTGGTGAGACAGAGACAGGGGCACATTTTGAAGAAGAAGTAGATGACTCCATACTACTTGAACGTGCTTCCTTGAGAAAGAAAAGGGGAAGCTGGTTTACATAATTGATGATGAGGAAGTTGAGAACTTGGATGTTGATCATTCACCTGGAGCACGCGAGGTGTTAGATAGTGTGGATGTAGATATCGTGCGTGCATATCATGAGCCTATGAAGACAACAAAGGTGAATATTGGAATGGAAGTTAAACCTAAGGAAGTGATAATTGGAGATTACTAGTCAGAGTCAGAAGTGGCAAAGATCATAGAGTTACTTAGAGACTATGAGGACTTATTCCCTAGAGGGTACCATGAACTTAAAGGTGTGCATAAATCACTTGGAGAAATGAAGATAAAGCTTAAGGAAGGTGCGCACCCTGTTAGAAAGAGACCTTATCATATGAATCCCAATTTGCAAGAAAGTAAAGGAGGAAATTGACAAGATGTTGAAATCTGGAATCATTCAACCCTTAGATGAGTCAGAATGGGTTAGTCCTATGGTGATAAGTATCAAGAAGGATGGGAGGATTTGAATTTGTGTTGATTATAGAGAGTTGAATGCAGCATGTGTTACTGATCCTTTTCCTACGCCATTCACAGAAGAGATATTAGAAGGAGTGGTTAGGCGTGAGATATATTCATTTACAGATGGGTTCTCAGGGTATCATCAGGTTAGGATTGCTCTGGAAGATCAAGAAAAGACCACATTCACTACTGAATGGGGAAGTTTTTCCTATACTGTGATGCCCTTTGGATTGAAAATGCACCTGTTGTATTCTCAAGGATAGTTGTTCAAGCATTCAAGGATTTTATTCACAACTTCTTGCAGGTCTATCTTGATGATTGGACCATTTATGGGCTTATTAAAGATCATTGTGAAAATTTGCACTTTAATGTTTGAAAGATGTAGACAATTGAGTATCTCATTGAATATCAAGAAATGCATCTTTGCTACTCCTTTTGGCATACTATTAGGGCACATAATCTGCAAGGAAGGGTTGTTGGTTGATCCAACTAAAGTTGTAGTCATTTTAGGCTTGAAAGCACCTACCAGTCAAAGTGAAGTGCGTGGATTTTTGGGTCACACAGGGTATTATAGAAGTTCATCAAAGGGTATGCCAAAGTTGCAGCACCTTTGGAAGAGTTACTCAAGGGGAAAGGTACATTCTATTGGGGAGAATCACAAGCGTGCGCATGTTTGAGATACTAAAGGAGAAACTTACTACCGCACTATCTTGTGTTTTCCTTCATGGGATAAACCTTTTCATGTACATGTGGATGCCTCTAGCATGGCCATTGGTGTTGTATTAGCTCAACCTAGGAGAAGGTATAGTAGATCATCCCATTTGTTTTGCTAGTAGAAAGTTGACCCTGCTTGAACAAAATTATACCACTACAGAGTGTGAAGCTTTATCCATGATATATGCCTTACAAAAATTTTGATAGTATCTATTGGCCACACCATTTGTGTTTTATACAGATCACATGGCATTGAAGTATTTGGTGAACAAGCCCATCTTACAGGGGTGCATATGTAGATGGATACTCTTATTTCAAGAGTTTGACTTTACAGTTGTGGTGAAACTAGGGAAAAGTAATTCTAGACCGGATCACTTGTCTAGAATTCAATCAGGTGAAGAAGCACAAACAATAGAAGAGACCATGCCTGATGCACAGTTGTATAGGTTACAACGTGTGCCATCGAATTAGAGGACATTGTTGTCTTTCTAAGGACTAGTATAGCACCAAAAGGCATGAAGGCTTTGGAGAAGAAGCAACTTGCTATACGCGCGGCACCATTCATGTTAATCAGTGGTGACTTATACAAGTTAGGTAGAGATGAAGTGTTACGCCATTGTGTATTAGAGCATGAACGCAAGGATATAATGGAGGAAGCACATGGTGGTATTGCAGGTGGCCACTATGTAGGTGATGCTACAACACGAAAGATCTTACTTGTTGGTTTATGGTGGGAAACATTGTATAAGGATTGTAAAGAGTATTGTAAGGCATGTGACCATTGTCAATCTAGGTCGACCAGGACAGAGGGATGAGATGCCTTTATGACCAATTACAAGTGCATAACCCTTTGAGAAATGGGTGATTGACTTTGTAGGGCCTATTTCACCAGCCGCATGTAGGACTGGATCACGCTATATCATTACTTGTATAGATTATCTTACAAGATGGGTAGAAGCAACACCTACGAAGGACTGTACATGTGGGCTACAACAGCTAGGTTTTTATGGGAGAATGTTCTTACAAGGTATGGTTGTCCTTTAAGTTTAACCAGTGATAGGGGCACACATTTTTTAAATGAGACAATCAGAATTATGTTAGATGAGTTTATGGTTGCCCACCATAAGACTACACCCTATCACCCTCAGAAAATGGAACTATTAAGGCTTTCAACAAGATTTTGAGCCACACATTGACCAAAATTTGTGATGTTGGAAGGAAATATTGGGATGATAAAGTATCTACTGTTCTTTGGGCTTACCGAACAACATATAAGAGATTGAACAAAGCCACACCTTTTCAATTGGTGTTTGGTGCAAAAGTCTGTTCTTCCTATAGAATTTATGTTACCTTCTTTGACGCATTGCATGTGCTTTGGAGGTCTAGCTAATGATGAGCAAGCTTTGGAAGAACGGATTGAGAAGATGGTTCAACTGGATGAGCACCGAGCCATAGCACGGTGGAGTCAAAAGCAAGAAAAAGCATGGCAGAAGGCATGGCATGATAGACATATCAGGGATAAGAAGCTTGAGGTTGGACAAATGGTACTTTTGTATGACTCTAAGTTTTTGCACCATCCAGGAAAGCTCAAGGTGCATTGGTTGGGGCCGTATGTTATTACTCACATACTTGAGTCGTGCTTTCCAGTTAGAAGAACTTGATGGAACACGGCTACCCGGTTACTTTTTAATGGGAGTAGGTTGAAGCCCTACTATAAATAAGTCTTCTTGGTGTTTGTAATAAGGTAGTGTTGCCAGATAGATTAGGTGTTTATTTTTGCATTTCCTTAATGTATTTATTTCATCGTCGCTATGCTTTGTCAATTTAGTTTTTGTTTTTGTGTAATAAGCGTGTTTGCATGAAGCTAACTACAATATGAAGCATGTTGATGCACAGAGGACTACACATGTTTTTAGTGTGGGGTGGATTATTGGTGACTCCCAGGTATAATGATGTGAAGATTGGAAGGTATAATGTTATGGACATCGAGAAAGTAAGATGATAAGGGTGATTTACAAAGGATTGCTTCTCAAAAGTAACCAAGGATGGAGATGAATGAAGGAAAATTATAACGCGAGGTAAGCGGCGGCCATGATAACTACCAGGAGAAGGTGTAGTGATGAGGTACTCGGGTGCTAGGGCGTGCTGAAGAGAAGTTTGTGACCAGAAGGTAGGAAGGCGCTAGAAGGTTATAGCTATGGTGTATGAAAGATGTACCATGCGTGGAAATGACAAAATTGGGCAATAAATGAGGAAATATTTGGTAGGTGGAGGATAATTAATGCATCAAAATTTGAAAATCTATATAAGGAGGGAATGCGAGTTCATTTTTACCTTTGCGATTGTGCGTATTTGAGAAGAGAGAAGTGCGAAGAGCCGAGCGATCGATTGAAGGTGCGACGAACATGAAACCAGACGTGAGAGGAGGCTTTGTGTGATTAAGAGCTTGGATCCCCGAGTGTGAAAGGGTTTGAAGGAAGCAGAGAAGGTAGAGACAAGCTAGGGCACATGGGTTTTCATGATTTGAGTTAGGGCACGCTTGAATCGAGCTAGGGTTTGGATTCACCATTAACAAATATAGAGAAGGTAGTGAACAAAAAATTGCAAGGTACAAATGGCTCCTAAGAAAGCAACAACAACAACACCAAAGGAAAGAAGAAAGTGTGGTGGAGGAGGAAGAAGAAATGGCTCCTGAGAGTAACTTTTCTGAAATGCAATACCCAGAAGGGGTAATTTTCAGAACAAGAATGGGAGTCCCACATCCTGTAGAAGTAAAGTAAGTGAATACAATCATAGGACTTCTGATAACAAGAAGGGATTGGATGCCCTGCTAACAACGAGAACAAATAAGCACACAACAGAAGATATGCCAGTGTATGATGATTCTGGAGAGAAATTGCTGAGGAGAACTAGAGTATACCAGCTCTATGAGCTTCCATATTTTGGGAAGTATGAGCCATTGTATAGATGGTTGATGAGCCGCATCCATGAAGACTTCTTCTACTTTGCAGGAAGAAGGGTAAGGATTTCTTCCGCACTCATATCATTGGTGATGGATTAAAGGCCTCGGGGAGGACATAAAGAATGACTTAGCAGAGACAAGGCTGCTATTATAGAGACACATCACGTGTTGGGGTATATGAAGGGTCCACGTATGGGATGGATATAGGAAAGTTGAAGAACTACCCAAAGGTAGTAAAAGTGGCAAAGCCCACACTTGGTGTGAAAAGTTGAATGACCAAGACAGATGGTCACAAGTGAACTCCATGTGGTTACATGTAGCAAGGCGCATGGCAGATGGGGTTGTGTATAACATTGCAGGCTACATTGCCAAGGAAATTGTAGATGAAGCACACACGGGTAAGAAAATCAGCTTTGGCTCTATCTTGTTATCTTTAGTGTTCATGGAAATTGGGGTACCAGATGGGCCCAAGGAAAATATATGGGAGTACCCCATGGAGAACAAGTCTCCAACGGAAATATTTGAGAAGTATTTATGCAAAGGGTCCATGACGGATGAGGTTAAGCAAAGATCAGAGAAGTGGTATGATAGGCTCCACGTGGCCTTTGAGGAAGAGTGGAGAATACCTAAAGAGCTACCTTCGGTATTGGGGAAGTAGGTACAATTTGTTGTTTATCAACACTTCTACATCGTGCATTTTCCGATGGTGGATGGCACATGGAGCCCATGGTGTAAACTTCCATACGCCTTCACAGCTAGATACTTTTAGGCATCCATGCATAGGTTTAAAGATACAAAGAGATTGATCTTCAATGCAGACAAGGTAGACTGTGACTACCATACTTGTGAAAAGAAGTATGTATATCCAGGGCGGAGCATGTATAATGAGACAACTCTTTCTGAGGTACTGAGCATCAAGCCAGTGAGTCTCAGGTTGGTGATACAGGGGCCACACTGGTATACCTACAGCTAAAGCCAAAGATGGAAAAGAACAAGTATGTGGAGAATGAATTCGCGCTCCCAGGGCCGCCGAGGGGAATGCACACATTGGAGAACATCCTGGCACCTAAGCCATCACAACCCATACAGTTGATGATAAAGAAGATGAAGATGAAGATAGTGGTGGCTTAGTGAGGAGGAGGAGGCAGCCAATTGGGAAGAAGGAGGCTGAGCGCGTGAACACTCCACCAAGGAAGGAGGAAGAGCAAGAACATGCTGAGGAGGGGCAAGAAGAGAAAGGTTTAAAAGGTGTTTAAACGCACAAGGACACAAACCCCTCAGTCGTAAGAAAGTCACCACGCCTATCACCCATCAAAGAACCTACTGAGAAGAAGAGAGAAAAAAAAAGCTAAAGCTCGATGAGGAGGCAGAAGAGTCAGGAGAGAGCGCGCATGCATCTCCACTCCAATAGGAAGTAGAACAAGAGCCCCGGATATGGGAGAAGAACACCAAGAGGGGCCAAGCATGAAGAAGTAAGGGGTGAAGAAAAAGAGAAGGAACAATCTGAAGTGACTCTTGACACCACGCAGGCACCTAACCTCGAGGCCAAAGTACCAAAAGGGCCAAGGATGGGTAGGGCACATGAAGAGTATAGTGCACATTGATGGGGTATGCTGAAGACAAGGAAAAGATTATCCGAGCCCATTTAGAGCACCATATTTATATGGTTGGGAGCTCATGGACGAGGATATGGCCATGGTGTGCACCAGAAAACAACTATCCTGGTCAATGCACACACACATGGATGAGCTTGATTTTGATGTGTGCGAAGAGTCATGCATGTCTCAGAAAGTTACGAAAAGTGCCATAAACTCGACACATAATAGTTAAAAACCCAATGTTATGTCTGATGAACAAGTGAGCAATGCACTTGTGAAGATGTCAGCAGAGGTGGCAAGGTGAAATGTAGACAAGGCCACCACAATCAAGGCACTAAAAAGGAGCTGGAGGCAAAGGACAAAGAAATAGTGCTCCTACAACAACAAAAAGGACTTGACTCAGTGAAAGTATGATACTTTTGTAACTATGGCGGAAGAAATAGGAGACTCTGTGATGAAAGCGCACCCGCATTTGGAGTCAAGGGTACCAGAGTCCTTCCATTCAGCAATGCACTATGTGAGTACCTTGGTAAAAATGATACTAGAAGATGAAAAAGTAAGAATACCAGAGCAAATCAAATGCTGAAGAGGATGGAAAAGGGCTAAGGCAGCGGTAGCGCATAAAATTGCAGCATATGATGGTTTACTACAAGCGCTTCAAGATGAATTGAAAAAGGCAGATCATGCCTTGAACATCTGCACAGCCCCTGAAGCTCTAATTCAGATCAAAACAATGGATGAGGATAGTGAGGTGCACAAGGCAATGAAGGATGAGACCTTAGGCCGCACCGAGAGATTAACAGTGGTGAAGCAAAAGTGCGAGGCCTTGGCAGCAGCACAACAACCACACAAGGAGAGGTTGGATGAGTTGGGAAAACTCATTGCAAAGAGTATGGATGCGCTAGAAGAGGCACATACCTCAATGTCTACCATTATGTTGGTGTTGAAGAATGAGAAAGGTGATGTTACCCAGGATGAATTGGAGGCTATTGTTGTGGGTTCACCGGAGAAAGCAGGTCAGACACTTACATATTGGCAGACCTTAGAGGCTGAAATTAGAGCAGAGTATCCAGAGATGATACTTCAGAATGAAATAGAGGAGTCTGAAGCCTGAAAATTCTTTAAATTTTTGTATGATTTATTCCACATTCTTTATTCAACATTCTTTATTCAACCATTCTTTTATTCAGTTTTGGACATCACCATTGTCGGGGTGACAATGAGATTAGTGTGGGGTAATGTTGATCAGAGAAAATACTTAGCAGAATTCACACAAAGAGTTCACGTGGTAAAGCAGGCCAGATTCAAAGGTGCGGAAAGACATGAGGAACAACAATCGGTGCATGGAAGGGCAAGTTCAGTACTTAGCCATTTTTGAGCATGAGGTCTATTTTTAGGAGCTAGCGTGCGGAGCACACAATCAACACCGAGACTTGCATGCCACACATCATCTATCTTAGAAGATGAGATCAAAGTGCATTTTGCATGTAGATGGTCTAAGAATAGAATTAGCACTGTAGTTTAACTATCAATGATCTATAGATAGCACACTTGCATGTGTGGCTATAATTGTAAAAGGCACATGGCTATTATTAGCATGCGACCTATTTCTGGCATAGTTAAGTGGTGAAGGGCAAGTCCCCACCCTATATATATATATATATATATATATATATAAGATGAATCACTTAGTTGGGTGTCTTTGGTGAAGAGTTAGAGATTCATGTGTGCATGTGACTGGATAATTGTAGAATGCAATGATCCATGCGCGCATGACCATTATTGTATGAAGCTTTGTACTATTGTTATGATTAATATATGATGAGTATTGGTCGAACCAAAGTGTCTTGTATGTTTTAACATTGCATGCTATTAATTTCTTTATGATTAATACTTAAGCGCATACCTTCATAGATCCGGTTCTGTATAATTGTGTATTGATGGATTAGTTTCTAAGTATATATCTTTATTATTCATAGGGTTGGGAGGTGGTTCATAACCTTCATTGTATGTTATATTAGATTCACCATGTTACTTCAAATGTTGCAGGTAATCCAAGATGAAAGAAAGACTTGCAAGACCCCAAAACAAGCATCAAACCCTAAAAAAGAAAAATTCTTATGAAGGGGTCGATTGACCTCACTACCACAATGGTGGACTTACTAACTAACCACCGCACTAAATATTAGACATGATATATTTCAATGTGCAAGTGTGTGTGAACATGCCCTAGGTTGCTCTTGTGCTAGTAGTACTTTGTGAAGATAGCGAGTAATAATGCGTGTAGAAAACATAATAGAATGTGTGCATGGAATAGAATAAAACCCCCTATGAAGTGTGTTGCAGATGTCCTAGCCTTGTGCCGTGATGATGGATCTATGTGGGTACAAGTGATCTCCAATGCAATAGATGGATGCAACTCTAGATGAGTGATAGTAGTAAGTGATGTTAGGTCCCTTATTATGGTCTCATAAATTTATATTTATAGGGTTCTCTTGGTCTAATTTCATAATTAACCCCGAAAAGGATGACCATAAGAAAGATAGATATCCCAAATTGCTAGAAAGATCCCAAAAAGTGACAGAAGGTGCAAAAAAGGCCGGGCGTCCCTAGTGGGACCAGGGCACCAAACGCCCCAAGATTAATCCGGGGACCCCATCGAGGCTAAAATAATGCGTGATGATAGAATATGACTGGGCATATGGATGTAAGAAGTCGATAACAACAAAATAAAATAAAAAAGATGGCCAAAACTCCACTGGGAATACGGATCTGTAGTATAAAGCTTATCCTCTTGGTGTCCAGCGACTCCGTATTTGCCTTATTTTTTTAATAAGATCTCCTTTCGCCTGCGGCCAGAGGATCTTCACTCGGTCCCGCCTTGAGCTCAAGGTGAAATTGATCCACTCTTTGAGTTGCTGCAACAGCACAATTTCAGCCTTTCTCCCAACAACGTTGTCTCTAACCGAGCCAGAAGTTCTTCGCCTGTTCGGAGAAATCGGATCCCTGAAGAACGGGAAGCATCTGCAACTTGTCGTGCACTACTCTTGTCGATACCCGATCCTCGTGACGCACTCTTTTCAGAAGGATGGCGGTTCAACCTGTGCCTTGGGGTGCAGTCATTGGTCCTCTTACTTTGACTCCTCCGTTGCATGAGTTACCACGTGGATCTCGTAAAAACATTCCCAAGTTCAATGGGGATGGGAAGCAAGCACCACTGATGAGCATATCGTCTTTCTTTGTTGCGTGCGGTGTCCTCGGAGTAGCCTACGAAGATGTCTCTGTTCGACTCTTCGTTGAAACGTTGCAGGTGTGTAGCAAATTTAATGGTTTTATCACCTCCCGAATGCATGCATTCCGGATTGGGCTACCATGCGGACCAAGTTTGAGGCACGTTTCAAACCAGCCGAAGATTCTCATGCATTGTTAGCTCAGCTTACTCATATGAAGAAGGAATCGCATGAACCTATGCGGGAATTCGTGGCTAAGTTCAATAAGCTGATCCGGAAAATTCCAGTTATAGCTGTACCAACTCTGGAAAACCAAAAATGCTTTTTCATCAATGCTCAACCTCCTGATATAAGCTTTTTATTACGAAGGTCGGTTATCCCAGATCTGGCTACTGCTCAGTCAACGGCTACTGAAATAGAGGATGACCTCATCTTGGCTGGAAGGATCAAGAAGGACATACCCAAAATCAAAAATCAAGGTTCTTCTCAAGGTATTACTGACCCTATGTTTCAAAAAATGGCTAATGATTTGATTGCTTTAAAGAAGCGAGTGTCTCAAAGAGTGAGCAATGTTCCGTGCATCGGATATCCCTAGGTGGAATTTTAATAACAATGGTGCACCCGCGCCAGAGATAGGCCACGGTTAGCTCTCGCTCAACCGAGATTAGCAATCAAGCTCCTCCTGTTAATGCAGCAGTGGAAATACTTGATGAAGAAGATGAACCAGAAGAACAAGAATCCCATGAGGCTTTCGAAGCTTCAGGATATGCTGATGAGTCTTATGATGAGTCAGCTGGCGACTCCAGCATTGGGTATTTGGAATATGATGAAGATGAATGTGAGCCAGATGGTCAATCATTTGCTGTTTTCACTCGGTCCCAATCTCAGGTTCCCAGAAAGCCTCTGGAAAATACTAAGGAGAAGAATAAGGAACCTCCTGTATCCATAGTCAAAAGGGGTACCCCTATTTCGGCGCAAACTGAAAGAGAGGTTACTAAAAAGACAGCTGCTCCTTATTCTCCTTCTCCTAAGGTCAGTGCCCCAGCACAAGCTCATATAATTAGAACTGAGCCTACTATCATTCCTTCTTACACTGCTTTCGATATTATTGATCATGCAAAGAGAACCAAAATTCAAATGTCAGAAGCAGAATACCTTCAGTCGAATCCCGAACAATTTGAAAAGCTGGCTAAGTTTATCGAAGTAAAGCAGCCTGCTCCATCGCCTTCTAAAGGTCTCCTTCCAAATCCTGTTCAACTTCCACCACAGAATAATCTGACCTCTGCTTCTTCCTCGGAAAGATTGAACCATTTTACTTGTCTCTACTTATAAATGGGTTCAAACTCAAAGAATCGTGCATCATTGATTCAGGGGCTTCTGATAATGTTATGCCCGCAAAAGTGGCTCATGCCCTTGGGCTTACTTTGACTAAATCATATGGACGGTGCTATTCCATGGAAACTAAACAAGTCCCTTTGATAGGTCAAATCAAAGATGCGCAGATTTGCATTGGTTGCCTTCCCGAGAAGAGAGTGAAAATGACTATTCCGTTGCGATATTCCCGCAGCTTACGGTATCCTCTTGGGTAGAGGGTTACTCAGAAAGATGTCGAGGAGAGATTAGTATGGATTGGACCAAAGCTAAGATCCCGGTCAATGGGGTGCATCAGGTTCTTCATCCTGAGCCACAGGCAAAGTATTTGGTGACCAAATCAGATGATCCAAGAGCTCAGATTCTTTTCGAAGATGCTGGCTTTGGAAATTACTTCATGGCTTCAGAGATACCCATTGTAGATGTTGAAGAGGAAGATCCCAGTGCTATTTGGACGCTTGAATTTGATGATAGCTGCTCGACCTCTGGATCAGGCGCTGGTGTTGTTCTCATATCTCCTACCTCCGAGATTTTCCCATCAGCTTCTAAGTTGCAATATGATAAGACTAACAACACGGCCGAATATGAAGCCTTGTTATTAGGATTAGAATTGGCCAGACGGAAGGGAATCAGGAATCTCAAGGTTCAGGGGGATGCGGAGCTGATTGATCATCAGAGCAGGGTGAAGAAGATTTTCGACAAAAAATCAAAGCAGCGTAACTTTCAGATTGGAGATTTGGTGTTGATTTGGGATAAGAGGAGAGAACGGAAAGGAATGCATAGAAAGTTTGATTCTTTATGGAAAGGACCTTTCAAGATCCACGAGTTGAATGGTGAAAATAGTTTCCTTCTATCATATCTGGATGGAGGGTTACTCCCTTTACCTTTCAGTGGGCAACATCTAAAGCTGTTCCACCATTAATGCAAGATGCTCTCTTGCATTGTACATATTTTGCTTTTGTTGTGTGTTTGCTTTTGGTTTTCTTTCTTTCTTTCTTCGTTTTGTTTTGTTTTGGTTTTCTCCTTGACTCCGTAGCCCATTGGATAAGGCCCTGGTCCGCGAGACCAGAGATTCTGAGTTCTCTTCCTTTGGTATTGCAAAGAAAGTCCCCAACTGGAGCCAGCTGTTATCCCCGTTTTGAGTAAACGACAAAACGATCGGATAACCCCTACAAAATTTTTGAAGTGATTTTGCATTATGACCTCTTTTAGAGAAAATCAGGTTTTCGGGTGTTACTAACAGCTTGACATAAGTTTTAACATGCTTTATGTCTTATGACCTCCGAAACCCGAAACCCGCCTTGCAATGAGAAAATCCTTTGTAATCGGGTTTTCGGAAATTCAACTCATCGGAACATACTTGAGTTAAAACATGCTTTGTGTCGCGTGACTTCCGAAACCCGAGACCCGCCTTGTGTTAAGACAATCCTTTGTATTCGGGTTTTCGGAACTCTAAAGCATCGGGACATTCATGTTCCAAAACATGTTTTATGCGCCATGTTCTCCGATTCCCGAAGTCCGCTCAATCCTTTGTAATCGGGTTTTCGGAAGTTCAATGCATCGGAACATTCATGATTCAAAACATGTTGGGTGCTCCATGTTTTCCGAAGCCCGAAACCCGAAATGCACTAAATCTCCTCGTGTCGGGTTTTCGGACTCCTCCAACATACTGACGTGGCATTCATGCCGAATGGTTGGTGAGGTGGCACGTGCCGAGCTGAAGTGTATTTATTACCGATTTTCCTATAAATATCCGGATTTCCACGTCATTCTTACCGTTCATATTTTTAATTCGTGGATTTTTCGCATGCTCTTCGCTCTCCCGAAACCCGCAAACTCGCGTTACTGTGACCGATCGCTTTGTTTTCGATTTTACCTGTCTCGAATTGAAGGTATTTTTCGTTCCTTCTTTATTCTTGATTTTTCTGGATCGATTGCGTGTATTTTCTTTCCAATTTCTTGCCGGTGGTTGCGGGTTTTTCTTGCTTCTTCTTGCTGTGTCGTTTTGGAAAGGGTTTTGGGTTTTTAGGGTTTATTCTCTTTTTGGGATTATCAATTGATGTTGTTCCTTCCAAAATCCAATTGCTTGCATGATGTATGGAATATGAATAACATAAAAAGGATGTTTTATATGAGAAAGTTCAAAGGAAAGACTCTGTTTTTGTTCCTGGATTTTGAAGGTCGCTTTTACTGATTCAAAAGTCCGAAATACAAAGGAAGTTCATAGTGACGGGGTTTTTTTCAACATTCCGACCTCAACAGTGGGTGTCGGGCACCTCCTAAGTTCCGCCATCAACAGTAGACGCCGGGTTTTCTTCAGGTTCCGTCATTAACAGTGGATGCCGGGTTACCTCCTGTTTCCGCCATTGAAAGCAAGTGTCGGGTTTCGCCAAGATTCCGACATATCAGACCTGTCGAGTTCACTAAGTTTTCCGATATCTTCTTTTGCGAGTCGGGTTCTCCTCTGCTTCCGACGCATTCAGTCAATCAGGTTTTTCAGTGTGCACATCATCTCCGGAGTTCCGAGTCTTTCTCCTTCCAATATTCTTCATGTCGGATCCTGGTTCATCACAGGAGAAGGCCGAAAAATCTAGCAGGATGAAATACAAATTTAAGAAACCAGAACCCCGCATATATCGACTGTAATTACGACATCAGGGATACTGAGCTGGGCAACATAGACATGGACGACTTTTGGAATAGGGTAAAGAGTTCTTCTCAAACCCCATGGATGGTGGCTTTAGCTAACAGTGGCTTGCCCTCGCAGCCAGAGCTTCCCATGTCTCGCCTTGATGTCCAGTTTTGTTTTGGCGTGTGCATCCAGCTACGACTCAGCTTCTCGTTCCGTAAGGAATCAGGCTGGTGAAGTAGTTATCAAACTAGATGGAGCTTATTTTGATGATCTCCTGAAACTACCAAATTTTGAAGAGTATGGGGCCCTAGATATCAAGTCGGCTCAGAAGGCCTGGGACAGTAACCAGGAAAATTGCATTAGGGATGTCAATAAGAAGTTCTTGGTCAAGGCAAAACCAGTAATATCTAGATTTCCAAGAACTATCCCTAGATCGGATTTCATACAAGAAATCAACGACATTATCACCCTGCTGAGCCGGGTTTTTGGCTTGCCGGAATCAAATTTATTTCATGGATGGATGTACCAATTTATGGTCACCATCAAAAAGAACAAGCAAGGGATTGACTGGGGAACCCTTATCAGTGATGAAATTGATTCCCAGATGACGACGGTCCTGTCAACCGGAAAGTTTTATATGTTCTCATATGTAGCCTATGCAGCAGCTGGAATGAGGAGCTATCCTGAGCTAGAGACTAAAGGAAGCAGAACGACAAATCCAGTCTATAAGTATTATCCTCAAATAACTAAGAAGGGGTCCAAGGATCATTTTAGGAGGATAAATGACGCCTTTTTCTATGAGAACATCTGCCAGCTGAATCCAGGGCTGAGAAAAACAAGGGTCTCAGACGAGGCATGGGCTGAAGTATCTAAATGGGGATGTATCTTCTTACAGTTTAAGAAGTTTACCTACCTTCGAACGGTCATGTACTCTGGAGAGCCTTTCCGTCTGCCTCGTTATCCTGGAGATAGATTGATACTAATAGAATTGGTCAGACAACTATTGGATTTTCACAAATTCCAACAGAGCAAGCATAAGGCAGCAGTATCCTTCCCAATTTCCATTGGGAGATATACTTGCTCGACAGTGGCTAAGGCCAAAAATGTCGAATGTGAACTTCAGGAGAAATTAAAGAAGCATATGAAGTCTCGGGATGGTTTTGACATCCGAGGAGTGCTTAGAACCTATGGAGCCCTACATCTGCACAGGCCCGCATTGAGGATATCTGGGTTGATCTGCGTAACGAAGTTGCGGTTCGCAGAAAGGATCATTGCAGTTAACTATTGATGAAATTCAGACACTGGGGCTTTCTGATTTGCCAGATGGCACTGCAGATAATGAAAGTGTGTTGGATATGTCCTATGATGGGCTTAACGAAGATCGATACATTTTTCCACCTATTGATTGGTCAGTTACTGAGAAAGCCTCTATCACCGATAGGTCAGCCCTAATTTTGGCTCGTACGAAGAAATGGCTTTCTTCTTGGGGGATGAATTTCAATGATGACAAGTTTCCCAAATTGGCTGCTTCAGAGGTGGGGCCCTCCCAACAGGAAAAGGGCAAAGAATCTTCTGGGGGGCCTATAAAAATCAAGATTCCCAAGAAGAAGAAAGAAAGACAAATCTCTTCAATTGTCTCTCCAGCTCAAACGGTGGTTGTGCCAGAATCACCAACACCACCGAAATTGGAGAAATTAATTTGGAAGAAGGAGGAAGTCACCCTTGACTTCACCATTTGCTTGATTACTCAACGGGAGAAGCCTTATCTTTTGCAGGTCAAGGCTTTGGAAATCGAATCATGCCTCCCCCTCAACAACCACTTCAGCCTCCTCATTCCCCATCCACTTCTTCAAGCATGGCCAATATTTTCTCCGGGCTCTCACCCCTCTCTGCTGGAACCCAAGTGATCACCAACACTCCCCCACAACCTGTGCCTCTATTCATTGCACCTACTACCACGTTGACTGCTGTTTCCCCTCCAATAGTAGAATCTACTCCCCTTGAGAGTAGAATACCAGTTACTACAACATTGGCAGTTTCCTCTGATACACCACAATGGCTACTCGAGCAAACTCCGAGGAAGAGGAAAGTGATTGTACCCCTACCAGCCTTTGATTTCAGCTCACTTAAGGCTTCTACTGCGAGATCAGCCAAGAAACCCAAAACAGTTTCAAGGGTTTTGGTGGATGCTTCAGGAGATAAGTTCGCAGAGATTGCCACTCCCTCAGCTGACAAAACTAGAGATGATGTAACAGCTGCTGATTACCAGGTAACCAGGGTGGCTCTAGGGAAAGTGACAGCAAAAGGGGCGCAGCAAGATGCAAAGGATTCCATAGACGTCCTGTGCCAAAAGTTGAAAGAAACAAAGGACAGCAGAAATGAGCTTAAGGAAAAAGTGGAGCAGTTGACAGAGATTTTCCTTAGAATCTCAACACCCCAGAATCCATACCATCATACCTTGTTGGTTGGATATTTTGTCAAACCAAAATATGAGGTTCAACCACGACATGGGATTGAATCCCTCCTCAAAGACAGTGAGGTCACTGCTTATTGCTAATCTAAAACACAAAAAAATATATACAATATTCACACTAATCTAACCATTGGGGGTTGGGATGAGATCCCGAAATCCACATTCACACGATTCAAGGATATTGCTTTCGTGAATGAACTAGGTTAGAAACTGTTACAGTGAAAGAAGCACGGTAGAAAAGAAATGGGAGAAACGTATTTTCTTTCGAGTAAACACAGAGCACGAAATAATCATACGAGTTTTAGATCATAAACACAATGTCCGAGATAATTAGAAACACTGAGATTCTATGCAAAGAATAGTTTAAGATCATGAACATAAGAACACTGTCTTAAATAAGATATATTTCACAACACAAAGTCTGTAAAACAATATCAGCTTCTATTCTTTGAAATGATTGAAAGAAAACACAAAGTTTTTCTCCTTTCCAATAGCCTCTTAATGCTCCAAAAATTCTCGACCCTTTAGAATGCACAAGCATCCCTTATTTATAACAAAAGAAGCTAGAGATCAAACAGGACAGATCCTAAAGAGTAGCCTGTTAACTGGAGCTTCAACTTTGCATGACTCTCACGCAGGAGATCAAGTCAAAGTATGAATTAAAAATAATGATAAAACGGAAATAAAAGATATGTCATTCTAAAAATAGAAATGGCATGTGACATCTGGACTTAATCCGAATCATCATCTTTTTCTCCTTCTTCCAGCTGAGACTGTTTGTTCCGGAACTCCTGGAACTTCCGGATAATGCCTTGCATTTCATTTTCATCAGGCGCAGTGGAATGATCATTCCACATTTCGCAGGTCTCATGGATATCACTGGCACTGCCGGGAAGTTTCTTCAATCCTTTGCTGAGCTTTCTCAAGGCCTCCAACGTATGTTCAATCCTTACAAACTGACCAATGACTTCAAGGTCGAATCCATCCACAGGTTCATGTTGCACAGTCTCTTGAACTTGTTCGAAAAGATCATCTGCTGATAGGGCACTTGAGTTTCCAACTGACACCTTTGGACAAATCTTTAGCAATTCTTCTTCCAGATCACTTTTCCCATCGATCAATTTATCTCTTGATTCTCTCAACTTGCTGCAGCTTCGTTGAGGATCTTTACTCGAACTTGATGGCCTTGATCAACTGGAAGTGTTTATCTGTATGTGGAAGAACGCCTTCTTCTACCAAGAGATGCGTTGGTATTTGCTTTAGCACTTGGAGAGCTTCACAAGTCAAATCAAGCTGTCCAATTTCTTCAGTGAATTCCTCATCCATCTTCTCTCCTTCCTTCGAATCTCTGCCAAGGACTGATGAACCTTCACCACGTCCCGAATTACTTCCTTCCTCTGTTGGAGAAACTTTTGGATCCATTCATCAACCGCTCTTCCTTTTTGGCAATCTTCTCAATCGTAGGCACCGATGAGAAATCAAATCAGCAAGCGTAAGGCGGCGTATGGTATGGATTCCAGGGGTGTTGAGATTCTAAGCAAAATCTCTCGTCAATCGCTCCACTTTTTCCTTAAGCTCATCTCTGCTGACCTTTGTTTCTTTCAACTTTTGGCACAAAGACGTCTATGGAATCCTTTGCATCTTGCTGCGCCCCTTTTGCTGTCACTTTCCCTAGAGACACCCCGGTTACTGTAATCAGCAACATTTGTTACATCATCTCTAGTTTTGTCACCGAGGGAGTGGCAATCTCTGCAAACTTATCTCTGAAGCATCCACCAAAACCCTTGAAACTATTTTGGGTTTCTTGGCTGATCTCGCATAGAAGCCTTAAGTGAGCTGAAATCAAAAGTCGGTAGAGAACAATCACTTTCCTCTTCCTCGGAGTTTGCTCGAGTAGCCATTGTGGTGTATCGAGAGAAACCGCCAATGTTGTAATGAATCGGTATTCTACTCTTAAGGGGAGCAGATTCTACTATTGGAGGGGAAACAAGTGATCAACGTGGTAGTAGGTGCAATGAATAGAGGCACAAGTTGTGGGGGAGTGTTGGTGATCACTTGGGTTCCAGAGAGAGAGGGGTGAGAGCCCTGAGAAAATATTGGCCATGCTTGAAGAAGTGGATGGGGAATGAGGAGGTCAAGTGGTTGTTGAGGGGAGGCACGATTCGGTTTCCAAAGCCTTGACCGCAAAAGATAAGGCTTCTCCCATTGAGCAATCAGCAAATGGTGAAGTCAAGGGCTGACTTCCTCCTTCTTCCAAATTAATTTCTCCAATTTCTGGTGGTGTTGGTGATTCTGGCACAACCACCGTTTGAACTGGAGAGACAATTGAAGAGATTTGTCTTTCTTTCTTCTTCTTGAATCTTGATTTTTATAGACCCCCAAGATTCCTTGTCCTTCTTCTTTTTGAGGGCCCCGCCTCAGAAGCAGCCAATTTCGGAAACTTGTCATCTTTAAAATTCATGCCCCAAGAAGAGAGCCATTTCTTTGTACGAGCCAAAATTAGGGCTGACCTATCGGTGATAGAGGCTTTCTCGCTGGCCGACCAATCAATAGGTGGAAAAATGTATCGATCTTCGTTAAGCCCATCATAGGACATATCCAACACACTTTCATTGTCGGTCGTGCCATCTGGCAAATCAGAAAGCTCCAGCGTCAATCTCATCAATAGTTAACTGCAATGATCCTTTTCGCGAACCGCAACTTCACAGCAGATCAACCCATATATCCTCAATGCCGGCCCGTGCGGATGTAGGGCTCCATAGGTTCTAAGTACTCCTCGGATGTCAAAACCATCCCGAGACTTCATATGCTTCTTTAACTTCTCCCAAGTTCACATTCGACATTTTTGGCCTTAGCCACTGTCGAGCAAGTATATCTCCCAATGGAAATTGGGAAGGATATCGCTTTATGCTTGCTTTCTGTTGGAATTTGTGAAAATCCAATAGTTGTCTGACCAATTCTATTAGTATCAATCTATCTCCAGGATAACGAGGCAGACGGAAAGGCTCTCCAGAGTACATGACCGTTCGAAGGTAGGTAAACTTCTTAAACTGTAAGAAGATACATCCCCATTTAGATACTTCAGCCCATGCCTCGTCTGAGACCCTTGTTTTTCTCAGCCCTGGATTCAGCTGGCAGATGTTCTCATAGAAAAAGGCGTCATTTATCCTCCTAAAATGATCCTTGGACCCCTTCTTAGTTATTTGAGGATAATACTTATAGACTGGATTTGTCGTTCTGCTTCCTTTAGTCTCTAGCCCGGGATAGCTCCTCATTCCAGCTGCTGCATAGGCTACATATGAGAACATATAAAACTTTCCGGTTGACAGGACCGTCGTCATCTGGGAATCAATTTCATCACTGATAAGGGTTCCCCAGTCAATCCCTTGCTTGTTCTTTTTGATGGTGACCATAAATTGGTACATCCATCCATGAAATAAATTTGATTCCGCAAGAAGCCAAAACCCGGCTCGAGAAGGTGATAATGTCGTTGATTTCTTGTATGAAATCCGATCTAGGGATAGTTCTTGGAAATCTAGATATTACTGGTTTTGCCTTGACCAAGAACTTCTTATTGACATCCCTAATGCAATTTTCCTGGTTACTGTCCCAGGCCTTCTGAGCCGACTTGATATCTAGGGCCCCATACTCTTCAAAATTTGGTAGTTTCAGGAGATCATCAAAATAAGCTCCATCTAGTTTGATAACTACTTCACTAAACTGATTCCTTACGGGCGAGAAGTTAGTCGTAGCTGGATGCACACGCCAAAACAAACTCTGGACATTGGGCAGACATGGGGAAGCCTGCTGCAAGGGGCAAGCCACTGTTAGCTAAAGCCACCATCCATGGGGTTTGAGAAGAACTCTTTACCCTATTCCAAAAGTCGTCCATGTCTATGTTGCCCACTCGATCCCCGATGTCGTAATTACAATGATATATGCCGGGGTTCTGGTTTCTTAAATTTGTATTTCATCCTGCTAGATTTTTCGGCCTTCTCCTGTGATGAACCAGGATCCGACATGAAGAATATTGGAAGGAGAAAGACTCGGAACTCCGGAGATGCTGTGCACACTGAAAAACCTGATTGACTGAATGCGTCGGAAGCAGAGGAGAACCCGACTCGCAGAAGAAGATATCGGAAAACTTAGTGAACCCGACAGGTCTGATATGTCGGAATCTTGGCGAAACCCGACACTTGCTTTCAATGGCGGAAACAGGAGGTAACCCGGCATCCACTGTTAATGACGGAACCTGAAGAAAACCCGGCGTCTACTGTTGATGGCGGAACTTAGGAGGTGCCCGACACCCACTGTTGAGGTCGGAATGTTGAAAAAAACCCCGTCACTGCGAACTTCCTTTGTATTTCGGACTTTTGAATCTGCAAAACAGCCTTCAAAATCCGGGAAACAAAAACAGAGTCTTTCCTTTGAACTTTCTCATATAAAACATCCTTTTTATGTTATTCATATTCCATACATCATGCAAGCAATTGGATTTTGGAAGGAACAACATCAATTGATAATCCCAAAAAGAGAATAAACCCTAAAAACCCAAAACCCTTTCCAAAACGACACAGCAAGAAGAAGCAAGAAAAACCCGCAACCACTGGCAAGAAATTGGAAAGAAAATACACGCAATCGATCCAGAAAAATCAAGAATAAAGAAGGAACGAAAAATACCTTCAATTCGAGACAGGTAAAATCGAAAACAAACGATCCAGTCTGGTAATGCGAGCTTGCGGGTTTTGGGAGCGGCAGAGCATGCGAAAAATCCACGAGTTAAAAATATGAACAGTAAGAACGACGTGGAAATCCGCATTTTTATACGAAAATGGCAATAAATACACTTCAGCTCGGCACGTGCCAACTCACCAACCATTCGGCTTGAATGCCAGGTCAGTATGTTGGAGGAGTCCGAAAACCCGACACGAGGAGATTTAGTGCATTTCGGGTTTCGGGCTTCGGAAAACATGGAGCACAAAACATGTTTTGAATCACGAATGTTCCGATGCATTGAACTTCCGAAAACCCGATTACAAAGGCTTGAGCGGACTTCGGGAATCGGAGAACATGGCGCATAAAACATGTTTTGGAACATGAATGTCCCGATGCTTTAGAGTTCCGAAAACCCGATTACAAAGGTTTGTCTCAATACAAGGCGGGTTTCGGGTTTCGGAGGTCACGCGACACAAAGCATGTTTAAAACTTAAGTATGTTCCGATGAGTTGAATTTCCGAAAACCCGATTACAAAGGATTTTCTCATTGCAGAAGGCGGGTTTCGGGTTTCGAAGTCATAAGACATAAAGCATGTTAAAACTTATGTCAAGTCATTAGTTATAATACCCGAAAACCCGATTTTCTCTAAAAGAGGTCACAATGCAAAATCACTTCAAAAATTTTGTAGGGGTTATCCGATCGTTTCGTCGTTTACTCAAAACGGGGATAACAGGATGTAAGAAGTCGATAACAACAAAATAAAATAAAACAAGATGGCCAAAAACAGGGGTTAATTAGTAATTTCTTCACTCAAGAACCTTCTAAATAGTAGTATGAGACCATGACTAAATAATGTCTAAAGTGCATAATTTTGTGTCTACATGTATTGAGGCCATTAATATTCCAAGAAATGAACTTCATTAAATGGACTTGACATAATTGGTGCTTTCCATGATATCATCTAATTGGGTTTAATTTCCGTCATGATATACACCATTGCACCATTTTGTCTTTTCTCTCACTTGCTTCACTCTACTGTTATTTTCTTGAAATCTCTTTCTTTTTTGGGTTGATGGAATGTATAAGATTATGTCTCCAATGCTAAATCAAATTATTCTTAGAGATCTTGAATGTTTATGTCATCTCCTTGTGTTTCTCCTTTCTTAACAACTAGAAGTCTTTATTTCCTTTCTTACATAAATGAAATTTCCTTCTCATTGAGTTCACCTACACTTCTTCAATGAGTTTAAAGATCAAGTCCTTGAAACCATATTCTACCATTATGTCCTTGTTCCTTTCAATCTATTTTCCTAATGAAAATAAGGTATATGGAACAATCTCCATATCCTCTTCCCCTTTAGATGATTTTTTTCCTTTTGCATTGTGTTTTATTAGGTTCATTTTATTCATTCCTCTTTCCTTTCTTTCATGAAGACATCATTGTCTTTTTTTGGTAGGTTTCCTCTCTAAAGTGATGGAAATTCCTTGATTAAATGTCCATATTCATGACATCTCAACATCTAAACACAATGATTTTGTATTCCAAATATTATGTCCAACACATATCTTTAGCCTTATGGGTGATATTTTTTGGCATTGGCTTAGTAAGGTATAGTCCCATACAAACCATGGTATAGTGTGAAAGCTCCTTCTCATGATTTATCTATGAAGTATCCATCACCTTTCCCAACATATTTTCCATAGTGTCAAACACATGTATTTTGGCCAAAAATCTTAATTGGGTGTAGATAATATGATTCAAAATTGTGCCATTTTTGGCACTTTTTTTGTTCATTTGAATATAATATGATAGCGCTTCATAAAAATCCATGCATTTTTGAAGAAATAGAGCCCGCTTCTAAAAATGTCTCCATGAGCTTCATTCACAAAGTTTTCTTTGAAATATCCCATGGCACAAAAATTTAGAGCATATTGCCCTTTTTCCCCATATCCTTGAGTCCATACATGCAATTCCTATATAGAAACTTGATCTCCCATAAATTTACATACTAGTCTTCTACCTTCTAGGTTAAAAATATTATTTATGATCCCTCTATATCTAAGAAAACAATAATATTTTCATCCATCATTGACATGCGTGGTTTTTTAGCTTTAACTTATTAGTCATATTCCTTTTCTAGTCACCTCCATTACTACTCTAACCTCATTGCCTAAGGTCGTCCCTTTTGATCCAACCACTATTTGTTTATCGATGATTATGTTGGGGGAATGAAATCCCCTCATTTCCTTGCCCATCCCTTTCTCTTCCACCAAATTTTCTTCCAACTTGGTTCAATAGATTGGAGAAAATCTACCCACTTCTAGGCTACCAAAAATTCGAAACCTTGGTAGAGCTCATTTTTCTCAATCTTTTTGAATGTTTCTTCATCACACAATTCTAAAAACCAGGGTTTTGTGGAAAGACAACAAGAACTCTAGAAACTTGTGGAAATAGACAAGCTCTGTAAAACCATCGAGTCCACATTTTTGACAATTTGAACCATAAAGAGTATAGTTATAGCATAATGTAGTTAGACGAAACACATTTTGATGATTGTGTTTGTTAGACTTGAAGCTCTAAAAATCTCACAATGTTTTTTTGAACTTTCCTTCGATCACAAGGAAAATCAAGTTCTTCTCCTTTCCCTAATTGTGCAATAGGTCTAAAGCTCAAGGAAATCAACATATGTTTAGGGGCTTGCATTATACCAAATAATAATCAAACTATCTTGATATTTGTGAGGCCCCTCAATGATATATAAGAAAAAGCATCACACCAATGATTGCATTAATTCATCAAATAAGAAAACTAGTACAATAAAGTGTGTCTCTAACATGAACTTTAGTAATTACATAAGGAATGCACAAATGATTGCTTCATTCTCTATATGCTTGTAAATTCTCAATATGTTCATGCAAACAATAATTGAACTATCTAGCTTTTACTCGATTTCTCTTGAATGTTGTGTAATCATTGGATGCCTAAATGAACTAGGGTGCTTGTATATTTATAGATGAATTTATTTCAAAATTGGACCATATTGGTGCATGAGTCAACATTCAACAATTGAAAATGCAAAAAGGCATGATAAGGTTCACATGGGTAATAGGAAAAAGGGCCAAAAAATAAAGCCTACTAAAATCATGTACTTGACACTTATAGTAAAAGGAGCAAAATATGGCCGAATATGGGGGAAGGAAGAACCTAGCTGGGAGATGTGTATGGACCTATAGAAGTCAATAATGACATTAGTAATACCTAATTTAGACCAATAATCAACAAATGTACAAACATACTTAAAACATGTAATCTAATGACTAACAAATAAATAGAGCCTTTTTTTTTTATTGAAGGTGGAAATAATAAAAATTTTATTTATCACCAGGTTTGGTTTTAAATTATTGTTGCATGTCAAATAAAAAATTATTAACTTAGATCTTCTATGTCACTGTAAAATCTAATATTTCATATATAATTTTTTATGTTTTCTTTCTACATATATAAATAAGTTTAATATTTTTATTGATTATACATACTTAAAAAATTATATGGTTTTCTAAAATTTTAACATGTAATCAATCGTCTACTACTACTTAATTTCTTTCCTAGTTATATATGGACAAACTCGTAAAAAAAAGCTCACATATCACCAATTTTCAATTTTGTTTGTTAGTGTTGGTGCACGAACGATCAACTTTCTTTGACTTAATGAAAAAGACTAGACTAATACTTATTTAAAGAGCATTTTAAGGTGTAGAAACGAAGAAGAAGATTAAAAATAAGACTTATTATACCTTATTTAAAATCAATAAAATGTCATATGATTCCTAAAAAATGTCTTTCTCCATATGATTCAAATTAAGAAAAAACAACCGTTAAAAGGAGACGAGGTAAAACGGCGTTAAGAAATAAACGTGTGCTAAAACACCGTTTAATGAATTCAAAATCAAGGTTATAATGCTATAATTGTGAAGAAGAATATTTGAGTCTCTTATTTTCAGGGGTTTTCTCATGTTTTCTGTGAAATTGTTTCAGGTGTTCATATTATGCATTTTTCTCTGATCGTTTCTTTTTCTGCGGTGGTTTTGTTTTTTTTATGAGTATTGTTTCAGCATGGCCATGCTAGTGAGTCTGTGTTGTTTTGCTGTGCATATTTGTTTCATTGTGTGTTTAATTATGCATTTCTGCATTATTGTTTTTGTTTTTTTTTTGTATTGGTTGTGGTTTTGTTTTGGGAGGTTTGTGGTTTTTTTGGGAGGTTTTGGTTTTGTTTGGGAGAGCTAGCAGCAGAGGAGGCAAGAGAATGGCTGGACAAATAAAGGAATGGCAGGACAGAAACTTCTTCCAGGTATTCATCTTAAATTTACTCGACATACCTTTGTTTTTATTTTCTTAATTAGCTAGCTATTTTTTTCCTTGTGTGTTTATATCTGCTCTGTTAACTATTAGTTTATTTAGATTTCCCTTTGGTATTTGAGTACATTCTGGATAGGATCTAGGGTTTTGTGTTAATTGTTGCTACCTGCTCAAAATATTTTTTAGTTTTCAGATTGATTTCCTAATATTTCTTCATTAGCTAGTGTTGTTAATGTATTCAAACCATAAGTTAATGCCAGACACAGGCACAAGGTTTGGTTTAAAATGCTCCTTCGCTTCAAAATAACTTATGGGACAAGTCTTTATTAAATTAATTTCTTAAGATTTTCTGCACTAGTTAGCTTTACTAATGTTTCATATTGTTTTCAATACATTATCATTTCTTTGTACTTGTTGTCTTGGCTTTGCTTCTTATGGTTTCCCTTTGTTATGACTGTGTTGCCCAGATCTGGATTTCAGATCCTCATCTAGATTTCAGTCTTGTTTTTGAGTATGTGTTGTACATGGCATAGGGTTTTATGTGAAATGTTGCAGCCACTTCAAAATATTTTTAGAAAGGTTATTTTTATACTAATTTCCTAATATTTCTGCTCTAGTTAGCTTTGTTAATATTTTCCCCTATTTTCAGTATATGCTAATGTGCTTATAGTATGTTGCGCAAGGCCACAATCACCAAACAAAGCTTGTATAGAGCTAGTTCTTTGTATTTCATGACTTGACTAGTTTTTTATCCATTAACATCATACTCTAAGCTCAATGCTACTTCAAATCTCTTGCTATGATGACCTTGTATATGTTGATTTCTTTTCAGAATGCTTTCTATATTTATCTTGTTTACATTATTTTTCTCATACTTCTTACCCTAGGCAGTTTGTTTTCTGCTCCTTATATTTTGTTTTCTTATTGGTTTACATTGTTTTTCTCATACTTCTTACCCTAGGCATTTTATTTTCTGCAAATTGAATCACTTATACACAAATCACGATCTTGATCCAACTTATATCTCTAAATGTATACACTTGCCAAACACATTTATAAAAACATCATGTAATTCAAAAATATTATTCCAATGATATTAAAATCTTTGTTTTGTTTTTCAAATGATGTCTTGATCCAACTTATATCTCTAAATGTATACACTTACCAAACGCATTTATAAAAACATCATGTAATTCAAAAATATTATTCCAATGACATTAAAATCTTTGTTTTGTTTTTCAAATGATGTCTGAATTGAACATTGGAAATTTGGCTATTAAATATTAAATACATATTGCTCCTACATCCACATAACCTACCTTTGCTTTCTTGAAAACTATGGTATACCTCTTCAAAAATACTTAATTCTAGAGCATTATTTTCACACATTTCTTCTATCTCTTGTTCTTCCTTGTGTAGTTTTGGCCTCAAATTCCAATACAGCTGAACAATTTACATCAATATACTACTTGAATTAACAAAGATCAATTTATCTTTCAAATCCCTTTTTCTTAAGGTGAAAATATCCAGTTTGACTTGATAAAATCATTTAGAAATACATTTTTCCATGTTAGCTTTCAGTTCAAAGTTGTCATGAGTATTAGATCTATGAGCTGCTAGATATTGCCTGGCACGTAGATAAGGAATTGGACCTTTTGCTTTTTGATATACCATATTTCCCCAACATGAAAGATCAAAGCCAATATATCAAACGAAACTATTAGCATGCTAGTAAAGTGTAATAAAATATCATTGGTAGGTATTAAACTGTCAAATATACTTTATCCAGTAATTACTTTCTTGGATGGGACTTTGAATAAACCCCTGAAAAGTGCCAAAAATTCTGAAAACTACATTCTTCGTCCTAATTTAAAGTTTGGTTTACCTTCAGAGCTTTTATGTTGTCCCTGATGCCCATCATTCACTTTTAGTTTATGCTATGTCTATTAGTACTATATCATATGATAGTAGAAATTGGACCCTGAGTTTATATCATGTACCAAATGACACAATTTTTTAAGGAAAAAGATTTGAACTGTCATTAATTGGAGTATTGTAGTGACAATACCACCCAAAATAATTGGCTATCATCTACAAACATAACAAGGATTAAAAACAACAATGGCAGAAATAAAAAGTGGAGCTCTTCATGTCTTACGCCAGTTGAGTTTAATTTCTTATCTCTTAGAATGTCAAACACTTAGTAGACTATTCTTTGGAATCTTGACCACCAAAATTTCCATGAAAGCATGAGTTGTTGGTTCACTCAATCATTCTCTGATGCTACTGTTGCAGGGATTGTGCCAATAATTGTGATATCATGCAAGGTGAATAATCTTTCACTTGTGAACTTTGTTACGTCTATCCATTTATTGTTTTTCATATTGTTTGTATGCTTAAAATGCTTTTTATGAGATTACAGGTTCTTTCGCAAGTATTGGAATGCCAAATTTGGCTATTGCAAGGACTTTGCAATAGTACATGACAAGTATCATATGATCATCATTATTATTTTAGGAACTGATTCAAGTTTGTATTTACAATTTCTGTTCTGGAGTGCATGGTTTTGATTGCTTTACTTATTTATTTTTCACCCCAGTTTTTCCCATCTTAATTTGTAAGTATGTGTATTAATTGAACAAAACTAACTACTCTAGCTAGAAAACCATGTAGCTGCGATGTTATTCACAACAATAGTATCATTATTTTCAAAGATAAGTATCTCTAATTTTCAAATCTCAAGTATCTTGTGACTGTTGGACTTATATCCCTCTAATTATCATTCTTGATTTAATAGTGACAATCTGATTTGGAATTTTGAGCTTCTTGTATTGCTTACATATCTTTGAGACTATCACTCTACCCAAACAATGTTTCCAAAGATAATAATTTTAGCTGTGTAGATATTTTAGAACTCATTAGTGTATGGCTAATGATCTATTATGTCTTCTTTTCCTACGAAATACTAGACTCACTGCTCATATTATAACATTCTAATACTTGTATTTGCTGATGCAGAGCATAGATGAATGTAAATTTAGAGAGCTTATGATCAATCAAAACTGTTAGAAGAGGTAATACTTTCTTTGCAAGTGTGTAAATTTAAACATATTGTTGTGTTTTGGGATGTTTCTATGTATCAAGACGATATTCTTGTGTTACATTTATATCATCAAATTTGAGATTTCCCAGATAGCTCTGCAAAAAGCATACAAGACTACATTACAAAGGCCCTAGCTGTCTTTAGTGACAGTGCAGTGGGAGCAGATGCTGCAAGATAGAAGTATAAGAAAATGGTCCAGATTTCCTTGAAGAAGCAATTTGAGGTAAACATCAAACACAGTTATAAATGGTAATACTTTCTTTGCAAGTGTGTAAATTTAAGCATATTTGTGTTTTGGGATGTTTCCATGTATCAAAACGATATTCTTGTGTTATATTTGCATCATTGAATTTGAGATTTTCCAGATAGCTCTGCAAAGAGCATACGAGACTGTGATACAAAGGCCCCAACTTGCTTTATTGACAGTGCAGTGGGAGTAGATGCTGAAAGAAGTATAAGAAGATGGTCTAAATTTCCTTGAAGAGGCATTTTGAGGTAAACATCAAACATGGTTGTAAATGCTTCAATTTCCAAATTAGCTTGCTTTTTTACAATTTTGAGGAAAAAACCTCAATTTCAAGATAATATGTAGGAACGATAAAAGGTGTAGTTCTAAAGAAAAGTAAACATTTCAAATAGGGTTATGCATGTTATATTAATCTTTCTTTTTAGCGTTTTTCAATTTGCTTGTGCAATGTTATTGCACATACTCTTCACTAGATATGTACTCCCCACTCCCAAATATGAAAATTGATTGTGGATAAAATACTCTCTTAGATCAGCAATAGATTGTAATCCAAGATTTTCGAAGGTTACTTAAAGTACACATCCATGCTTTGAGTTTGAAGTAGTGACCATCCATTCCAGTTCATTCCCAAAAGTTGATGAAGAGACCATTGCCAACAAGCCAAGGTGAGGTGTTTAGAAAAACACTCTTTGTCAGATATGTACCCCCACTCCCAAATAAGAACAATGAATGTGGATAAAATACTCACTTGGATCAGAAATAGATTGTATCCCTTGATTTTGGAGGCTTACTTGAAATACATGTAAATTTGTGCTTTGAAGTGGCGACCCTCCATTTCAGCTGCATTCCCAAATGTTGATAGAGAGACCATTGCATTTAGTTAGAAAGAAAACACTCATACTAACTTTAAGATGTTTTGTCGTCCCTAAAAGGCATGATTGGCATTTAATTACTTGTAGACTATCTGTTGGGCATATAAGATATTTTTGTCGTATAATGTTGCTCCAAACAGCCTAAGGTTTTTGCCAAAGATGCAAGGCATTTTGCTTGGCAAGAGCCTCATTGAAATGGGAGAGACTGGATTGCTAGGCCTCCATGGAGCTTTTGGCTTGCAGATTTTTTTCCCATGAAACAAGAAGATATTCATGCTGAACTGATACCAAAAGAATTTATGTTGAACTGATACCAAAATACACTCTACATTCAGAGGAAGGAAATGCATTTGTTTAAATGGATTGCTTGTAAAACTATTTTTAGTAACTACAATTTACCTGTGAGTCTAACGAGAGATAACTTTGTTTGTAGCTGAAATACTTGGATACCGATACGACAATATAGAGGGCTAGATACAGATACAATACATATCCAATACGGATATGACCCTGGATACGGTTAGGACAAGGATGAATACATCAACAAACGTATCAGGCAGTATCTGGACTGTCAGGCCGTATCTTGGGTGTATCCAAGGCCAAAAACATGTTTTTCCTACTTCTTTTAACATTAAAACATAAAATGACCTGGTTTTAAAAAAAAACTATAGAACCCTACAAAAAACAGCAGGGTCTGATCTTGAGGACAAATCTGACCAGGAGGAACAAACACAGTTGACTCAAATACTCTTTATGACTTTATCGGATCACTTACAGACATTCAATTCTGGACAAAGAATGATTGTGACAGAAAAGCTAAATCCTACCCACAAATCTGATTTTCAATTTTGTGCTGCAATAAAGCCAGAAAATAAGATCAGTAGCTCATGATATACATGCATCTTCTATTTTAATGGTCACACAAGGATTCAAATCCTGCTGCATTTTTGTGTAATTATAAAATTTAGTATTCATTATGACATTTCATTTGGCAATATTAAGTTGGCATTATATAGATTATCAGTAGTGTTTTATGGTTATTTTGTTTTTATATGCATATTAGGTGTTAATTCTTATTTATTAGGCAAAAATGTATATATTTTTGTGCTTTTGAATCCAAAGCCATATCTGGGGGTTGGGGGTAAATTTTTCTGTATCTGCATATCGTATTCTTCGTATTTGATACCCATATCCGAAATGTAATGGCCTAATTAGCTGAAAAATAAAGTCATCCCATAATCTGATTGTATTCTTCATAGAATAGGCATGATTCTAGAGATTTCCTTTCACCACTTGCGAGTGACACTAATAAACATGGGACAATGCAAGTTGATGGTTTCTTAGAATAGAGAGCAAATATTTGATTTCATTCAGTATAAATGTTGAGAAGAGAAGTGTGTCATCTGAAAAATGAAATTTTGTATATCCATGATCCATAGCTGGGAGACAAGAGTGTGGCAAAGTGTATCTCCTATTATTATAAATGGATACGGCTAAGACGAAATGAGCTCCCATTTAACCATTTATAGAAATTGAGAACATAGGTGTTTTGATACAGTTGGTGACCCATTCAATTATTGCCTCATTGAAACTGAAAGCTTGTAGAGTGTTGACAATCATTTTTCAACAGCATCGATCATATGCCTTGGAAACTTCCAGTTTTATTAATAGCCCTGGTCTACTTTGAATTACAATAATGCTATATTCTATTAGTCTTCCCTCCACAAATTTATACTGGCAGATAGAGATGATTTTAGGCAGAGGCGGTTTGAGCCCGTTGCTATTAACTTTGATAAAATTTTGTACATCTTATTGCACAAAGCAATTGGCCTATACTCATCAAGCTGATCTGTTGTAGTTTATTTGGAAGTAGGAACAGTTTCGTCTCATTCACTTTTACAGCATTTCCTTGTTCCTCCGTGATTCCTCAACTGACTTCAAAAACTAGAAAACCATCTAGACCTATTTCTTTGTCTGGTTGAAAAAATAAGACTATTGATTTGCTTTCACGCTCTGTGATGGGATATTCTGAAGGAGGTCCTGCAATGCAAGCGATTGTGCATTATTGTTTGCTCCTTTTGTGAGTGTTGTCTGAAAGAATTCCATAGCAAAAGTTATAATTTCCTTCTGACCAGTGAGAAGAGATCCATCTTCCAATTTTTATTTGATAGAGAGAGTTGGTATTTTGTCTTCTCATGGTAGTCTCGTTTTCCCTAGACCTCTGGCACCAGTATATTTCTCTGCCTTTTTATTTACCATGGATAGTTTTTGAATGAAACGATAATAGTGTATTGAAACACGTCTCTAATCTACTGTTGTATTTGCTTCAACCTGACAATGAAGATTTAATGTCTGTTAAAAAATACCCAAAAACTGCCTTGTGCTGAAATTTCAAATTTGCTTTGAGATATTTGAGTCTCAATACAAACCTAACATTTTTCAGAATGAGATTTGCGTGACATCTGGGCAGCCAGGTAGATGGTCCAAGAGATGGACCAATGATCAGAAAAAATAGAGTCTTCTCACCCTTGTTGTAAATTGCTGAGCAAGCCACTTTTCTTAAATTAAAATTATGTCAATTGTGTCTGCCGTCAAAGAGATGGGCCAATGATCAGACAAAGTAGATTCTTCTCACCCTTGTTGTAAATTATAGAGCAGTGAGCCACTTTTCTGAAATTAAATTCTGTCAATTGTTTCTGCTGTCAAATATAACCTTTTCTATCTACATCACGTATAGGTTTTGTGGGTTAATCTTTGTAATCTGATTTTTGATTTGTTTTAAATCAAAATTCTATGATTACACAAAGGGGAATATAGATATTTACACTGTTGAGACTTATTTGGAATTCATAGGAACATAAATTAGCCATACACCCCACTGAAGTGTTTCATCCAAAGAGAGGAAATACCTCATCTACTCCAGTGAATTAGAATTCTTGTCTCTGGGAAGAGTGTTGTGTGTTTTCTGCCCCAAATGCTTACAAATTAAAGGGTCTTGGTGATGCTTATATACATATCAAAATAAGTTTAGATGAAATCAATGCTTGTTTGGGGCACCAATACATATTCCATGAGAGTATCTGCATCACGTGACTGACTGGAAGTCATAGGTGCTCGTCTCCAAAGGGGAATAAGTACCATTGATTTTTGGTGTCTAGATTTGCATCAGTTTTGAAATCATTCCCTCTTCTTCTCCAGCTGGTTCTACAAATCTATTGATAGATTTTCATTTTTTCTTTAGCTCCAACTTGTTTGCAGGGTCCCAAATACCTACACCGTTACACGTGTGGAATTAGATCCAAGGCAGTGAGCTGTTTATGGAGACTTTTTTCTTCTTTTATTATTAGGCCACGAAGCACACTTGTGTTTGTATAGAAGTGTAAAGAAAGATCGAATTCTGCAGATTCATCAAAATACATGCGGGTGTACCCAGGCCATCGAGAATGTCCTAGATGAATCTGCAACATATCAGGGTTAAAAACACAGTTTTTATTTAAATTTTATTTTTCAGCGTTACCTAGGATGAGGGAGAAGGGGACAAAGGGGATTTCTCAAATTTTGGGGATGGTTGTTAAACTAATATATAAAAGTTAGTATTTAAATATTTTAATTTTATTCAATAAAATTTAGGGATTTAAATTGTATTTTATGTACTTTCAAGATTATAATTGAATGTTTTTGGTAAAAATAAAAGTTTTTTAAAGTAAAAACATCAAATTTATTTTGAAAGATTTAAAAATAGGGGATGCCCCCTCTAACTCCTCAGGCTCCCGGAATATTTGGGATGTCACTGAAATCTTGGAAATGTTCCCCTGCATAACACTGGCTGAAACATAGCTATAAAAAAAAAACACTATGTAAATTATTTGTAATTATGATCAACAGAATCGTTAACAAGCTACATGCATGATAATCATCATGTAAATGATTTATTTATTTAGTATAATTATTCAGATTCTCTAGAGTGAACCAGGGTTATTCTAATTTTCATTTTACTCAACCATGATCATTTCTAAGAATAGTATATGAAAGAATTTTATTTTAAAAGTTGGAAATTCCCATAGTTCAAGCGAAAGTTTTATGATCTCAATCCCCATAACTACCTAGAAATCCATATGACCCAACCAAGTCATAGAATACAGTTCTTTATCACTCTAAATGCATATTGTGTGGTTGCCCTAACTTTTGTTGTTTTTTATATAAATAATATGTGGTTATTAACTTATTTCCTTTTTATTAGGTTAAAATTTATAGATTTTATATCTTTGTATGGTTTTTTATCCAAGGTGTACCTTGTCAATACGTATCCAAAAAGAATCGGCAACTTAGGGATATCCGTATCCAATATGACCATATTCGGTGTATCACCTTCTAATCCCCATAGAACAACAATGGGGTTGATTGAAGAAACCGACAATTCTTTGTCTTAATATTTAGTGTATCACCTTATAATCCCCATAGAACAACAAAGGGGTTGATTGAAGAAACTGACTATTCTTTGTCTTAATACTGAAGAAGTGGATGTTCTCAGTCAAGAGTTTGGTACCATTCAATGCCCACTCATGTCCAGTATTAACCATTATGGCAAAGGCTTTTCCAAGATTATTATAGATCCTAGCATAAGTCAACATTCTGGGCTTCTTAACTCAAAGGAAGCAATGTAGTCCTTGATTGCTGAACCAATTTTCTTGAAAGGTGATTCCTCTCAGTATTCAGTAGGAACTTAGGAAGTAAGGGCAAATAGACTTATTCTGACATAGTGTTGGGTAGATCCTCTGCGGGGTTGAAGACTCAGGAGAAGTGTTTCATCAAGTGTCAAGCCTTTTTAAGGAACCAGCAGCCTAACGGCAAAACTAGTCTTTTCCAAGCTTTGTGGGAAAATTACCATAAAGTGATTAGGATTTTTTCAACAGAGTCGGTGAATTTCTAATTCTTCTAACCTGCAAATCTGGGAGGCATCCGCATCACATCTATTTTTCATTTCCTTCATTGAGAAAGAAACTTTGGGGTATCCATTTTCAAATGACAGCCACTCTCCTTCTTTGTAGGGGTCCATTAAAGAGAGTCTTTTTTGGCGTACTTACTAATTTTTTCTATACATACCTGGGGTGCATCCTTGAGACAACTGATCAATGAGGCAAAAATTGATCAGCAAATATGAGAATTGATTGTGGATAAAATACTCTCTTAGATCAGCAATAGACTGTAATCCAAGATTTTCAAAAGTTACTTAAAGTTGACCATCCATTCCAGCTGCATTCCAAAAAGTTGATGAAGAAACCATTGCCAACAAGCTAGGTGAGGTGTTTAGAAAAAACACACATATATACTCTTTGTCAGATATGTACCCCCGCTCCCAAATAAGAACATTGAATGTGGATAAAATACTCAGTTGGATCAGATATAGATTGTATTCCTTGATTTTGGAGGTTTACTTGAAGTACACATAAATTTGTGCTTTAAAGTGGTGACCTTCCATTCTAGCTGCATTCCCCATGTTGATAGAGACCATTGCATTTAGTTAGAAAGAAAACACCCATACTAACTTTAAGATGTTTTGTCATCCCTAAAAGGCATGATTGACATTTAGTTACTAGTGGACTATTTGTTGGGCATATAAGATATTTTTGTCGTATAATATTGCTCCAAACAGCCTAAGGTTTTTGCCAAAGATGCAAGGCATTTCATTTGGCAATAGACTCATTGAAATGGGAGAGACTGTGGATTGCTAGGCCTCCATGGAGCTTTTGGCTGGAATTTTTTTTTCCAATGAAACAAGCAAATATTGATAGTTTATATTGAGTTCCTTCCCCTTACAAAACAATTTATGCTGAATTGATACCAAAGTACACTCTACATTTAGATAAAGGACATAAGATAAGATGAGAGAAGATAATTATATTAATGTCCAACGATTGACCACAAAAGTAGGTCAAAGGACTGCAAAGTACAAATGTGTCCATATAAAGCGGGAAACCAAAACAAAGGTTTTTGAAAAGAAGTACAAAATAAGAGGTTAGAGACTAAAAACGAAGTGAGGATGGAAACCCTAAGGTTTCCAAAGAAGTACAGAAACATGAGAAGGGGAGAAGAAGAGAAGGAAGAATACCCAGAAAGAGGCAATGGAATGCCTATCCGGAATAGCGGATAGTGGACACATCTCTCCTAACATCACAGCCGATTGGAAGAAACTCAAGATAGTGTGATGATCCGAAGATGAGGAAGAGGAGGTGAGATGACGAGATCTCCCTTGTGCTGCTGTCTTGCAAAACTAGTATGCCTCAAGGGCCTGGTGGATCTAGTCCGCCCTCTGGTACTGGGATTGGTATAATAGTGCTGTGAGATATCGGGGTAAAAATGGACACCTTGAACCGAATTGATGTGGAGTGTGATGTTGGGTTGGTATCGATCTGGCACTTAGTGCCTCTCTCCGAGGGTAAGGACGGAAAGAAAGAAGTGATCCTCTGGGGAGAGTCTACTCTGTTAAGTGTTAGAATAGTGTGATCCCGAAGCCTAAGAGCCTCCTCCGTATATAAAGCCAGAACTTCTGATCAACATATATGAAAAAAAGTAAGTGTACAGGTCCCCCTGAAGAGACAATGGAACCTCCCCCTAATCTCATAGTAGATGGGACAATGAAGATGAAGTGGCTTCCATCTCGACCTCCTGAAGATTGCATAGCTGGCAAGTCCTATCTGACCGATCAATCTGGTGGTCCGTCTCAATCCGAAGCCTATGAGAACCCACTCTGAACTGACCCAAGGGGATGTGAAGAGCATGCATCCAATGGCGAAGGGTATACTAAGGACGGATAATAAGCCCATCTCTCAACTCCAAGAAGTGCTCCACATAGAAAGCCATCTTTGGGCGTAACCCACCATGAGGGTTCACCCAAGTAGTGTGGATGAACTGTCTGTAAATATCCTCTCTGATGATCCTGTTCAACTCCTGTTTGGAAGGTAGGAGATGAGCTCGTGCGTCCATGGAGTATCGAAAGGAGGGAGACAATCCATCCTAATACCCATTGACATCAGGAGAGCAGAAGCCCCAACGTACCAACAACGAGTGTGACCTAGAGAGTCAAAAGGGCAATGCTCTTTGAGAATAGTATGCTAAATACGGGTACTTGTCCCTCCCCTCCATCGAGTTAGCAAAACTTGATACGATGCAAAAAGGAAACCAAGTCAAAATGGTCTCCAATTTGAAAGGATGGGACCCAAAATCTGCAAGAATGATGTGATGGAGAAGTGTCTGGACTCTCTTGGCTGAAGCTTGAAGCTCTATTTTTAGTAACTACAATATTCCTGTGAGTCTAACAAGATAACTTTGTTTATAGCTGAAATACTTGGATACCGATACGGAAGTATACATGGCTTACTTGAAGTACATGTAAACCTGTGCTTTGAGATGGTGACCTTCCATTCCAGCTACATTCCCAAATGTTGATAGAGAGACCGGAAACCAGGTCAAAAATGGTCACCAGTTTGAAAGGACGGGACCCAAACTCTGCAAGAATGATGCGATGGAGAAGTGTCACTCTCTAAGCTAATTTTTTTAAAGGGATTTATTGTTTTTTTAGTAACATATACCTGTGATTCTAACAAGATAACTTTGTTTGTATTAGCATTTAAGAGCTTACTTGAAATACATGTAAATCTGTGCTTTGAAGTGGCGACCCTCCATTCCAGCTGCATTCCCAAATGTTGATAGAGATACCATTGCATTTAGTTAGAAAGAAAACACTCATACGAACTTTAAGATGTTTTGTCGTCCCTAAAAGGTATGATTGCATTTAAACAACCCTAAGGTTTTTGCCAAACATGCAAGGCATTTTTTGGCAAGATGCTCATTGAAATGGGAGAAACTGGATTGCTAGGCCTCCATGGAGCTTTTAGATTGCAGATTTTTCCCATGAAACAAGAAGATATTCATGTTGAACTGATGCCAAAAGAATTTATGCTGAACTGATACCAAAGTACACTCTACATTCAGAGGAAGGAAATGCATTTGTTTAAATGGATTGCTTGTAAAACTGTTTTTAGTAACTACAATTTACCTGTGAGTCTAACGAGATAACTTTATTTGTAGCTGAAATACTTGGATACCGATACGGAAGTATACAGGGCTAGATACGGATACAATACATATCCAATATGGATTCGGCCCTAGATACAGTCAGGACAAGGATGAATACATCTACAAACGTATCAGGCATTATCTGGACTGCCAGGCTGTATCTTGGGTGTATCCAAGGCCAAAAACAAGGTTTTCCTACTTTTCAACATTAAAACATAAAATGGCCCAGTTTATTTTAAAAAAAACTATGGAACCCTACAAAAAACAGCAGGGTCTGATCTTGAGGACAAATATGACCAGGAGGGAACAAACACAGTTGACTCAAATACTCTTTATTGGATCACTTACAGACATTCAATTCTGGACAAAGAATGATTGTGACAGAAAATCTAAATCCCACCACAAATCTGATTTTCAATTTTGTGCTGCAATAAAACCAGAAAATAAGATCAGTAGCTCATGATATACATGCATCTTCTTTTTAATGGTCACGCAAGGATTCAGACCCTGCTGCATTTTTGTGTAATTATAAAATTTAGTATTCATTATGACATTTGTGACATTTCATTTGGCATTTAGTTGGCATTATATAGATTATCAGTAGTGTTTTATGGTTATTTTGTTTTTATATGCATATTAGGTGGTTAATTCTTATTTATTAGGCAAAAATTATATATTTTTGTACTTCTGTATCCAAAGCCATATATGGAGGGTTGGGGGCAATTTTTGCTGTATCTGCGTATCAGATTCTTCGTATTTGATACCCATATCCGAAATGTATTGGCCTAATTAGCTGAAAAATAAAGTCATCCCATAATCTGATCGTATTCTTCATAGGAAGGGAAAATCAAAATAGTGAAGAAGAAAATTGCCTTTTTGGAGTGGCATAATTCTAGAGATTTCCTTTCACCGCTTGCGAGTGACACTAATAAACATGGGACAATGCAAGTTGATGGTTTCTTAGAATAGAGTGCAAATTTTTTATTTCCTTCAGTATGAATGTTGAGAAGAGAAGTGTGTCATATGCAAAATGAAATTTTGTATATCTATGTCCATGATCCATAGCTGGGAGACGAGAGTGTGGCAAAGTGTCTCTCCTTAATTATAAATAGATACGGATAAGACGAAATGAGCTCCCATTTGACCATTTATAGAAATTGAGAACATAGGTGCTTTGATATAGTTGGTGATCCATTCAAGTACTGCCTCATTGAAACTGAAAGCTTGTGGAGTGTTGATGATCATTTTTTGACAGCATCAATCATATGCCTTCAAAACTTCTAGTTTTATTAATAGCCCTGGTCTACTTTTGAATTGCGCTTATGTTTTCTTTTATTTGTCTTCCGCAGATAGAGATGATTTTAGGCAGAGGCAGTTTGAGCTCGTTGCTATTAACTTTGATAAAATTTTGTACATCTAAACTTGTTCACAAAGCAATTGGCCCATACTCATCAAGCTGTCTCAGCATTAATTTTTGTAAGTAGGAACAGTTTCATCACATTCACTTTTTAAAGCATTTTCTTGTTCCTTCGTGATTCCTCAACTGACTTCAAAAGCTAGAAAGCCATCTAGCCCTGTCGCTTTGTCTGGTTGAAAAGAGAAGACTATTGATTTGGTTCATGCTCTGTGATGGGTTTCATCAAATAACCATTTTCAAATTAAATGTGGGATATTCTGAGGGAGGTCCTGCAGTGCAAGCGATTGTGCATTATTGTTTGCTCCTTTTGTGAGTGTTGTATGAAAGAATTCCATAGCAAAAGTTAGAATTTCCTTCTGACCAGTGAGAAGAGATCCATCTTCCAATTTTTATTTGATAGAGAGAGTTGGTATTTTGTCTTCTCTGTGCTGATTTATGAAAATATCTGGTGTTGGCATCACTCATGGTAGTCTAGTTTTCCCTAGACCTCTGGCACCAGTATATTTCTCTGCCTTTTTATTTACCATGGATAGTTTTTGAATGAGAGGCTAATAGTGTATTGAAACACGTCTCTAATCTGCTGTTGTATTTTGCTTCAAGCTGACAATGATGAGTTAATGTCTGTTAAAAAAATACCCAAAAACTGCCTTATGCTGAATCTTTAAATCTTCTTTGAGATATTTGAGTCTCTATACAAACCTAACATTTTTGAGAATGAGATGGGCGTGACATCTGGGCAAGCCAGGTAGATGGTCCAGAGACAGGCCAATGATCAGACAAAGTAGAGTCTTCTCACCCTTGCTGTAAATTGCAGAGCAGTGAGCCACTTTTCTGAAATTAAATTCTGTCAATTGTTTCTGCTGTCAAATATAACATTTTCTATCTACATCTTGTATAGGTTTTGTGGGTTAATCTTTGTAATCCGATTTTTGATTTGTTCTAAATCAAAATTCTATGTTTATGATTTATAGATATTTACAGTGTAGAAACTGATTTGGAATTCATAGGATCATAAATTAGCTATACTCCCCACTGAAGTGTTTCATGCAAAGAGAGGAAATACCTCATGTTACTCCAGTGAATTAGAATTCTCGTCTCTGAGAAGAGGTTTGTGTGTTTTCTGCCCCAAATCCTTACAAATTAAAGGGTTTATGGTGATGCTTATATGCATAGACATATCAAAATAAGTTTAGAAAAATCAATGTTTGCTGGGGGCACCAATACATATTCCATGAGAGTATCTGCATCATGTGACTGACTGGAAGTCATAGGTGCTTCTGTCTCCAAAAAGGGAATAAGTACCTTTGATTTTTGGTGTCTAGATTTGCAGCAGTTTTGAAATCATTACCTTCTTCCAGCTGGTTCTACAAGTCTATTGATAGATTTTCATTTTTTCTTTGTCTCCAACTTGTTTGCAGGGTCCCAAATACCTAAAATAGATCTTCGCTGTAAATTGCAGAGCAGTGAGTTGTTTTCGAAAATTAAATTCTGTCAATTGTTTCTGCTGTCAAACATAACATTTTCTATCTACATCATTGTGGTTTGTGGGTTAGATCTTTAATCCGATTTTGATTTGTTCTAAATCAAAATTCATCCAGATACATGGGATATTTACAGTGTCTGATTTGTTCAGATGAATCATAAATTAGCTTACTCCCCACTGTAGTGTTTCATGCAAAGAGAAATTACCTCATGTACTCCAGTGAATTAGAATTCTCAATCTCGGGGAAGAGGTTGTGTGTTTTCTGCCCCAAATCCTTACAAATTAAAGGGATGGTGATGCTTATATACATATCAAAATAGTTTAGATTGAAATCAATTTTGTTTTTATTCCATAAAAGTATCTAGGTGATTGACTGAAGTCATAGGTGCTCGTCTCCAAAGGGGAATAAGTACCTTTGATTTTTGGTGTCTAATTTGCATCTGTTTTGAAATCATTCCCTTCTTCTTCAGCTGGTTCTACAAGTCTATTGATAGATTTTCATTTTTTCTTTTTAAAACTTGTTTGCAGGGTCCCAAATACTCAGATGTGTGCAAATTAGATGCAGGAAGTGAGCTGTTTATGGAGACTTTTTGCTTCTGTTATAATAGGCCACAAGTCACATTGTGTTTGTATAGAGTGTAAAGAAAGATTAAATTCTACAAATTCATCCAGATACATGCGGGTGCGCCCAGGCAATCAAGAATGTGTCCCAGATGAATCTGCAACAAATCAGGTTTAAAAACATTTTTTATTTAAATTTTATTTCTTTACCGAATGAGGGACGAGGGGACACAGGAATTTCTCAAATTTTGAGGATGGTTGTTAAAATAATATATAAAAGTTGATATTGAAATATTTTAATTTTATTCAATAAAATTTAGGGATTTAAATTGTATTTTAGGTGCTTTCAAGATAAATTGAATGTTTTTAGTAAAAATAAAAGTTTTTTAAAAATAAAAATATCAAATTTATTTTGAAAGATTTAAAAATAAGGGATGTCCCCTCTAACTCAGGTTTGGAACATTTGGGATGCCACTGAAATCTTAGGGACGTGCCCTTGTATAACATAGGCTGAAACATAGTTATCAAAAATAAGAAAAAAACACAATGTAAATTATTTGTAATTATGCTCAATAGAATCATTATGTGCATTAATCGTTCATGATTTATCATGTACAATTATTCAGATTCTCTAGAGTGAACCAGGGTTATTCTGATCTTGATTTTACTCGACCATGATCATTTATAAGAGTAGGATATGAAAGCATTTTATTTTTAAAGTTGGACATTCCCATAATTCAAACAAAAGTTTTATGATCTCAATCCCCATAACTACCTAGAAATCCATATGACCCAACCAAGTCATAGAATACAGTTCTCTATCACTCTAAATGCATACTGTATGGTTGCCTGAACTTTTGTTGTTTTTTATATGAATAATATGTGGTTATTTCCTTCTTATTAAGCTAAAATTTATAGATTTTAAAATCTTTGTATAGTTTTATCCAAGTTGTACCTTGCCCATACGTATCCAAAAAGAATCGGAAACTTAGGGATATCCATATCCAATGTCATCTTCTAACCCCATAGAACAACAAAGGGGTTGACTGAAGAAACTGATTGTTCTTTGTCTTAATACTGATGAAGTGGATGTTCTCAGTCAAGAGTTTGGTACCATTCGATTCCCACCCATGTCCAGTATTAACCAGTATGGAAAAGGCTTTGCCAAATCCAGATTATTATAGATCCTAGCATAAGTCAACATTCTGGGCTTCTTAGTGAACTCAGAGGAAGCAATGTAGGCCCTGATTGCTGAACCAATTTTCTTGAAAGATGATTCCTGTCAGTATTCAGTAAGGGAAAATAGACTTATTATGGGATGGTGCTGGGTAGATACTCTGTGGGGTTGAAGGAACTAGGGGCCTAACTGCAAAACCAGTCTTTTCCAAGCTTTGTGGGAAAAATTACCATAAAGTAATTTGGAGTTTTTCAACAGAGCCGGTGGGTTTCTAATTCTGCTAACCTAGGTGCAAAGTGCTTTTTGACCTGGAAATGTGCTCATGAACCTGCAAATCTGGGAGGCATTTGCATCTTATTTTTATGTCATTGATTTAGAAAGAAACTTTGGGGTATCCATTTTCAAATGACAGCCACTCTCCTTTTATGTAGGGGTCCATTAAACAAAGTCTTTTTTTGGCATACTTACTAATTTTTTCTATACATATCTGAGGTGCATCCTTTGAGACAGCTGATCCATAGGGGATTCCAAGAGGTTCTATTTAGAAGAGCACGTGAGCAAGTTTAAGTTCACAAGCTAAAGGTTTATTGGGCGTAGCTTCAAATTTGTGCTGAAAATAATTGATAAAGTATGTTATATATCTTGTGGGTGTTGGGTTTGCTAGTAACCAATTATTTTGAAGAAGGTGCTGCAGTAGGTTAATCATATATGCAATGAATTTTCTCATGAGTTTTTTTCATAACACCATAGTTTTGTGTCTTTAATAATTGCTGAAGATGGCCTTGAGTCAGTATTAGTACAAGAATAGAAATGCTATGTTTAATATGGCTCTTTTTAAATGAATTTTCGTAGATTTGTCACATGCTTGATGTTTGTCCGTACCTTATCATAGTAAGTTCTTCATATATTAAAGCACTAAACATTGCATGGGCTACAAAAATATAAAACATATTTATCTTATTTTGTTACTCTCTTAAGATTTTACCTAACGTAACAAACTTTTTCTTTGTTTGTTGCTGGACATCTTTCTTCTAATATTCTTATTCCCATTCTTTGCATAGTGGGCAATATACAGACTCAGGTATACACCAAATCAGATCTTTATGGTTTTAAAATTTACAACTATAAGTGTTGTAATTGCCAAGCACTAGTTTATAAACCAAAATAACATACCAATCTAGCCTATGAGACCTACCTGGAAGCCCCCAAGGGTTGTTTTTACCATTCACCTTATATATCTGTTTTCCATTTTTCTTATGCATTTGTTTTCTGATTCCTAGCAATCTTCATGTTTATATGTCTGGTGTATGATTTTACATCCAATTTTGCAACATCTTACTGAGCTTCTAGTTATTGAGTGGATTTGTGTGGGATTCAACTTACACCATAGCTATATGTGTTGAGTACGATGCATTTTCTAGTTAGACACTTTATTATTGACCTACTATTGACCCACTGAAAATTTATTATGACAAATTAGCTTTGTTTTTACTACTATTAGATGATTTTATCTTAAAATGGAATTATGTTGCAGGTCATGTTCAACAATCAAGTTATTGCACAAAAAAATCCAAAGAAAATATAAGGAAGCATATCAAACGATTTCCAACATCAAAGCTGGCAATAAAGACCAAATACAGGTCAGTTGTTTATGTTATTCAATTTAAGGATCTTACAACTTGAGTGTAACAATATTGTATAGTTGTGAAACATATTCCTAACTCCAATGCTCAATGATTGCTTTTCCTTCTAGTCTGCAGGCTCTCATTGATGCAAACATTATTTCTCTCGTGAAATTTTGCTTCAAACTACTGAATCTGACATCGAGAAAGAGGTGGCATGGACGATCTATCCCATAGCAGTGTAGATAGGTTCCTACCTCTATTGAAGATGGTGAGGGAACTCTTTTGTTAAGCTATTCAGATTTAAAAGGACAAGAAAATATTTTAAGGAAATGATTTAGGTCAATTAGATTGACAACATCTTGTAATCTTAAAAAATGATATTATAATAAAAATATCTTTTTATTGGAAGGGGCCAAAAGCCCCTTCCGAAGACCTGAAGGAATGGCGACTGGCCATGGTCAATCCTGAAGGTTTGTGTGTCCTCGAAAGGTGAAAGGGGTGGCCAATGGGCCATGGTCATTCCTTAAGGTCTTGTGTCTCTTATTTTTATTAGTTTTTATAGCTATATAATTATACTAAATTTAAGTTCTAATGAAAAAACTATTTCTTTATATGATAAAATAAGTTAATAATGCATAATCTTGAATAAAAATCACATTATAATTATGCAAATCTCACTTACCCTATTTTGTGACACATCCCAAATAATTACAAAAACTCACTTGATAAATACCCTCTCTACACTTTATGGGGACACATCCCAAAAAATTACAAAACTCAATTAACACATCCCAAATAATTGCATAACTCACTTGACACATCCCAAATAATTACAAAACTCAATTAACACATCCCAAATAATTTCATAACTCACTTGGCACATCCTAAATAATTACAAGACTCAATTAACACATTCCAAATAATTGCATAACTCACTTGACAAATCCCAAATAATTACAAAACTCAATTAACACATTCCAAATAATTACATAACTCACTTGACACATCCCAAATAATTACAAAACTCAATTAAAACATCCCCATAACTAAAACATATAATTAACGCATTTGATAAAGACCCCTTTATCATGGACCCATGGCGCATAAAGTTTCAATGAATTATAATATTCATTAAAAATTGATGTTACCACAAGCATGAAACTCACTCCACAAAACCCTACCATACTTCATGAAGACACTTATAATAGATGAACAATCACATTTGTTAACTTGGCACACTAGTTTTAATGATCAATAATATTCATTTACAATTTTAAAATTATGCTTACATTTGCAATTTCAAAATTATGTTTACTATAATATTATTATTTATTTATGATAATTAATAAAATGGTGTTTGTGTGTGTGTATTGTGTCGTGTCATGTCTTTGGTTAGGTGGTCGTAGTAGTAGTCAAAGTAGTAGGTCAAAGTAATAGGTCAATTAGGTCTAGGTTAGGGAGGCCATATAAGCTTCCACCTTCACGTGGTTGGCCTTGTTAGTAGAGAATAAAATTTCTCGAAGCTAAGAGAAGCTTATCATTTGGTTTTATTTTTTATTTATTCAAATTCTTAAAAGGAAAAACTATCATTATAATTCTTTACTATCATAAGGCCCACTTCAATATTAAAAAAAATGATAACAAGGACCAATTTGAATAATTAATGATAACAAAGACTAATTTGAGTAATTAAGTTCTTATAAACAATGATGAAGAGTTAAAAAATAATAATAATAAGATTTTATTTAGATAATTGAGAAACCATTTTTAAAATGTATAGAATATGTTAGCAATAACCAATAATAATAAGAAAATATTTCAACATCATAAAACTTGTGACTTTACTAAAACTTTAATGTTATCAGGTTATGAATGTCAAAGAACTCCTTGTGACTTCAATTATATGCCCACCTCCCAAGGTTGTTAGATTTGTCAACCCAATTCTTCATGCAATTAGGGTAGGGTCTAACACTTCATGAACAATGTCCAATTTGAAGATGTGGCGAAGAGAGATTTTGAAAGGAATATTCTATAACTTGGATTTTGGGTGATCCATTATCACTAGATCTTGATGTTGTGACCCACCATGTGGTGAAAGTGATTAGAAGTTATAGACATTTGTCAACCATGTCCAATTGGGCAAAGATGGAATGTGTGGACCCCTTGTTCCAAGAAACCTTTTAGGATTGATAACAAAAGGAAAATCTTGAAAGTTGGAAGACCTTTTAAAGATCCCACTTTCGGCAATCCTAGATTCTCTAGAATATTGATCAAGCCAAAATTAGAGAAATTGATTTGGGTAAGAAGACCAAAACCTTTAGATGTCCTAGGGAAAACAAAGAATCAAGTTGGAAATTAAAAAAAAATTAAAATTTGAGAGGTAAAATAAATTGGTTTAAAAAATAAGTGGTGAAAATCTATTTTGGGGGAAGGTCCACCAATTTTGGTGCCTTTTCTCAATGACCATTGACTATTTTAGATGCAAATGCACATTACTTAGTACCTTGTCATAAAGGATATGGCCCTATAACAATGGCCCAACAACAAAGGACATTTTTGGTAAGTTGTGTGAAAAAATAACTAACTAGCAATCTTAGAAAAGATGTTAATGAAATAATTTCCATTGATTTATCTGGTTGTGTGTCAATAGAAAATATTGAATCTTCGGAAGTTCATGACCATCGGCTGCTTTGTTGGTATCTCTCTCTTGTTTCTGACCTTCAATGAATGGTTCGACAAAAAATGGTAGTCTTTTGGTGTTGGTTGTATTATTGGTTTGCAATTCTTTGAGGTATTTTTTTCTTCAAAATTTAGATGTAGGCAAATGGGTTCCTCAATCCCAGGTATTGTAATGTGATTCATTTTCTTCTTTTCGTTCATCCATGTTTTGCATCCTTAAACTTATGCTCATGTCCAAATGATTAGGCCCCTCTACAAAATAACATTCCTAACCTCTTTTATGCCTATACCAAGCCCAATATCCTCATAGCAATTATAAAAAAATTTAGTGAACCCATTGCATCTCATATTGGTCACCCACTCATTTTGAACTAAAATTTTTGTCGAACTTCTATACCTATTTTCCTCATAAAATCTATTCTCCTATACTCATTGTTGGGTTTTTGGCTTCAACCTATTCACTTTTAGATGCCTAACTCTTTTCGCTTACCATCTCCCCCATCTCTAATGTTAACTCTTATAAATAGAGGTGCACCAAAATCTAAGATAACAACTATTCCCCATTCTAAAACCACTTGGTCCCTACTTGAAATTATTCCTCACCTTAGCCATGGATAAAAATCTTTCTTTGGAGAAGAGTTTCCCATATTTTTGTAACTTTCCCATTGAGAGATTTTGTAATTCATTTAAGGAGGAATAACTTTTGATAGCAAGGACTCCAATGAACATGAAGAATAGTCGCACCTTAATTTGCTTGGATTATATCGAATCCCTTGATAGATCTAATAAGGAAGAAAGCCCATAACCTCCCTCTCCTACAATTTTGGGGATCTCCCAAACTCATGGAATTGAGGAAAATACAAAAGCAAGAAGAAATCAAAGAAGGGTGGGAATAGTTTGAGCATGGAAAGGTACAAGAGACAAACATAGGATTCAAGATTTAAGGATCAAAAGACCATCAAAGAGTATTTCTTATGACAGAGGGGGAAGAGCCCCCAATGTACAAATTAAATACACATCATGGAATGTTAGGGGACTTAATTCCTCTAACAAATAAAGGCATATATACAATCAACTTTGAAATCATGCTCCAAAGATAAATTTTCTTCCATAAAACTAAAATAAAAGCGATTTTTTCAGGACTTAGTGCACAAGAAATGGCGTAAATGGGGGTTTATGGAATTGAAGTGGAAGGAGCCACTAGTGCACTTAGAATAATATGGAAACTTTGTGCCTGCAAATGTAATGTTGTGAGTCTTCACAAGAACTAGAATTTGTTGTGACATTCAAGCCTACAATGAGGATCTACAAGCAAGATTAATCAATATCTATGGCTCTAACCACCCAAAACTGAAAAAAAAAAGTTATGTTGGAAGAGATCAAAATCTTTTATTCCAGAACCCTTTGATAAACAAATTATAAGGGGTTACTTTAATGCAACTATTTTTAGTCTAGACAAAAAAGGAGGCTATATTGAGCAAAATGCATCTCAAAGATATTTCAATCTCTTTGTCAAGGAATACAACCTCCTTGATATCCCCCCTAAAGAGGTGAGTTCATATAGAACAATAGAAGGAGAGACATTTGCAACATGGAAAAGAGATTGGATTGATTTATGCTATTTGAACATTGGATGTTAGATGTATGGACTATGTAAACTAGATTTCTACTCTTTTCTGGTTCATAGCATGCCCCAATATGGTTGTAAATAAGCAAAGATCATGGTTCCAAAAGTGTCCCTTTAACTTTTAACAAATGTGGTTTAGAGACCCAAAATTTCTTGGTTTAGTAGAGAAATGGTGGAAAACAAGCCTGAAGATTAAAGGCACAAGGGATTCTTGGTTCATATCCAAATTGAAATCCTTGAAAAAATGCATGAAAGAGTGAAATGCAACCTTTTTCAAGAAATTTTTTGTTCAAAAACCTCAGTTGGAGGAGGACTTGAAAAATATTAATATAACCATTCAAATTGAAGGTATGATAAATCATCTTCTTGATTATAAAAAAACCTTATTCATGTCTTTAAATGAAATGTATTACCACTAAGGAAATCTATTGGAGAAAAAATTAGAGAAACATGGTTGCATAAAAGGGACAAAAATACAAAAAAATCCATTCCTCTATGATTGTAAGAAGGAAATAAAAAAGATCAGAAAATTTTGTTTGGTTAAGGGGAAATGTCGAGTCCATCTTATAAATTAATAACAAAAGTGTCAAGTTCTTTCAAAATATTCTCAAAGACTTGAGAATCTTGGATAATGAGATGAATGAGTTCCTCTACAATATACTGATGGCTCCTTTCAGCGGTGGAAGTCCAGGAGACTTTATTTGAAATGGATGGAAACAAATCACCAAGACCAAATGGTTTATAAGCCTTGTCTTACTATACGTTTGGGAAAATCCTTCAAATTAAAGTCACAATTGTTGTCGATGAGTGGAGAAAATTAGGGAAGATCTTGAAAGATCTTAACTACTCGTTTGTTAATTTTATTCCAAAGCGAGAGGAATCCTTGTGTTTTACTATATCCTTGTCTTTTATAGATCTAAAACCTATATCCTTGCGTAACACACTATACAAAATTATTACAAGTCTATAGAAAATAGGCTGAAGTTGTTACTCCAAAACCCAATCTCAAAGGAGCGGGGTGGATTTGTAAAAGGAACACAAATATTGATTATGTAATACTTGTCCACGAAATGTTGCATTCTCTAAAAATAATATCAAATGGGATAGTTATAACATTGGACATAAGAAAAGCATATAACAATGTAAATCGAGAATTTCTCCATGGAGTGTTGAAGTGATTTGGTTTTAGGGAGGGATGGTGTCGATGGATAATGGGCTACAACTCATTGGGCAAGTGCATAAAGATGGGGGACCAAAAAGCGGCCAAAAATCCACTTTTTGGTCATTTTTGCCATAATGCACCCGCGTTATGGCTCGGGCGCATTATAACACGATAAGGAAAAATCAAGGTCACATTATAACGTAATCGAGTTACGGATCAAATTTACCAAGCCAAAACACGCTCGCATTCCAATTTGAAATGTTGTATATTGGTATATCATATTATCCCTCCCAAATGGACATATTTTACACATTGCAAATAGGAACGGGTACATGTTATAGCACACTCGCATTTCATCTTCTTTGGATTTGAAATTCCCAATCCATAGGCTTGATTTTCCTTCTATATCCAAACCTAAGGTTTAGACTATGTAATTTGTGAATAAATCCGTGTTTGACAAAAAAACATCAAAATATCATGTGTACACCCCGATATCTCATGCATTATAACATAACATTCAAAAATAATTATACTACGATGTCAAGCTCGATTTTATTTGGTGACGATATAATTATTTCTAAAATTCAATTAGTTTAAGACTTTCATCCATAATTTCTTTTACTAGTGCTTTCTTTTCTTGCAAAACCTATGCATACATTTTGGTGCACAATTTATGAATTTTTATCCAAATTTTTTTAAAAGTGGTTTTTGCTTAACTCCATTATACACGCACTAAAAAAACAAAAAATCGACCTTTTTCTCAAAGTTATGGGGTGTACACACAAATATTTCATTTTCTAGATGTGTGCACTTTGAAAATTAATTAAAAAATTATATTTTCATCCAAAAATAATGAAAAATTAGTGGGACTTCATACATGGTCTTAGCTAGCTTTGTACATAAGGGATTTGAAAAATAATTTATATAACTCAAAAATGGGGTGGCACACACACAATAGATTCTTATCTTTTTGAAATAAAAATATACATACTTTTTGTGCGCACCACATTTGACCCTCTTAATCTCCACCATTTTCAAAAAAATTAGTAGTTTAAAAACTAGTTTTTGATTTCTACGATACATATTCTTATAACTTTGTCAAATTTTGAGCATATGCATGCAAAATTATTGGATGAAGCTCAACCAACTAGTGACTTCTTGAAAAGCATAAAGCACTACAGAGAATTTCTGGGAACACAAGTTGATTGGGAGAGGATGGAACTATTGTTAGAACCTAATTTTTCCTCATGAACATGCCACTTCTAAAATGCACTATGCAAGAGAAACAATGACACAAAAACTATGTACAAAAGAGAAAATCATGCATACTCCAAGTGAAGCATGTAGAGTGTGCATAAGAACTTCTTCTGTTGAAAAAAACCTACCTACCCTACACTAATTGGAGAAAAGGAAGACTTAAACGAACCCTGATACTGGTAGGGAAAAGTAACTCCCCTTCCTCAAAATTTTAGACCATGCAATTGATTTGAAAATGGAATGGTCATGGATGAGATATTGACATAGAGACAATCTTCCACCCAACTTGCCAAGGTATCAACAAACAAAGAAAATACCTCCTTCGGCTGATCTATATTTGGTTGGAGGTGTTGTTGTTTATCCTCGTTGAAAATCATCCCCATGATCTACATCTTCATAGCCGATGGCAACTTTGACTACCGCTCTAGTGAAGCTAGGTATTTGATTGGGCAAGGCCTGGGTCTTGTGATTTTCCTGCTCATTTTTGCTCGGCCCCACAAATATGGCTTTCATGCAAACCTTCTTCCTGAATATGGTTGTTTGTAGGCTGATCTATGCTTTGTTGTGCCTCTACAAACAACTCTATTTCCACTTTGATGGTTGTTGGCATTCCTTGGGTCTCTTCATTCCCTATTTCCTCTTGATCTTCTGATAAAAGTGTAGCTGGTCTCTTCAAAGCAATGAGGATCATCATTCAATAGATCATCTTGCTCACTCTACAAATTTTCATCCTCGAGGCCTTGGGTGCCAATAGTGTTTAAAAACACTTTCTCCTCCTTGACCTGCATCCAGCTCCCTTCTCACCTACCTGTACTTGTTGGTTTAGCTCCTTCTTTGGGACATTTTGAATTTCCTCATCCTCCCAATCAATCGCAGACCGATTAACGCTTGATATAAAATTTTCACCCTGCTAAAACTATTCCATAGAGGTGTAAAGAAGAGGTTTATTGCTTTGATTCACCAAGGTGTTTGATGCTCAAGGGATTTTATTTGATCACTTGGGGAAGCCAAATGACCCTCTAGAACATAACCCCTACTCTATTGATATGTTTCCTTTGAAATGGCTACATGATTCTACCTAAAGCCTTGTTGTTTAGGGTATTATATGGGCATATCCCTCTCTCCAAAACATAGAAAGTCTCTCTTTCTACCAGCCTTGTAGGGTATCTTAGTTTAGTGATAGTTGGGTAGAAGGTAGGGACATCATATGGAATGCCACAACTTCTAGGCACATTGGTGTATGGCTTAGGAAGTTGGGTAGTGCCTTGGGTGGAGATGGGATGGATTTCTACAAAGCTTGGGAACATTCTAGGTGTAACAAACTTGTGAGACATCAAATGAAGGATAAGGAAGTGAAGGAGCTTCCTAATTTTGGAAGGAATTATGGATTTTTATTTATTTTCACATGGGAAAGAAGAGCTTGAGGTGTTGGGGGAGGAATTGCAACAACATGGATGGGTTTTCATTTTCCAACTTGAATAAGAATCTTCTCACTTGTGATGTAATGGTGAAAGCATGAGGAAGATTACTTCCACCTAAAGAATGAATCAATACAACTAGATCAACATCAAATGACCTCAAATAATACAAGAATGCCATACTTTGTGAGGTTTTGTATTCTTGAGGGATTCGGTGACAGTCCTCGTGAATCTAAGGTTGAAATCTGGAATGGATTCCATTGAATCCCGTTGTATTTTGCTAAGGTGTTCCATGAGGAAAATAACATATGCATCCTCCTTGAACCGGTTGTGAAGTTGTTCTCCCAGATGATTCCATGTAGAAATGGATTGTGGAGCCAAATTACTATACCAATATTTTCTTTTCCTTTGAGAGATGCAACCAAAAGTATGAGGAAAACATTGCTCTTCCATGATAATGTGAATGACATAATGGTTTACAAAATCCTGAATGTGATCAATAGGGGACTAATCTCCATTTCCATAAAAGAGAGGAAAATTTTTAGGGCCACCTTGGGGATGACATCCAACTGCTGCAAGTGAAGAGGAATGGAATTGAAATGAGGGAATGGAAAAGCTCCTTGGAGAGCCATGGATGGAGTGAAAACATTAAAAACAAGTTTGCAACCAAAGATGATTGGCTACTTTAAATCAGTTGAGTCACTAGATATGCTTGAGAGTTGCCTCTAAAGGCTAAAACCTTCACCAAGAGCACATCAACTTGATGAAGTGAAGTGGTAAGGTGCTTCAAACCTATCCTACCCTTGAGCCAAAACTATTAGTGCAAAATTACAACACCCCTTGATTTTTGTCACGTGTGTGTGGGGGAAATTGTTGTAATTTGCAAGTATGGGTCCATCTCTCAAGTTGTGGGACTTACGACTTAAGATGGAATTCCATATAAGGCCGATTCTTCTACCTAATCCTACTGCTACAACTACTCCTAATGCAGAAAAAACACCTAACTACACCTATACTAACACTTCCAAGGAGACAAGGAGAGAGAAAATGCATCAAAAGGGAAATCCTACACTAAGGGGTGGTGATAACACCAAGAAAATGGGAAAGATATCCTATTCAGGAAAAAAAAAGGGAAATGAAAAGTGAGAGAGGCTGAGATAATTGTGATACGACCCAAATCTCCACTTACCATCAAATCTCCATGAAACACAACACCCTACACCTACAAATGAGAAATACATGCACATAATAGAACAATAATAATGGAGAGGCAAGGAGATATAATAAAACATGAGAAAGGGTTGAAAAACACCACAAAACATGAATTTATTTCTCTATAATATGCATAGACCATTACATTGTTGAATAGAGGCACAAATATGCTTGGCGTAAGATAAAGGCTTATAGCTCATTGGAGTTGAGGAAAAAAACTTGCAAGAGTTTCCCTAGCTCCCATAATGTCTCTCCAAAATGAGGGGGTCGATTACATTATATAGGAAATTATCTCACCTACCCTCATTAAATCCTTGATAGTAGTTGAACCACCTCAACTACCACCATTAAACTGGTGGTTGAGTTGGATTTTTCACTTGCCCTCCCCGATGTGTGCCTATCCAACCATGAGTCGCCAAATTTGTATTGTGATCTACTCTTCTCTGTGAATCATGAGCCATCTAGCCATGTTGGGTTGGAAGGTCATCTAACTGCATTGGCTTATGCACAACCTTCACCGAGAAAACAATCGACCAAACCACTATCCGTTTTCTTGTGATCCATCCAACCATGTTGGGTTGATGAGATGTCCAACCTCTATCTAACACACAGATGAGCATTTGATTCCGCACTACTCTCTGAATGAACAACCATCCGACCAATGAGCCCTATAACTATGCCTATGAATAACCCATCCAATCAAGCGACATGCTAACTTGATTGTCTAATCGACCATCATGATCATCCAACCGTGGTTGGACGGTTGTCCAACTAGATGGGGTTGGATAGTCATTTATCCTCCGTCTAACCTCATGATCTTCGGTGTTTGATCATGCCTCATCTCCCGTCCATAATAAACTCACACTTTCTTTGTAGCTTGACCATCATCCAACTTTGTTCTAACTTTCCAAATAACCACTTGGTTCGCCATGGCTCGATTCCACACATGAAGATTAACTCGGCCGAGCCATCCTGAGCTGTCTTTCTTTTCTGATATCTTGGGATGAATTTGACGGTCGTCTGCACATCTTTAAATTTGAATGAATAAGTCCATTTATAATGAGTCATCCAAAATGACTTGGGGGTGAATTTGGGATAACAAGTATTCGTAAAGACTACATAGGGAATTTGTTTCACTACCATAACTGGAAGAACTATCGTCATGTTCAAAAGAAGTGGCTTCGATTTCAAGAGGATGGGACCCATAAGTCAAATACCAACACCATATCTTTCCATCTTTTCATGTGGTGTCGGAAGAGGTTATTGACACCCTATTCATCTATGCCACATCCATATCCTTGGTAACCCATGGCATACATCATCTTGTCAGGGATAACATATATAGGAGATTGATAAGAGGAGGTTATTGTGTCATCGGAAGACCGAGATGTAGAAGTGTCAAACATTTTCTCATCCACTAAAAGGCCACTAGGAAGGAAAGTATCAAATTGTAATGCTTACTGGGACCATTGTGGCTGATAAATGGGTCTACCATGTGTGTTAGGTGATAAAGGAAGACTATAAATGAGAAGGGCCTATCGAGAGGTTATATTATCCATATTCAAGTACAAAATACTTTCATCTCCCATGTAATAAATGGAGATACAGACATATAAGCACCACTTTCATCAATGCGGGAGGATAGGGCCTCATATTGAATCTAAATAGCTATTTCAATATAAGGACATTCATATGCAATGGGGAAATAACTAGATGACTCTCTGTAATGTGCAAATGGTTGTGGGTCCCCAAGAATGGTGAGTGTTTGTCCTTCATGGTATATTTTGATACATTGATGGAAATTTGAGGGCATGTCTTGCATGACATGAATCCATGGGTGACCGAGGAGCATATTATAGGGTATTTTCAAGTCCAAGACATGGAACTAAGTATCATGAATAGTGGGCCCAAATTCCATAGGAAAATTTATTGTTTCAGCTGATTTCCTACTGCATTATCATAAGCCTTAATGGTGGCAACATTAGGTTCTAATTCCGTGTCACTACATCCCAATTGTTTAATTATCTTTAAGGTATAAATGTTCAAACCTAATCCATTATCCACAAGCACCCTTGTGATATTATTACGAGTAACGATCACTTTAATGTACAAAGGGAGATTGTGTGTATGATCATTCATTGAAAATCATGTTGCCTTAAAGGTAATATGTTCAAATGGAGAAAGTTACACAACCAAGGTTTGTAAGCATGATCGATCAATATGTAGAAACTCCTAGTCCCTAAAGATTTTTATAAAGGATTTCCTTATGAATATTGGATATCTTAAGAAGATCCAAGATGGAAATCTTTGCAGCAATCTTCTCAAGCTTCTCAAGGAGATCATAATGACTACTCGTAGGGGTAGGCAAAGGAGGTTATGGGATGATAAGATGAGTGCATCGTGTTTCCACATCACACTCTTGTGTCTTGATCTTAATGATATTCACATGCTCAGTAGTAAGATGAACACAACTAATGAGGGAATCAAAAGGATGAGTTGTTTCAACAAAAACATGATTGACATTTTTATTCTCGGATGATTTGCCTTGATATGGATTTTTATTTTCATGTTTATGCTTAGGGAATGGCTCTTTATAGATTCCCAATTGTTTGTTAGAGGTTTTGTTGGGTTTAAGTGAATCCATTTTAACATCTCCACTATTTATGAGGTCATGAATGAAGTGTTTCAACTTCAAACATTTATCTATGGTATGGCCTTTGACACGATGATATTTGCAATATTCATGGTCTTTGTACCATGATGGTTTTGGTGCATCGTCAAAAAATGGTGTAGTATTAGGAAATTTAACCATGTTCACTGCATCCAACTATTTCAAGATTGATGAAAAAGAATCTGTAAGTGGAGTGAACACTCACATTTAATTTCAGGTGCAACCGGTCCTTTGGAAATTTTCAAAGGAGAGTATTCTAGACTATTTGAACACATTTTGAATCCATGATTCCATCACCTAGGAAGTTCTTTTTTTGTTGAATAATTTAGGTTTGTATGCAGGTTTGGACTCATGGTTATCTCTTTGAAAGGGTTTTAAAGTCCCTTTAGCTAGTAAAGCCTTCTCAATTTGGCTTCCTTTCTCAATAAATTCTTCGAAAGTGCTTACACAATGCATTTGCAAGTGAAAGGATATTTCAGGATGTAAATTTGGTACAAAGATACTAATAAGTTATTTCTCTGGAATAGAGCAAGGGAAGCGAATAGCTAACCCTCACCATCATTGTAATAAACCAACAAATTTTCATTATTATGTTGTTTGGCATTACATAAATCTAACATAGTGATGTCACTTTCCATATTAAATGAAAAGTGGCGCAAAAAAATTCTCAAATAATTTGGAAAATGTGAATATAGACCCTTTAGGAATACGAAGAAACCATTCAAGTGTTTGGCCTCCATGATTTTGTGGGAACAAGCGAATAAGATAGTTATCACTATATGTAACTTTCTACCAATCCATGAAGAAGTCTTTGACATGATTGTGTGGATCACCTTTACCCCTACATTTGTCAAATTAAGGGTAATCAAAAGTAGGAGGAAAGGGCATATTAACATTTCTTGATAAAAAAGATAAGGAAACTATTCTTAAAATTGATATTTCTTATTGTGTCCAACGTTATTTTCTTGCTGACTTATAAGGGAATTTTTCATGGATTATCACTCTTGTAGAAAATCAGGCCACACGAAGGTCCTGATATGTATATACACACTATTAGACTTTGATTTTTCACCCCATGGTTATTAGTGTAAAGCTCATTATATGTGACTTTAGGTTTCTCATTGATCACAACTCTACTTGTTTTGTCTTTATGGACATGGGAAGCTAGGTTTGCCAATTGAAAACTAAGGGCTTGTAATTGTTGTTGAACAATAACCTCTTTTTTGGGGTTCTTATTGAGTTTCACGTGGAGGAGTTTGTTCATGATATTCATCCTCAACTCTAGCTTCATGATTAATTCTAAGGGGTGGTAAGTGATATCCACTTTTTTAGGAGCTTCTTCTTCTTCATTGTTATTTACTTGACCAAAAGTAGATGCATGTCCAGGGTTTAATATTTCATCAACAAATCAAAGGGGGCATTCTTCATTCAAAGGGCGCGTTTCTTCTTCTCTTTGAACCATGTTTGTAAGAAGAGTATGGTCAAATTCAGGTGGAAATCTAACCCCTAATTCTATAACTCGTACTAAAACTTGATCTCTATTTTAGAAAAAAATTTTTATTTGTGTCGGATCAAAATAGAAGTTATCCCTAGGATATGTCACCTCATCTCCACTATGGTCAATCAATTTTCTTCTTCAATTAATGGTTCCAAATTTGTAATGAAAAAGGATTTGATCCTAATCTTCTATGTCCCATTCTTGTAATAGGAGGCATGATAGGAAATGTTTTGGTAAGGTTTGAAAAATGTGTATAAGTACTATAATGAACCTAGGAAAAGTAAGTAAGTAGTGTAAAAACTACAAATGTCACAAAGAACTCATTATCACCAAAAAGAAAAATCCTCTAATTTTCATGAATGTGTGAATGAACAATCAGTGTTTTTGGGGTCTCATGGGATTGTCTCTCAAGTTGTGGGACCTACTACTTGAGACAAACCTCTAGAGAATATTGGTTTCTCTACCTAATCTAATGTTAAAACTACTCCTAAGGAATGAAAATACATTTATCTACTCCTATTCTATGATTCCAAGGGACCAGGGAGAAAGGAAAGTACATGAAAATGAAAATCCTAAGTCGATAGAGATGATAAACCCAGAGAAGGGGTCTGGTGTGGACACTCCAAAATGAGTGAAAATGGGAGAAAATGGAGGTGGAAAGGGAAAACACAACACCACAATCCAAGAACAACATTTACAACACCATTTTCATTAAAGCACAACAACATATCATCGACCTCGTAAGGAGAAAATGTGTGCACAAAATACATGCAAATGTGATAGAGAGGTAAGAGAATGTAATAAATACAACTAGGGTAGTGAAATAACTACAAAAACTTGATTTTAATTTCTTCATATTGTTGCACAATATATTACAATGAAAAAATGAGGCATGAATCCACCATACAAATGTTAAATGAGACCAAAGCTCATTACGTGCAAGTAAACACACTTGAGAAAAGAGTACCAACATAACTAGAATGTCCATCCCCTTTAAAATGAGTTACCTTTTTACATATATAGAAGTTATAAGAGGGAAAGAGAGAGAGGAATACTTAAATTGTGGTTGTAACCACCAAAAAAGGTAGTAAATGCTCTGAAAATGGTATGGATGACCTTGCAAACCCATCTCTTCTTTGTACCATTGATTGAGGGAGAATAAAATGTCCATATCTTTATTTATTTTACCTTCTATTCACTTGGGACGGATTGAGAGATTTTTCCTTGTTTTTTTCCCATCAACTCCACCTACTTTCATTATTTTATGATTTCGAGTGAAGTGTATAGAAATTTGAATCCAATGATATGATTTTCGTGAAATTTTGTGGTCGGTGGACCGAATTACACCAATGAGGGTCGGGAGGGTCGTTTTCCCATTCTCCAAACTCTTGGCCTTGGGCTTTAAATCATTCCACAGCTTCCCAATGAACTATGGGCTTTTGCTTTTTGGTCTATCAGCCTAGCTTGCCATGAACTCGGTGAGTTCCATCGTATCGTGCCCGCTTCTCCATCCCTCGCTCACTCGAGCCTTATCCTGCATTTGTTTGATGCGTGACAACAAATCTCCCATCGTGCATCTACAAATTTCACACACACCACTTGAAAATCAGGCAAAAAAATTTCATACAACCCCCAAAAAATTTGCCTTCCCACAAAACTAGTTCCAGGGATATTCGCCAAGTATTTTCCACCTCCTATTTCCAAGAGGTCTCTTAAAATGAACCCCGATTTTAATTTCTTCAAATTATTACACAATCTATTGCAATGAAGAAATGAGGCATGAATCCACCATACAATGTCTAAAATGAGGCTAGAATCTCATTACATGAAAGCATCGCTTGAGAAAAGAGTAAAGAACATAACTAGAATGTCCAACCCATTCAATATGAGTTCCCTTTTTACATATATAGAAGCTAGAAGAGGGAAAGAGAGAAAGGAATCCCGAAATTTTGGTTACAACCACCAACAAAAGGTAGTAAACGATCTGAGAAATGGTATGGATGACCCCGTAAATTTGAAAACCCATCTCTTCTTTGTACCATTGATTGAGGGAGAAGAAAATGTCCAGATCTTCATTAATTTTACCTTCTATTCACCTCATACGTGGATTTTGGATTCGGAGATTTTTCTTTGTTTTTTCCCACCAACTCCACCTACTTCCATTATTTTATGATTTATGAGTGAAGTGCATAGAAATACAAATCAAATGATATGATTTTTGTGAGATTTGGTGGTCAAGGGACCGAGTTACACTAATGTGCGTTGGGGAGGGTCATTTTTATCATTCTCCAAACTCTCTCACTGGGATTTAAATCATGCCCACAGTCCGCAATGGATCGTGGCATATTACTTATTCTAGCTTGTTAGCTAGCTCTTCGTGAACTCGGAAATTTTTTCCCTATCGGCCCACTTCTCCATCCCTTAGCTTACCTGATCCTTATCTTGTTCCAACTTAGTGAGCTCACCAAGTCCTTCTTATCTTGTGGCTCTATCGGGCGTTCAGGGAACACATGGCCTGTGGGAACAAGTTCCCGTGGGGTTTAGTTCTTCGCCTCGTCGTCTCCTCATAACACACCTCCCTTAATTTGTATTATGGGCCTCCCCACCTTGCAAGGAACTCTCGCTCTCCCGAAACATGTTCCACCCGGGTCTCCCGTGCCCATAACTTCACTTCGATTTGCAAAGCAAAGGCTCTGTCATGTGTTGTGGCATTTTAAGATCCGTGGGGAACTCACATCTCGTGTGGAACCCATTCCACTTGGGCCTTGTGTGCCTGCAATCCTGCAAAGCACTACCTCAAGCTCCCCGACACCCGCTAAGCCGTTTCATCCTCCTCAACTAGCTCGAACCGCCTAACCTCAACTCGATAAGATCTTATTCAACTCACCCATGAGCTCATCGATCTCTCCTTCATCCCTTTCTCATTTTTGTTGATCGATAACACTTGATAGAGATCACACAAGAAGTTCGCATGGGAGAACAAGCCAGTTCAAGGGTGCGAAGTGACAGGAAGATCACGCGAATGCAGAGGTACAATTCAAACATTCGGGACTTAGCCATTTTTTGAGCATGAAGTATATGTTTAGAAGATGGCGTGTAGAGCACACAAATGAAGCGAGAGACATGCGCGCCACACATTGTCTATTTTTAGGGGATTAGATTCGAGTGATTTTGCATGGAGACAATCTAAGAATAGGATTGTCACCTCGCTTAACTGTCGAGAGGTCTATAGATAGCACACTTGCATGTGTGGCTATGCCTGTAAATGGCGCGTGGCTATTAATAGCATGCAACCTATTTTTGGAATAGATAAGTGGTGAAGGGCAAGTCCCCACCCTATATATATGTAGTGAATTACATAGTGGGGAGGGACAAATAGAGATTATGTATGTGTACGAGTGAGATATGTATACGAGAGATGTGTATACGACTAGATTACCTTATTGGATCCATGCATGCATAGGAATGGATTGTCATTATTGTAAGGAGATTCTGTGTTATTGTGATTATTAATAGATGGAGGATATTGGATGGATCTAAGTGTCATTCTTGTGTACAATTGAGTAGTGCTTGTTCTTATTCAATCATGATTATCATTTAAACCCTATTCTTTCTTAGATCTAGATATGTCATACACTCGTATAATGAGAATTAGTTAAGGATCTACATACTTTAAGTCTTCATCATGTTAACATTCTCGCTACAACAACCCAAAAGAGGGACCTGGTACCTTTACGCGCTTTGGGTGAGTGCTCAATCTAGGCTAAGTGATGTGCCAAAGCATGTCTAGGGAGTTATCTGGTGAATTCTAGGCTACATCATTGGTTCCGTTACCGAGACCTCTTTTTCACCGCTTCTAGGATGGTTCACGATGAAGACATACTGGTTAACTTTAGCAAGTGTTGAAGAGTGGATACATGATCTAAAGGAAGAATATGCACGAAGGTTCAGCACTGGATCTGGATTTAACACACGCACTTGGGTGGAACAAAATCTATATGACAATTTGTACGAGAGCTTCTTTGCTATCTTCCCAGTAGAGTTGTATGAGTGGCTGGTTGCTTACACATCTAAGTGGAATTGGAGATATTGCACACTTGTTTGGATGTAGGAAGAATTTCAAACTCTCTATGATGTTGATCTGATCTGGACTCACGCTGTGGATACGTGGTTCCATGGTGTTTTAAATAGTTATATTTTGGAGTATTCAATTTCGACGTATTCTTTCCTAGAGGTAGCTGAATTCCAGTTTTTACGATATCCTAGAGGAACATATTTACAAGGTATTCCGCTAGCAATCAAGATCTTGATGGTAACCCTGAATTTAGAAGACAAACCTATGGCTAGCTAAACCTCACCACATGCGGGGCGAACAGGACTAGTGAAAGATGGCGACTTAGTGGCAACAAGGCAAAGGGAAGAAAGGCGGCTTAAGTATAATGAGGTGCGCAAGAGGGAGATAGAGAAACAATGTGATGTTACAGAGTGGATGGCGTTGTGGAGAGAGATGGATCGTGAAGGATTTGAAGCTCACGTACAGACGTGGATCCCGAGCATCGGGAACTCCCCATTTGGAAAAGCATGACAGGGAACCCTCCTCGGCCTCACACGAAAGTGCACCAGCAGAGATGACCTGGGCCACGGGCGTGCATCTGAACCTACCTGATAACCTCATCCTTGTGCTTGGTTTTCCAATATCTAGTACAAAAAGTAATCAGCAAGTGAATTTGGGAAATTGGATAACTAGAGTAAGTCAGAGGGCAAGTACATCAATGGAAGGGAAGACGACGTTAATGTTATTTGGAGGAACATTTTTAGGTGCATCATCTGCACAGAATGTAAGCGCACAGAATTTTGGATTCACCTTTGGAAGTGGAACTACTTTGCAGACTATAGGGGTTTAGTATAGTACTATTTTCAGAGCACAGGGGAGTACATCTACAGGACCTATTGTTTCACACAGAATTTTGTTCCAGAATAGAGTTATTTCTATCTTTTCATTCTCTTGAGAAACAGATAAGGGTTAGGGCTAGGAGGAATACCTGTTGAGTGTTGGGAAGGTGTGTGCGTACCGTAGAGAGATCAGACCGATTGTGAAGAGCTCCTTTTTGTCTGGGAAGGACTACCTGTAAATAAGAATGCAAGACCACCAGATTTTTGTTAAACAATAAGTGAGGGAACTGCCTTGGGCCCAGGAAATATTAGACTTCCTTTCGAAGGTGGTCAGTTCCCTTTTAATACAAATTAATGCAAATGATAATAAAGAAGCTATTGCGAAATCATGATTTAGGTACCTCGTTACTAAAAGCAATAGAGACTAAACTACCAATAATAAAATGTCATGTTGTTTGTTTGGTCACTGGTTATTGATACGTTCAGATCAAGTTACAGGGATAGACAAGGCTAGATATGAGATTGTTTGGAGGTAAATAGGTGAAAGGTTGGTTTTTGGTATAAGTCACAGTGACCGATGCTGGTCACTGGATAACCGACCGCGGTTATAAAACCGGTACCAGTAGGGGATAACCGATATCGGTAGGGGCAGTGATTTAGGGCTTTTAAATGGAGGTTGGTTGTAAGGTGGTTATGGGGTTTAGAAGGTTGGTAGATGGTTGAGGGGAGTAGTAGGGTGATAGAGAAGACTCAGAGAGTGAGAAAGCTATCTTTGGGGCAATATAGAGATGGATGAATGAAGGTTAGGTGCAGGGTGCTGCTGGTGGTAGATCCAGGAGTGAGCTTATAATCACTATGAATCAAAAGTTCACAAAGTAGTGTCTAGAAGCATACAAGGTAATAAAAGAGACTACTTACTAGTTTCTGATGCGGATGCAGGTCCAAGGAATGTAGTGGCAAAGGCAAGGCTCAGTTGGGATGATCCAAAGAATCGGAGTGAGCTGATGAAGCTATCCTCCGACTCTCCCAATGTTTGGATGAGTGTGACAGTGATCTAGTTACTCAGTTATAGTCTTGGGCTCAATACTCCTCTCTGCAACCTCTTCTCTCTCTCTCACTTGTCTCTCTCTTGCAAAAAAATTCAGATCCTTTGGTTTTGGTTGGGGATAACAAGGCTTAGTATACCCACCAAACTATCTGAAGTGATCACTGAGATAGGGTATAACAGAGAAACAGAACTGAAAGAAAAAAAAACAAGCAAGATACACAAGCAAATCAAGAGACTAACCCTAGGATTAGTTTTAATCACTTTGGGCTTATGCCTTAGACGCAAGATGATGTCAATCCTAAACAAAATACCTAAGGGAGATGTCAAGTTTGTTTTGGCTTGTAAGGCTACCTCAATCGGGCAGAGGAATACCGCGGGAAGGGGGGATGTTTGAGATGTTGTGTAGATTATGATGTGATTTGGTATGTGTTGTGCAGTGAGAGTAAGATTAATTTCTCATCAATACCGTGGATATCACCCCCACGTGTACGACCTGTTACTTAATCTACGTTCACTAGAATTAAAAACAGCAAGCAAGAATGTGATGCACGTGTTTTAAACCCAAATCGAAAATGATATTCGATGAAGCAAAGAAAGAGAAGAGGTTAAGAAGATGACTTTCACTAATGCAAAGATGTGAAAGAAAGACAAGTTCTTTTACCAAAATGACAAAATATTTTGTGAATATTTAGAAGAAAGAAACAACAAGTGTGCTCCCTATATGAAAACAAGCAAGAAAGAAAGAAACCCGAGAAGGGTCCCACCGGGCGTGCCAAAATGTTTCACACAGAATTTTGTTCCATAGAATAGAGTTATTTCTATCTTTTCATTCTCTTGAGAAACAAATAAGGGTTAGGGCTAGGAGGAATACTTGTTGAGTGTTGGGAAGGTGTGCGCGTACCGTAGAGAGATCAAACCGATTGTGAAGAGCTCCTTTTTGTCTAGGAAGGACTACCTGTAAATAAGAATGCAAGACCACCAGATTTTCGTTAAATAATAAGTAAGGGAACTGCCTCCAAGGAAATATTAGACTTCCTTTCGAAGGTGGTCAGTTCCCTTTTAATACAAATTAATGCAAATGATAATAAAGAAGCTATTGCGAAATCACGATTTAGGTACCTCGTTACTAAAAGCAATAGAGACTAAACTACCAATAATAAAATGTCATGTTGTTTGTTTGGTCACTGGTTATTGATACGTTCAGATCAAGTTACAGGGATAGACAAGGCTGGATATGAGATTGTTTGGAGGTAAATAGGTGAAAGGTTGGTTTTTGGTATAAGTCACAGTGACCGCCAGGTCACCTGGATAACCGACCGCAGTTATAAAACCGGTACTGGTAGGGGATAACCGATATCGGTAGGGGCAGTGATTTAGGGGCTTTTAAATGGAGGTTGGTTGTAAGGTGGTTATGGGGTTTAGAAGGTTGGTAGATGGTTGAGGGGAGTAGTAGGGTGATAGAGAAGACTCAGAGAGTGAGAAAGTTGTCTTTGGGGCAATATAGAGATGGATGAATGAAGGTTAGGTGCAGGGTGCTGCCGGGTGGTAGATCCAGGAGTGAGCTTATAATCACTATGAATCAAAAGTTCACAAAGTAGTGTCTAGAAGCATACAAGGTAATAAAAGAGACTACTTACTAGTTTCTGATGCGGATGCAGGTCCAAGGAATGTAGTGGCGAAGGCAAGGCTCAGTTGGGATGATCCGGCAATCGGAAGTGAGCTGATGAAGCTATCCTCCGACTCTCCCAATGTTTGGATGAGTGTGACAGTGATCTAGTTGCTCAGTTACAGTCTTGGGCTCAATACTCCTCTCTGCAACCTCTTCTCTCTCTCTCACTTGTCTCTCTCTTGCAAATGAATTCGGATCCTTTGGTTTTGGTTGGGGGAGGTCATTTACAGGGAACCGATGGCGGTTACCTAACCGACGCCAGTCGCGTAGGGACCGATGTCGGTTAGGTCAAAGTTGGCTATTTTTAGTAAAATAGCCAACTTTCCCTCCTTTTCTCCCGAGGGGTCAGTTGTGGGCTTGGTCAAGTCATTATTAGGTTCGTTTTGGTGCGGGTGAGGGGTGATGAGTCATGGGTGTGGGTTTGGACCAAGTTATAGGTCTTAATTAGGTTAGTTTAGGGTTAGGGCTAGGTCATGGTGAGGTGGTGAGGTGAGGTGGCAGGGTTGGAGATGTGGATTTATTAATTATAAGGTAATTAATAAATAATTAAGTGTGTAAGGTTTAGGTGGTGAGGTAGGGTTAGGTTGCGAGACGAGATGCGGGGCACGGGGCATCGTAAGACCCAAATTTGGTGTCTACACCTATTCTAGCTACGGTGGAGGATCGGGAGGTATAGGTCGCTTCCAGCTTCTAGTGGATTTGGTGGTTCTGGAGGTAGAGGAAACACATAAGGTTTTGGATTAGGTGGGCAAGGTATGCAACAACCCCATAATATTTATATGGAGATTTCTCTTCATCTACCGTGATATATAGGCATAGAAGATGCTGCTGAGAATGTGCACATGTGTGAAATATTTTAGCGCATGAAATGGATTACAACTTCCGAGCGCAAGGAAAGTCAATTTGCTACTACGTTACAAGGATGAGCACACAACCGTATAAGAAGTTTGACCCGACCAAACTTGCATAGATTATGCAGCTTTAAAGGATGTTTTCTTAAAAGAATTCTATATCCCGGAATTTGAGCAGAGTAAGAGTATAAGCGCTCAAGGATATCAAGCGAGGCACTACTGAGAGTGTATGTGAGTATGATGCCCGTTTCAAAACACTCCTATCTAAGATGTCTTATGATATTCACACAAGCCAACATGCACAATGGTTCGTTGGAGGATTGATTACACCATTTAGAAGGGCGTTGTCACATAAGACATACACTGATCCACGTGAAGCATTGGAAGCAATTTTGCATGATAAGGTAGGCTGGGAGCATTGACACCGGCATTAGCCCATTCTTAGAAGCATAGATTTCAGCTATGACAAAGCAGTTAGAGAAACTATTGGTAAATTCATCCCATGAAACGCGCTAAGGGATTTGGTGTATAGATTATGAAGTGTAAGGTCACACCAAGGATAGTTTCCCTCATAGATCTATATACTCATTATTGCTGGCCTGTAAGATCTGTCATTTTTTAATCATGATGCTAGTCACCGCAATTTTTTACAACACGTGATAAGGAAGAATGTATCTTATTCTTGTAATATTGTCGGTCCACAACCCATGATATTGAAGATTGTAGATTAATTAGTCGATCCTAGGATACTAGCGATATTGGGGTACGATAGACAAGCGTGAAAAATAATTATGAAGGTAAGAATGAGCACTAGGATCGGTATCATAATCAAATGAGCTATGACAGGAATGACGGGCGTTTTGAAGGAGGTCATAGAAGAGGACATGGATATTGGGGTGGATATGGAGGACAAGGCCGTGGTGGAGGAAGAGATGAGTTCCCTCATAGAATGTGTTATACATGTGGATCGCCTAACCACTATAGGCGTGTATGTCCACTGAGAATATTACATGTTCTTTCGTGGGAAGAATCATAGCTATGAGGAATTCCCATACCCGTATGAGCACCTAAGTAAACAACATAAGCAAGAGAACAAAGGCACAAGGATGGTTAGAATCCAACGCTACTGTGGAAGATAAATGGATTCCCAAGTTAGCACCAGAACCTGAGGCATTAATAGTGAATATTAGCACACGAGATGAAGCGGCGTACACAAGAGAGGCATTGCACAAGAAGCCTACAATAACAAAGGAGAAGGTTTTGCATGCTAGGTACCCAGATCCTTCTCATCAAAAGGAAGTCTATCAAGAGACCATGGAGGTCCTCATGAATCTTCAAGGTGAAATACAATGTTTAAAAGAGCAATCAAGAAAGATGGAACAAAAGAAAGAAGTAGGAGAGTCCCCTCTGATATTGATGACATCAGAGAGGTTTGTAAAATGTTGCACCAGGATAACATTATCCCGTTGCTAGGAGATTTTTTGAAGGGGAATACTCCACGCGCAAGCACTGAGAATGGACGACAGATACTTCATGCAAGTCTTCCCCCTGATAGCATTGACTATGACAAGGAAATTACTCTGAATGATGTTGTGGATGGATGGTTGTCGAGCAACATATTGATTAACATAGGTGCGAAGTAAATGTTCTTACACTAGATGCATGGGTACAAATGGAGATACCTCCATTGCAACCATCATCTAATGTGTTGTTTATGGAAAACAGACTAAGGCCACTCCCATAGGAGTTTTGAAGGATGCGTCTATAACCATGCAAGGGGCCAAGTTCACCGGTGATTTTGAAGTATTAGCACTCGGTGGAAGCAGCATGTTTCCAAGCATTGCTTGGACACCCTTGGTGTTATGCGAATAATGTTGACTTCAAGTTCAATAAGGGGTATATCTGTTTTGAGAATAAGGAGGAAAGGGTTGTAATACCTTTGTGATGGGAAGTCTACACCATATGTTGAGCCTCTAAGTGAGGAGGACTTAAACATGATCTATGTACGCGCGATTCAGACCCAAAGGTCAATGAGCCATTAAAGGAAGGCATTATGTAGTGGGAAGATTCTTAGTCTATTAGTGATACTATGAGTATTTCTTGTGATAATTGGGCTCACGGTACATATGAACTGGTAGGGTGTGAGGTAAAAGCATGGTTGCATGCAAGATTGGACTCTGTTCTATTTGATGGATAGGTAGCACAATACCTTGGTATCTTGGGGTAGAAGATCTTCCGTATTCTTGCAAGCTATTGAGGCACAATGGAAAAATCAAGTTAAGAGAAGAGATATGTTAGTGTATACCTTGGGCGGGACATCAGCGCGTAAGCTAGTGGGTAGTTCACATAGATAATCTTATGGAATGGGATGAGATCAAAATCACTCTCTCTACTAGGTTTTTAACGAGCAATGCACCTACACATATCTACACTTATAATGGTGATCAACATGTTCAACATCACATTCAGCAAGTGTGAGATACTTTGGACAACAGTTTATGAAGCATTACCACCTTCGTTGTGGTACATAAATTTTATTATACTCTATAAGGATGTGCACGTGCTTGGTATGTATATACAAAATTACATAGAGACTGGCATTGGCGTGATTTGACCACAGAATGATCCGAACTTTGACTACTTCTCAACCAAACCCCAAAGAGAAGAAGCATTAAAATTTGTCAAGCGCTTAACTATGGGTGATAGTGCAAAAGCGAGGAGATCGTTCAAGATTTATTTGGTGAGATAGAGTCGAGGAGCACATTTTGAAGAAGAAGAAGAACTGGAATCTTTCCTACTTAAACACGCTTGCCTTGAGAAAGAGAAAGGAAAGATGGTTTACATTGTGGATGATGAGGAAGTTGAAAACTTGGATATTGCACATTCACAAGGGGTGTAAGAGGTCTTGGACAAAGGCGAAAAGGATACGCGCGCATATCATGAACCCATGAAGACAAAGAAGGTGAATATAGGTTCAGAGGTTGAGCCTAAGGAGGTAATAATTGGAGACTACTTGTCAGAATCATAAGTGGCAAATATCATTGAGTTACTCAGGGATTATCATGACTTATTCCCTCGAGGGTATCATGAACTAAAAGGCATGAATTAATCACTTGGGGAAATGAAGATAAATATTAAGGAAGGTGCGTGCGCAATTAGAAAGAGACCTTATAGAATGAATCCCAATTTGCATGAAAAGGTGAAGGAAGAGATTAATAAGATGTTGAAATATGGAGTTATTCGACCCTTGGATAAGTCGAATGGGTTAGTTCGATGGTGATAAGTATCAAGAAGGATGGTAGGATTCGAATCTGTGTAGATTACAGGGTGTTGAATGTTTCATGCATCACAAAACCCTTTCCTACACCTTTACAGAGGAAATTCTGAACGAGTGGCAGGGGTGCAAAATATATTCATTTATATATGGGTTTTCTAGGTATCATCAGTTCGGATTGCTCAGGAGGATTAGGAGAAGACAATGTTTACTACCGAATGGGGTAGTTTTGCCTATACCATGATGCCTTTTGGATTGAAAAATGTGCCTGTTGTATTCTCGCAGATAGTTATTCAAACATTCAAAGATTTCATTCACAACTTCTTACATGTCTATCTAGATGATTGGACAATATATGGGCTTGTTAAAGATCATTGTGACAACATGCGCTTAATGTTTGAATGATGCACACAATTGAGTATCTCTTTGAACATTAAGAAGTGTGTATTTTTACATCTTTTGGAATACTATTAGGACACATAATCTGCAAGGAAGGTTTGCTAGTTGATCCAACTAAGGTTGTAGTCATTCTCGGCCCGAAGTGCCTATCGCTGAAAGTGGGGTGCGCAGATTTTTGGGTCATACAGTTATTATATAAAATTCATTAAGGGGTATGCAAAATTTTCTGCACCTCTGGGGAGTTACCAAGGGAAAAGGCACATTCTATTGGGAAGAACCGCATCAATGCGCATTTGAGGTATTGAAAGTAAAGCTAACTACGCGCCCTATTCTACGTTTTCCCTCATGGGATAAGCCATTTCATGTACATGTGGACGCCTCTGGCATGGCCATTGGCATTGTGTTAGCTCAACCTAGAGAAGTTATTGTAGATCATCCAATTTGTTCTACTAGTAGGAAGTCGACTTTTGCTAAACATAATTATACAACTACAGAGCACAAAGCTTTGTCAATGATCTATGCTTTACACAAGTTTTGACAAAGATTTGTTAGAACACCATTTATGTTTTATACGAGACTACATGACATTGAAGTATTTGGTGAACAAGCCCGTCTTACAGGGGCGCATATGCGATTGGGTACTCTTATTTCAAGAGTTTGATTTCATAGTTGTGGTGAAACCAGAAAAGTAATTCTGACCAAACCATTTGTCTAGAATTCAATTAGGATAAGAAGCACAGATAATTGAGGAAACCATGGCGGATGCACAAGTATATAGATTACAATGCGCGCCATCAAAATTAGAAGACATTGTTGTCTTTCTATGGATTGGTGTTGCACTAGAGAGAAAAAAGGCATTGGAAAAGAAACAATTGCTACATACGCGACACCTTTATGTTGATAAGTGGTGACCTCTACAAGTTAGGCTAAGATGAGGTATTGCGTTGTTGTGTATTGGAGCATGAACGTATGGATATAATGGAATAAGCTCATGGTGGTATTGCAGTGGCCACTATGTAGATGATGCAACTACACGAAATATCCTATTTGTTGGATTATGGTGGGAGACACCGTATAAGGATTGTAAAGAGTATTGCAAGGCGTGTGACCATTGTCAACGCGTCTCGGTAAACCAGGGTAGAGATGAGATGCCTTTAAGACCTATTACTAGTGCATAACCATTTAAGAAAAGGGCTATTGACTTTGTAGGACCTATTTCGCCGCATGCGTAGGACCGGATCGTGCTATATCATTACTTATACTGATTATCTCACGATGTGGGTAGAAGCAAGACACTACGAAGGACTCATAACATAATAGCTACAATAGCTAGGTTTCTATAGGAGAATATTCTTACAAGATATGGATGTCCTTTAAGTTTGAAAAGTGATAGGGGTACACACTTTTTGAATGAGACAATCAGGATTATGTTAGATGAGTTTATGGTTGCACACCATAAGACTACATCTTATCATCCTTAGGCAAATGGAACTGCTGAGGCTTTCAATAAGATTTTGAGCCAGACATTGACAAAAATATGTGATGTTGGAAGGAAGGATTGTGATGATAAAGTTTCAACTGTTCTTTGGGCATATAGAACAACTTATAAGAGATTGAACAAGGCCACACCGTTTCAGTTGGTGTTTGGAGTAGAATCCGTTCTTCCTATAGAATTCATGTTACCTTCTTTGCTCATAGCGTGCGTTGGAGGTCTAGCTGATGAACAATATTTAGAAGAGCGGATTGAGAAGATGATTCAAACAGGATGAGCGATGAGCCATAGCACATTGGAGTCAGAAGAAAGAAAAAGCCAAGTAGAAAGCACGGTATGACATAAATATAAGGGATAAGAGGCTTGAGGTTGGACAAATGGTACTTCTTTATGACTCTAAATTCTTGTGCCATCCAGGAAGCTTAAAGTACATTGGTTGGGGCCATATGCCATCACTTACATACTTGACTCAAGTGCTTTCCAGCTTAGAAGCACTTTATGGAACACGGCTACCCGATTACTTTAACAGAGTAGGTCAAGCCCTACTATAAATAAGTCTTCTTCGTGTTTGTAATAAGGCAAGTATTTTCATTTATATTAGGTTTCCATTTTTGTATTTCATTAATGTATTTCCTTCATTGTCACTATGCTTGGTCAATTTAGTTATTTTTCTTGTGTAATAAGCGTGCTTGCGTGCATGAAGCTAACTACAATATGGAGCATTTTGATGCGCAAAGGACCTCGCACATACTTTTAGTGTGGGGTGGTTGGTGATATTCAAGTATAATGTTGTGGTTATTGAAAGGTAAAAGGTATGAGTTACTAAGGGTGCTTTTCAAATAAAAAAATTGCTGCTCAAAAGTGACCAAGAATGGAGATGAATGAAGGAACAATATAACACGAGGTAAGTAGAGGCCTTGATAACTACCAGAGAAGGTACAAAGTGACGAGGTACTCGTGCACAAGGGTTTGCCCTGAAGAGAACTCTCAGACCAAAGGGTAGGAAGGCGCGCTAGAAGGTTATAGCTGGGGCGCGAAGATATACCGCGTGGAAAGAACAAATTTGGTCAATGAATGAGAGGATATTTGGTAGGTGGAGGAGCAATAAATGCATTAAAATTTGAAAATCTATATAAGGATGGGATGCGAGTTCATTTTTACCGTTGTGATTAAGAGTATTTGAAAAAGAGCTAATCTGCTAAGAGCCGAGTGATTGATTTAAGGTGTGAAGGGTTTGAAACAAGACGTGATAAATAGATATGTGCGTAGAGAAGCTTGGTCCCTGGTGGTGAAGGGTTTGAGTGAAGAAAAATGACAGAGAGAAGTGAGGGCATGAGTTTCCACCTAGGGAATAGTTTAATCGAGCTAGGGTTTGATTTGAGAATTGCAAAGTTGCAGAGGAAAGTGTATACAAATGATTGCAAGGTAGAAATGGTACCCAAGAAGGTAAAGCAGAAGAGAGACAAAAAGAAAGAAGAAGGTGGCCGTTGAGGAGGAAGAGATGACACTTGAAATTAATTTCTCAAAAATGTAATATCCAGAGGGTGTCATAGTCGGCCAGGAATGGGATTCACACATAAGAAACAACAAAGTGAGTGAATACAATCACCGGACCTCAGACAACAAGAAATAACTCGATGCCCCGCTCAACACAAAGACAAACAAATGCACAGATGACATGTCCATTTATGATGATGCAGGTGAATTTTTTTTGAAGAGAATTGGAGTATACCAATTATATGAGCTTCCATATTTCAAGAAATATGAGCCCTTGTACTAAAGGGCTCATGAGCGAGTTCATGAGGAATTTTTCTACTTTGCAGGACGCAGAGTCGAATCTAATCCATGCCGATCTCCACAATAACAGGTTTGAAGGCCACAAGAGAGGATATAAAGAATGATCTTGTAGAAAAAGCCACAATTTTGGAGACCTAAAATGAGTTGGGATATTTAAAGGGTCCGTGCAGTATGGACATTGATAAACTAAAGAAGTGTCCGGTTGTACAAGCAGCAACACATCTTGTTACAAAGTTGAATGACCAGGAGCGGTGGTCTCAGGTAAACACCATGTGGCTACATGTTGTGCGAAGGATGTCATAAGGAGTAGTCTACAATATTGTAGGCTACATTGCAGAGTAGATAGTCGAAGAAGCGTGTACGGGAGGAAAGATCATATTTGGAGTTGTTATGTTAACACTAGTATTCATGGAGATTGGAGTACTAGACGGACAAAGGAGAAGATATGGGAATACCCCATAGAGAATAAATCACTAGCTGAGAGGTTCAACAAGTACCTATGTAAAGGGTCCGTGATGATGACATCAAGTAAAGGGTAGAGAAATGGTACAACAGGATCCGCACGGCCTTTGAGGAAGAGTGGCACATCCCGAAGGACTTACCTTTGGTAGTAGGGAAACAAGTTTAGTTTTCTATCTATCATAATTCCTACATCACACGCTTCCCAATGAAGGATGGATCCTGGAGCCCTTGGTGGAAGTTTCCGTATGCCTTCACAAAGAAGGTACTTTCAGACATTATTTCATTGATTCGCAAATACGTTCCACCCGGCCTTCAATGCGGAGAAGGTAGATTGTGACTACCATACCCTGAGAAATAAGTATGTGTATCCAGGGCGAAGGGTGTATATCGAGAGGCTCATTTCAGAAGTATTGAGCATAAAGCCAATGAGTCTAGCTGTTGGAGATATTGGGGCAGCATTAGTATACCTTCAGCTGAAGCCCAAGATGGAAAACAATAAGTACGTGGAGAATGAGTTTGCGCTCCCAGGGCCGCCGAAGGGTAAACATACAATGGAGAACATACCGCACCGAAGCCCATAGAAACCATTGAAGTGGAAGATGAAGAAGAGGAGCATGAAGATAGTGGTGGCTTAGAGTGCGTAAGAAGGAAACCATCCTGACAGAAGGAATCGGAGCGTGCGATCACTCCACCTCAAGAGAAAGATGAAGAAGAAGATACAAGGGTAGTGCAGGGAAGCACATGTTCAAGAAAGTGTTCAAAAGAACAAGAAATCAAGGTGAAACTCCGCAAACAAGAAGGAGATCACCTGCGTCTCTCTCGCATAAAGAGCCCACCGAGCCAAAAAGGAGAAGAAAGTTGAAGTTAGATGAAGGGGATAAAGGATCGGGGGATAACACGCCAAGATCTGCTACTCCACATGAGTACGAAGATGAGCCATAGAACGAGGAAAAACAACAAGAAGAGTAAGAGGATGAATAAATGAAATATGGGGGAGAAGGAGAGAAGGAAACATCAGAGGCCACACATGACATTGCTCAAGATACAAGGCAAACTCCTAATCTTGAGGATACGATTCCAAGAGGGCTGAGCTAAAAAAGAATGAGTGGAGAACATAGTGCACCACTCATGGGATATGTAGAGGACACTGGAAATATTTTTGTGCCCACTTTCAGAGAACCATAGCACAAAAGGACTTATTTGGCTGGGAGCTTATGGATGAGGACATGACAAAAATGTGCACAAGAAAACAACTCTCATGGTCAATGCACACCCACATGGATGAGCCTGATTTTGATGTGTGTGAGGAGTCATGCATGTCGAGATGGATGAAGAAGGCACCTCAAGCTAGGCACATAATAGTAAAACCTACTATTATGTCGATGAATAGGTTAGCAATGCCTTGGTGAAAGTGTCCACAGAATTTAAAGAAGAAACATGGACAAGGCCACAACAATCAAAGTGCGTTGCGCGAGGAGTTGAAGATGAAGGATGTAGAGATAAAGACACCTAACCCGTGATAAGGACTTGGAGAAGAAAAAGAATAGTACATTAATTGGCATGGCAAATACCATTGGGGATCATATGCTCAAAGCGCGCCCGCATCTAGAGTTCAAAGTACTGAACATTTCCCTCAGCGATGCACTATGTTAGAACTTTGGTGGACTTGGTATTGGAAGATGAAACCATCAAAATGCCAAAACCAAAGAATCCTGAAGAAGAGGCAGAAAGGGAAAAGGTTGTAGTACTTAGGAAAATTGCAACATACGACGGACTGCTGCAAGTGCTTCAAGAAGAATTAAAAAATTTGGATCAGCCTCAAATATATGCATAGCTTCGAGGCACCGATAAAGGTAAAAATTATGGAAGAAGAAAATGAATTCTAGAATGCCATGAAGGATGATACTTTGGGCCATGCAGAGAGGTTAACCATTGTCAAGCAAAAGTGCGAGTCCCTAGCAGCAACACAAGAGCTGCACAAGGAGAGACTATATGAACTTGGGAAACTCATCACACATAAAATGGATGTGCTAGAAGGGAGGATGACTGTAATCCAACATTATGTTGGTCTTGCAAAATGAAAAGGGTGAGATTACACAGGACGAGCTGGAGTCCATTGCTATGGATGTTCTAGAGAAAGTAGAGGAAGCACTCATCGAGTGGTAGGCCTTAGAGGCAAAAATAAAGGAGGAGTATCCAAAATTGATCCTTCAAGATGGGACAGATGAGGCTGCCACATAGAAAAAAATTATTCATTTAAATTCTTTCTGATTCTTTCTATTCAACATTCTTTACTTCAGTTTTGGAGATAACCATTTTCGGGGCGACAATGAGATTAGTGTGGGGTAATGTTGATCAGAGAACACTTGACAGAGATCACACAAGAAGTCCGCATGGGAGAACATGCCAGGTTCAAGGGCACGAAGGGACAGGAAGAGCACGTGCATGGAGGTACAATTTAAACATTCAGACTTAGCCATTTTTCAAGCATGAATTTTATTTTTAGAAGATGGCGTGCAAAGTACACAACGATGCAGAGACATGCGCGTCACACATTGTCTATTTTTAGGGGATCGGATTCAGAGTTCTTTTTCATGAAGACAATCTAAGAATAGGATTTTCACCTCGATTAACTGTCGAGGTCTATATATATCACAATTGCATGTGTGGCTATGCCTATAAATGGCGCGTGGCTATTAATAACATGTGGCCTATTTTCAGAATAGATAAGTGGTGAAGGGCAAGTCCCCACCCAATATATATGTAGTGAATTACATAGTGGAGAGGGACGGATAGAGAGTATGTATGTGTGTGAGTGAGATATGTATAAAGAGATGTGTATGCGACTAGATTACCGTATCGGATCCATGCGTGCATAGGCATAGATTGCCATTATTGTAAGGAGCTTATGTGTTATTGTGATTATTAATAGATGGAGAATATTGGTTGAATCTAAGTTTCATTCTTGTGTACAATTGAGTAGTGCTTGTTCTGATTTAATCATGATTATTGTTTAAACCCTATTATTTCGTAGATCTAGATTTGTCATACATTGTATAATGATGAATTAGTTAAGGATTTACATACTTTAGGTCTTCATCATGTTAACATTCTCCACAAAGAACCCAAAAGAGGGACCTAGTACCTTTGCGCGCTTGGTGAGTGCTCAATATAGGTTGAGTGATGTTCTAGCGCGTCTAGGAGTTATCCGGTGAATTCTAGGCTACATCATTGTTTCAAAAATTTGGGTAAGTGTATGGCCAATTAGGGATTCTAAGTGTTGGGAAAATAATAGAAGAATGCCCCCAAGATCCAATTTCTTCTGTTTCTACCATTTTTACCTCGTATAAGTCAAAAGGAATTATGCAAGTTATCAAAATTACCTTGGGGTAACTTTTGGATAGCTAAATTTTCCAAAGGCATACAAAATGTACGACAAAAAGCCACCAAGGAAAATCTAGCAAGTTCCTGAACAAGGGAACAACCGTAAAATAACCTACTCCCATGTCTTATTTTTGTCTTAAAGATTGTTTATGATAATATGACAACACAATTTCAATATTTAAATAATTTTTTTGAAAAACAAGATTTAAGTACTAAAAGGGGTCAAGTGATTTTAGTAGTGTGAAAATACAAGTTATATACTTAAAACAAGTTTAATATAAACAAGGTCCAAGTTCTGAAAATGGAGGTTACAAATGCAAGTAACATAACAATACAATTTGGATACTTTAATCAAGTTTTAGGAAAAATAAGATGTTAGTATAAAAATGGATTGACACAATGCGAGCAGCGTAACTACAACACCTTCCAAAACTTAAGTCAATGTTTGAATAAAAATAAGGTCTAAGTATAACAATGAGTTGACATAATGCGAGCAACGTAACAATATAATTTGGACACTTATATCAAGTTTAAGAAAAACAATATGTAAGTATCAAAAATGGATTGACACAATGCGAGTAGTGTAAAGACGCAAAGGGAAATCAAGATAAGATAACCTTCTACAATGAGACGTCTCAATATGGATGTCAAGACAAGGTTACCAAAATATTAAGATACACCAACACACTTTCAACACTTACATCAATGGCATAATAAGGAGTGATTTAAGTGGGTGCACAAGTTATGGATGCAATGTTGGCATTACTTCGTGTTGCCTTCTTTTAACCAAAAATGTCAACAAGAAAAAAAAGGAGATAGTATAAGTTGTGATGAAAAATACGCAACCTAACTTTGGCAGAGTTTCACCTTGTTCAATAACAAGGTAGAAACTAGGAAATCTTTTTGCATTGTAAGTTTCGTGATGAATAACACACAACGTAAACTTCAATAGACTCTCCCCTTATTCGAATAACAAGGTTTTGACTCCAAGGAATTTTTTTATTTGTGAAAGCTCTTTAAAATATGATTAGATAAAGTCAAGTTGGCCCCAATTCTAAATGGCTATCTAGGATTTTGTTCTCACCACTCACCAATGCTTGTTTAAGAGAGGCACACTTCACTAGATAACTCCTAGACAAAATACCATTACCCCACAATCAAATTAATGAAAGATGCCTCATACGGACAACTTGAAGCATTCCTCATGGGTATTTCTAGTCAGGTAGGTAGTGGGGCACTTCCCGTTTTGTCAACTAGTTCCCTCAATGTGTTGACTACTTTGGGGTTCCTGTGGTAATCCTCATAATGATTTTTATGGCTTATGCCAAGATACTTCCCACAATTTAAAGTGGATGGGTTTAAGCCCTTATCTAAACTTGCAAATACATTGTTTTGAATAAAATGGTGTGTTTTTATCTTTGATTAAAATGTGGTTTAGCACACCACCGATGATAACATGTATACAATTTCGTTATTATTTGTTTTGATTTAGTTTTTGGCAAGAAAAAAGGTCCTGCGTAGAAAATATTAGTAGTTTTCCATATAAACCTCAAATGTTTAAAGAGGATCATGTTTTTTTTTAATTCTCAAGACCGTCAAAATACGTAAGAGAAGAGCATACACAATGATTGATCCAACTAAGTATAAATGGAAAGAATTAAATAAATGACCAATTAAATGCTTCAAAATATTAATTCCCTCAAACAATTTAAATGATGAAATTTCCAAGTAATAAAAATGTTTAAAATGAAGACTAAAGTTGCTTTTTATTTTCAAGATCACTAAAAGGCACAAGAGAAGAGCATACACAAGCTTTGATTTAACTCAAGTAAAATGGAAAAACAACATTAATCAAAGCATTTAAATGTGTTATAAAATGATTTCAAACCTACACAATAGAAATCAGAAAAATTGTAAAACAAAAAATACCAAAAATTAGATTATGGAAATTTTAAAATTCAAGCCCAAAAATTCACACGAATGCTAAAGCACATGAATGCTATCACTAGTGCGCAAAGGGATGATGATAACACAATACATACTAACAGAGGACAATTATAGTGCATTTATGACAACACAAACACACTTTTATAGAGATGAAAACACGTAAAAATAGTAGCGCAGCCTCCAGAGAAATGGTAGTGCGGCCTGAGCCAAGATTTCACCTATGTTTGAGATCCTTTTGAGCCTATCCTTTGTGGCCTTGATCCGGCTAATCCTACTCTTGCATATATGTGTGGAGTTTTCCCTTGTACATTCCCATCTATCGCTGGGGGCATCCATGCATATCTATTTTCTTGTGCATAGCTTTGGAAAACCTTTGGAAAACGCCAAAAAGATTAAAATAGGTATCGCCAAAACAATTCAAAAATAATATAACATTATCTCACAAAAATACAAAAACAATACAAATAGGTAAAGAGTTTTTGCTTGCTTTTTTGTTTGTTTTTTTGTACATAGTCCTATTTTGTTTGCTTGTTTGTACATATAGTGTATTGTCTTGTATGCTTTTCAGATTAGTCCTGTTTTTACTTAATTAGATTAATTCTTACTTTAGACTATTGTGTTGATTGGCATGTGTATATATTATAATTGTTAATTGTTCTTTTTACTTGTGTTCTTTGATTGTATATTGTGTGTTATCATTTCATCATTCACATTCATATCATCACATCTATCTATAAAATCATCACATATCATCAATAAAATTCTAAGCTACATCATCATAAAGTAAAATCAACATGTATGCTAAGCTAACATCACATCACATCATATCATCAATGGGGCAATAAGGATTATTTTTATCCCCCATCATAAACCATAATAAAAACATGGGCTAACACAATATCTCATAAATCAAAATGTGATATACATCAATTTCCATCATTATACATGTCAAAAAATCATCAATGTCCATATCTCAAATGTATCTCAACAAAATCATATACATATGGGTATGCCATCATGGGAATCGATAAAAATGTGTGCCTTCATCTCGAGGCATATACAAAAACATACATATACATTGATCAAAAATGTGTTCCTTCATCTCGAGGAATATAAAAAATAAGTACATGTATATAATGCATCATCTAATAAATGAGTCAACCCTAACTCTCTCCAATGCCAAGAATACTTAGCCTATAGCTAGGCAGGGAATCAGACCGATCTCACAGGATATATGACGGTCTATGTGTCCTCAATATGCTACCCGAAAGCTATTTGTAGGCATGTTTCCTATGAGCCTCTCGGAACCATGGACTAGTATAAACCTTTGTAGTATCCTGCCTCACCAAACATTGCTACTGAGAATCATAAAATATGTCACCAAATGTGGTTGCCACCGCTGCACATTATATCCCATCGCACTCTCCTAAAATACGTGTCACATCCACCTACAAATAGGTCCTCTTGGCAACTAACTAAGTCCTCTTTATAGCGAGTTTATCTCACTCAATGATGGCCTACCGTAGAACGAGGTCTTAGAGAAACCTACTTTGCAAACCTATTCTTGGGTCATCACTAGATGGGTAAGTGCATGAAGTTGGTGGACAATTTCGTGGACATAAAAACCCAAAATTCAGGCACCGCGATCACGGTTTATATACCACGATCGCGGTTTATATACCACGATCGCGGTTTTTAAAATGTGACCACGGAGCTATTTTTAGCAGGTTTGAAATAATCAACCTAAAATCGCGATCGCATAACTCGAGACAAAAAAAGTAGTCCCACGAGTCCTCATTTTCTCCATTTTTCATTTCAAACTACGATTTCTCCTAGACATTTTTCACTCGAGCTTTGAATACCACCTCAAAATTACTCGATCGACTTTTGATCACGATAGATTCAACCATGCCACCAAGACGAGGAGGTAAGCCCCCAATTTTAATCAATTTTTTTGCATTTTAGGTTATTTTTTTGCATTTTCATGGGTTTTTTGAAATGTTTGTTTATGTATACAATTTTCTTGTTTTATCAGTTGGTGGCAAGCTCAAAATCCTACAAACCATCGAAACATTCCTCAAAACCCTCTAAACATTCCTCAAAACCCTCCTCCAAACATAGATCTCGCCTCCTGTGGCTCCTTCTGTCCCCACTGAACCAACAGGAACACAAGATAATATCGTTGGAAGAATCCGAGAAAATAAAATTGTCATTGAGAACCTTATTCAGACTATAAGACAAAATCATGCCACAAATCTGTCCTCGCATGACTTTAGCCAACACATTGCAAACATTGATTGGCGAAGTCGACTCCGCAACCAACCAAATACATAGATGGAATACCTTTAGAGGTGATTGTAGGCGGTGGTATGCGATAAATTATCCCATGCGGCCGTAAAAGACAAAAAAATTGGAAAATACCTCATTTTTGCATTATTTATCGACCCGCAAAACCAATGCCCCCCCTCTGCAGCTACTTGCAAACGGTTCTCAATCCATTGGTGCCACGATGACCAAATCAAAAACAATTTTTGGGACCGATGGTGGATGGTTTTTGATTATCCACCATGCAACAACAATGAGGTTCCTCTCTATTTTTTGAAGAAATTATATTGCAAGTTCGTGCTTAATGAGGTCCCAAATTATTTTGAATTTTCTGAGTTTTTGGGCGAGAAGGTGGCTCTGCATAGAGTAGACTTGGTGCACGCGTAGGTCAACCAAGGATCCACCATGCCCCAAAACCCCACTCGCTTCAGCCTTATCCCTCCTCCTACAGTGAAGGAGGTTGTGGAGATTGACACACTGCATGCATTGAGGGAGCTCACTAACACTCTGACCCAACATAGTGACCAGATTACATCTGGTGATGTTGGTGGAGGTGCCAATTCTAGCGCACCACACCACTATGGATCATGTGGTGTCGTATGCACTGCGGGTGAGACATCATTTGTTGGTTCACATGATTTATTTTCTATAGATGAGATGCTAGGGGATGTTTTTGGAACTGGTGCCACTGATATTGGTCTTTCATAGGTAAATTTCAAATAAATATAAATAATATATATATATATACAATAGTTTAATTCATGTTTGAGATTTTAATATATATGTATTTGATTGTACGTCATGTACATACATGTAAAAACAATTTTTTTATTTTATTTTAAATAGCAAGAGTCGGTGAAGGAAACATCCAAGGCCAACATGATAAATACCAGTAGTCAGGCATGTTTCAAACGTAAGTTTCAAGTTGACAAGTACATTTTTAATTTCATTTGATTGCACTCTTGTTATTATAATGTTTCACGTGTATGTTGTGCATATTAATATGATTGTCTTTAATACACAGGAGCCCAGCGAGTCATCATCTCGCTCCGGGAACTAAGGCTACTTGCACGCCTCATGTGAGTTTTACGTAGGTTAGTTTCTCTTTACACTTTGTTTCTAATTGTGTAAGTTCACGTGGATTACACGCTTTGACCTCTCGTTATGTGGCAACATATAGATTAATATTGATTTGTACATGTTTTTTATATAGCTTATGACTACTAGAGAGACACCTCCATTTATGCACTTGTGGAGGAGGTCATTGTAGATATCTTTACATAAAGATCTCAGATCCACTAAGGTACAATTTTTCAAAAAATTTAAATTTTGGAGGTTCATTATTTCTTATTACTTAAATCTACAATATCAAATTTTGTATGTATGTGAAATATTTAATTTAAAAATTAATTATTTGTATGTAGCTTACCCCTCGTGAGTCTACTATTGTCCCTGCAATGTGTCAACGACAAATTGATAGGGATCATGACATTGCAGTAAGATTTTACATGCATTTTAACTAAATTGTACAAGTTTCTAAATTTTGAATGTATTTTAAAATTTTGGGTGTTAAAAACTTGTTGTTTATGTATGTGCAGGTTAGGTCAGAGACCCGCTTTAGAGACGCCTGAGACCACACATGATGAAATACGTCATCGCATCTCCTCTCCACTACATCCCCATGTCGTGGACATGCTACTTCTAGTAGGGAGAAGAGAGGGAAGATGTTTCATGATTAGATTCATAGTCCACCTGGATGTACATAGATATATATATGGGCCATCTGGTCCTAGTGAACATGTTTCTTCATATAGTCCATTGTATATATATAGCCTTTTGTGACCGCATGTGGTCCTATATGTATGACACACTTAGTTCGAGATGTACACATGTTATGAACTTACATATTTTCAGAGACGTGCGTCCAACACACTTTGTTTGATTCTTATATATCCATGTGTGTTGGTTTTCATAACGATATTACTTCTATATGTTTGATTCGATTTCATTGCATGTATGATATCCTTCTATGTATGTTTTCATAACCATTTATTAGTTCTAGATATGTATGTTTGATTTAAAATTAAAAAACCATGTCCTGGAGCACTACATGGTACAATTGTTAAGAAAACCTATTCCATTAAGCAAAACCATGCTAGGTGAACTACAAAAGGGCAATACATAATTTTACTTTTTTTTTCTTTTAAAGCTAACACTCATCTGTTGCATATCAACTAATGCGAACATTGATAGAAATAAGCGAGGTAGAGTTCATCTTGAACTATATGAATATAATGTTACTTATGGTGCAACATTGCATGGTACAATTGTTAAGAAATTAAGGGAAGCATTTACATTGTTTTAGAGAAATTAAGGGAATCAATAGATGTACACACCTTATCTCTTTATAATTTGGTGCTATATGCCAATCAACTAAGAAGTTAAACATTCAATTTGATTATCGTTTAAAGTAGATTCACTTATCTCTTTCATTTTCATTGTTTGTCTCTTTCTTCTTGGACTTACCATCCTCTCTTTCCTTTTATTTGCTTGTACATTCAAGACTTCTTTCTTTCTCCTTCTTATTCTGCCATTGTTCACTCTTTTTTCTCTTGACTTGTCTCTTGTTGCTTTGAATATCCTATCATAAATATCTCCTCAAGCCTTTGTATTTCCTCATGTACAACAAGTATTCACTCTCTCCTTCACTTTCTTCATTTATTGATCACAACCATTACATGCTTGCCTCAAACTGAAATTTGACCTTTTCTCACCACTTTCCTCTTGTTTCCCATTTCATATTGAATGTTCTTATTAGCCTCTTCCTTGAATTTTTTCTCTTGTTCACAAGTAATTGATTTTCTAATCCATTTAGGCATGATATATCCATGGTTAAATTAAGATTCTTTTCTTAAAATTTTCAAGGTCTTTTCCTTGATTTTATTCAAAAAAGTCTTCAAACTTGTATACACACATGAAAACACAACATTAGAACATAAAATAAGAGACAAAAATGTCCCAATGAGTACCTATTTATTCTCTAAGCATTTCATTTTGCACTTCCTTTCTCCTCCATTATTCTTCTTTCATGCTATGTTTCAAAGTGAGCGACAAGGTCATTGCTTTCGGGCTACTTCGTTTGGGCGTAGTCCCTTAAGAGCCCTGAGACCAAAATATCGTTCAACTTCGATGGGTGACTACTCAGACTCTGTGGAACCTAGAGATATCTCATCAGATCCCACACCTCGGCATAGGGGCCCTCTATAATAATGTCTCTCGCTTTTTTCCTTCTCGATGGTGCCCTCGCTGCCCTATTGTTTGCAAACGCGCGAAATAATGTAGTTTGAGCCAGTGTAAGGTTGTCAAATGCTATATTTTGCAAACGGTGGGTCGTGGCACCAAACCAACTGCACCAACACGTCTGGGTGGCCAGGTGAACACTAGAGGAGGCATTTTTTCGGTGCGCGACAAGTTCGTTGCTTCCGGCTACTTCGTTCGAGCGTAGTCCCTTTAGAGCCCTGAGACCAAAATATCATTCAACTTTGACGGGTGACTACTCGGACTCCGTGGCACCTAGAGATGTCTAGATCCCACACCACGACATAGGGCCCCTCTACAATAACCTCTCTCAGCTTTTTTCCTTCTCATATTAGTGCTCTCGCTGCCTCTATTGTTTGCAAAACACATGAAATACTGTAGTTTAAGCGAGTGTAAGGTTGTCAAACACTATATTTTGCAAACGATGGGTCGTGGCACCAAAACAACTACGTTAACACGCCTAGGTGGCCGATGAACGCTAGAACAGAAATTTTTTCGATGCGTGACAAGGTTGTTGCTTACGGGCTACTTCGTTCGCGCGTAGTCCCTTAAGAGCCCTGAGACCAAAATATCATTCAACTTCAACGGGTGACTACTTGGACTCAAAGTGGCACCTAGAGACATATCGTTAGATCCCACACCTCGTGTAGGTCCCCTTTACAATAACCTCTCTCAATTTTTACTTCTCGATCGGTGCCCTCGCCGCCTATTGTTTCTGCTTAACGCGAAATATGTGTAGTTTGAGCCAGAGTGTAAGGATGTCAAACGATATATTTTGCAAACAAGTGGGTCGTGGGCACGTAATCTACTATGCCAACACATTTAGGTGGCCAGTGAAATGCTAGAGGAGCCATTGTTTCGGTGTGCGACAATGTCATTGCTTTCCAGTTACTTCGTTCGGGCGTAGTCCCTTAAGAGACCTGAGACCAAAATATCATTCAAATTCAACGGGTAACTACTAGGACTCTATGACACCTAGATATGTCTCTTTTGATCTGACACCTCGGTGTAGAGACCTTCTACAATAGCCTCTCTCAGTTTTTTCCTTCTCAGATCGGTGCTCTCGTTGCCCTATTATTTGTAAACGCGTGAAATAGTGCAATTTGAGTCAGTGTAAGACTGTCAAACGCTATATTTTGCAAACAGTGGGTCGTGGCACCAAACCGACTATGCTGACACATTCAGGTGGCTAGGTGGATGCTAGAGGAGACGCTGCTTCAGTGCGCGACAACTTCATTGCTTTCGGGCTACTTCGTTCGGGCGTAGTCCCTTAAGAGCCCCGAGACCAAAATATCGTTCAACTTCGACGGGTGACTACTCGGACTCCGTTTTACCTAGAGATGTCTCATTGGATCCCACACCTCAAGGTAGGGGCCCTCTATAATAACCTCTCTCATTTTTTTCCTTATTATATCGGTACTCTCGCTGCCCTATTGTTTGCAAACGCATGAAATAGTGCAGGTTTGAGCTTGATGTAAGGTTGTCAAACACTATATTTTGAAAACAAGTGGGTCGTCTTTCTTGAATCCGATTGTATCGAAACATCCGGGTGGCCAGTGAACTCTATATGAGGTGTTGTTTTGATGCGTGACAACGTCATTGCTTTCGGGTACTTCGCTTAGGCATAGTCCCTTAAGAGCCCTAAGACTAAAATATCGCTTCAACTTCGACGGTGACTATTCGGACTCAGTGGCATCTAGAGATGTCTTATCTGATCCGACACCTCTATGTAGGGACCCTCTACAATAGCCTCTCTTGGTTTTTTCCTTCTTAGATCAGTGCTCTTGCTACCCTATTGTTTGCAAACGCGTGAAATAGTGCAGTTTGAGCCAGTGTAAGGCTGTCAAACTCTATATTTTGCAAACGGTGGGTCGTGGCACCAAACTGATTGTGCACATGCGTAGCTATGGTCTTGTAAACACTTAGGGATGAGTTATTTCAGTTCTCTAAGATCCAGGTGCTTCTGGGCTACCTCCTCCGGAGCCAAGAACCCCCCACAGTACATAAATTGTTGTTAATTGCTTCTCTTTTCTTGTAAAATAATGAAAGTCTGCTCTTAGTTTCGAGAATTTAAAATTCTCTACTAACAGTGCCAACCACATGAAGGTGGAAGTTTTTCTTGCACCACTAACCTACACATAAAAATGTTAGTCAAAGAAATTTAAGTTTCAAATCAAAACCATACTAGATATATACAAAATACACAAATTTAAAATAAAATATATGAACTTAAATCTATCTAACTAACAAATTTATATATACCAAAGAAATTATATATACCAGACATGAGCATTGTAAATTCATTCCAATGAACCATCAGGATTAGATCTACTCTGAATAGCGGACAAGATTGCTTCATGATCTGACTCTCAAACCTTCCAAAGAATCTTGTTATTAGGCCTTCCTCGATATCTATACAACTAAATATTTGTCGCTAGAACTAGATGCGAATATAAGAGTATTTTCTTATGTGTCTCAAAGTCTTCAAACACCCAAACAGAGGAGTTTTTTAATGGATACCATCAAGCCAAGTTCCAGTAACTACCACTGACCCTATAGGATACTCAATATCTTTGCCATCTATAATATGAGAAGTCAACTTATTTCTTTCCTCGATGCAATGACATAAGAAATAGTTTGTTCCTTCTTCATTGTCTTCTGTCGCAATAACTACAAACACATGTCCTACAAAAACAAAGGTTGAACAACTCAAATTTAAATTACATATTAAAATTTCAATGGACATAACTCAATACAAAAATTAAATAAATAACCATAAATACCTTGTTGTACCAAAATCAAAATTTCGTCAAAGTCCATGGATGTTACAAATTCATCTGTAGAAACAAGTTGTAATGCTTGTGGAGGTTGATAACTAGGAAGCGAAGTTAGAGGCCTACAAATCCATCCATCCACCCATTCTTGTGAATCACACTTAGCAGTGACAAATTCGATACAAGATGCACAAAAATATGTCAAATTTCTTTTCCATACGGCCCACGAAGTAGCGTCTGAGCTACAAAATGAGTGCATATCACTGGACCCAATGAGTGTCATACAATCCTCGTAGTAAGAAATTTGTTGTTCCTTTATCAACCAAAAATATCTGTGAACTGTGGAATTTTCTTGAGAACCTCGAGCCATGTTGTCAATACACCATTCCACTATGCTCTTTGTATCTTTTAATTTAGCACCATCTTTGTACTTCAACTCTTCTCTTACAAGAGCTCTTTTCACACATGCCCCTACACCATCATGCTCTCATTTTCCATGTCCAGACTCAGTGAAACTCCAAATATGTTGCATACCCATCTTGATGTGCATCTTTCTCATCCAATAAAACATTCGTGCATTCTTAAACCGAGACGCACAATTATTTGACCATATATAATTTTGTTTGAAGTGGATGTCCCTATCGATAAGTTTCCATAAAATAATTGGAAACACCCTTGCACAATTCAAAGAGAATGAGTACGATCATCATTGATATAAAAGTGGTACTCTCTTACAAAATTTGATCATTCTCTCTTTGTCGAGAAGAATGTAGAAATGTTATATGCACAAAAATGGTAACTTGTACTAAGTTGTAATATTGCGATTAAACCTCCATTTGTGGTTGTAATGTGTAATTATCTCAAAAAATCAACCACAAACAATATTACCAATAGGAAATGTGTCCTTGCATATCTTGAACTATTTATCCAACCATCGAGCTCTATGTGTATGCCTAGCATACTCATAAACAATTTCATCCTTAAATTTTCTCAAAATTGAAAAAGGACATTTGTTCTCAGAACTAGCTCACACCGTTTAAACTCTTTTCCATCTTTCAACCGGTATGTAACTCGATTTATATTTATCAAACTCAACGAAATTATGTCCTATTGTACCTTCAATTTTCTCATGGATGTAACTTTCCAATTTAGGTAATCCACCGCATGTACCACAACTTCCATCTAAACAATCTTGACTATAAAAATTGTGCAACTTATTTTTCACAAAATATAGTAGGAATGAAATCCTGGAAGATATTGGTGGAGCTTGAACATCACATTTTGATAACATAGTTTCGTAATGAAAATTAGAACGAATACGTAAAAATTTAGCATAATGCATTACAAATTCAACATGTTGCCTACAACAAACAACAAGTGGTGTAAACGTGGTTGATTTTCACATAGAATGGTTTCAACATTTCAAAAAAATGTTGACTAATTTTAATTTCCGATTCTCTTGTCCAAACTTATGAAAAATTGAGTTTGAGTCATATCTAAGAAATACTTTGGATGTGGTTCATGATTAGTAGAACCAACTCTCCGTTTTATAGATCTCTTATATTAGGTGAAACTCTAGTGTTATCATGCCAAAATTAAATAACAACTTCTCTTATAGCATTAGAATTATTTTTGTCCTTACACGGTGCTCTAGTAGAAAATACCCAAAAATCAGCGTTATTGAGTGATTGAAGGATATTACGTCTTTCAATTGCTTTCATTAGAGTTTTTCGATTAACTTGCAACATTCGACTTGTTTATGTAATCAAACGTTATTTTTTATTGATTCACTTACAACACTAGTAACAAGTACACGACGCACAATATTACTATCCCTAATGCGTCTCTTGACACCAACAGTGTGATATGCATCATGAAGGTTTTCAACAATTGTAGAGGTTTGACTACGTATATTAGATGTTGTCGATCCTAAGGTATTTAATGTAGGTCTCATTTTAATCAATTTCATCAAACTAACCAACAATTGACATCTTTGGGAATCATTTAAAATTTCAAAATGATTATCCCAAATTTCATGGATTTTCTTCGATTTGTCGTTGTAAAGTTTGTCGGACATTGGTTTCAAAATGTTTTCATCAATTTCAATAAAAAAATTAGGTTTCTTATGTAAAATCCTGGGAGGTATTTTTGTCAAATTTTGTTTGTCTACAGTTTCAACATGAATTTCTTTATTCACATTTTCATTGTCTCCTTCAATTTCAACATTTGCTACATCATGAGTATTTAATTCTTCTTCAACATTGACAGTAAAAACATATTCATCACAAGTATTTAATTCAACTTCAACAGTAAGAATAAAAACATTACCTAGTTCTTCATTGCTTACAATAGTTGGGGTTGAAGATGAACCTCTTCTTGATTCACGAAGATTCCGCATTCGCTTAGCATTTTGAATTTTGTTGGCCTCTAATTCATTTGGTGTTTTTTTACTTAATGAATTCCTTTTTTGACTTCGTTTCTTGTCTCCCATGATGTTTCACTTCCGGTGATAAGAAAAATGTGCGTAAAAAAGACAGAATTTTCTGATAATTAAATGCGTTAAGGTCGATGAAAGAAAATCACATGGTAATTCAGACATTGGGATGTGTGTAAATATGATAACACAAACCGTGATCGTGGATCTATTTGACTGACCCTAAGCCTTGGGAAATCTTTGTTTTTCCCCAACCAAAGCTATGGAATGTCATTATGAAGTGTAAAAGGTAAAAAAACCTCAAATTTGCTCTTCCAAAGACTTGAACCATGCTAAAAACTGAAAACATTTCACAAAAATGGTGTCATCGCATAGGGGAGACTGTTAGCTTCGTAGAAATATTGATTTTAAAGTGAATAGAATAAGATAAATATCATTTTATAATTTTTTTACTAACAATAGGTCTTTAAGACATATTTTCTCGTGAATGTTCATGTCTACATTTAAGACTGTAACTTTTGTTTCACTTATCAAAATGTGATAAAACTTATACCATCCCAAGCGTGGACAAATTCTATACACGTTTAAAAAAATATATTTGATTTCGATATTTTTTGATATAGTTATGGCAGTGCAACGAAAAACGCTCCATTTTCTAAATATTTTCAGCCCACTTTCACGTAAAAAATCATTCAAAAAATATTACTTGAAAAATAAAAAATAAAATCCATCCCAAGATAGACAACTACATCTAACTTTTTACCAAATGAAAAAAAAATAACAAGATTTGGTCATCCAAATCGCGGCAAACGGACTACAATCTTATAAGTTTTTTCAAAAAAAAACCAAGTCATATAATTTTAAGTGTTTAATATAGCTAAACTTGTCCGTTTTAAAAAAAAATAGTATTTTAGAAACTAGATTCTGAATGCTATGATTCATATTTATATAATTTTTTCTAATTTTTAGTGCACGTATTGCTAATAATCCCTACAAGTCGAGATTTCGCTTTTTTGCAATATGACATCCACAAGATGACCCCATTTTTTCCATCAACTTCCCGCACTTACCCAAATAGTTTATACTAAAATCAATGCTATGTCTCCCGTAGCATGACCATATCTCTCTATAACTATAAAGAAACCACTGATGGCCCACCTGCTACGAATATGACTTTATAGCCAAGAAATGATATATGGGGTGGTCTCTGTCCATTTCCATCTCTATCCCCATCACCTACATGACCTATTATAACTCCAAGACTACTTTCTTTAGGTGGCGATGGTGGACCCTATAATGGTATCTGATGTATCATTGGTTGTTGGACCTATAAATCCCACTGGGAAGGAACCTACTGAATCAATGGCCCATGTGCAACCTACTAAAGAATTGGATGTTGTATTGGCACAATACCTATATCACCGCACTGTTGAATCTGTGCTCCCTATCCTTGTATTTGTGCATGTGCCTTTATATGTTCTACCTTAGCCTCTTATTGGCCCAATCTGGTCCTGTCTCACAAATGTTGTCCCCTAACCCTTACTATTGTTGCTATAGTTACCTTCGAAATAGTGATCTCGCCTCGCACCACTTGCGTCATGTACCATTAAGGTAATCTTTTATAGTCCTTGGATCATCTATCTACATGTGTGTACCGTGTGTTTGTGGGATAACACTACGTAATATCTACAGAGTTATCTATGGTCTAACATGGGGTCCAAAATCAAAAGTCTCTCATGCTACACATACACTATATTTCTCATCACCTATGATCCCTAGATAACGCCAAATTGGAACTGTACCACTGTCAATTATGTACCACTTCGAGATGTGGCAACGATCGCCTATAATATAGTGGTCCATCTCTACTATGCTCAACTCGCCACATATGTGCACTATTATTATAGTTGGTATGACCTCTAAGTCACCATACATAGTAAATCATCAAAGGCTCGTATGTAGAAGGCGATATATCCCAAGTGACATCTAAATCTGACACCCATTGTCTCCCAGCCTCGGCATGAGGGCTCATCTAGCTATCTAACTTGTAAAATACCTAGTGGGCACCCAATCTTAATGCGATCCCAACATCATAATTGTAGCAGGGGATGTAGGGCTCAAAATCCTCATCTGTATATACGCAATCAAATGCAAGTATCTCTATGGGTGAGCTAGTATGAAATGAGTCTCAATCGAATACCTCTCTATCTTCCAAACGGGCCACCACACTTGTCAATCCAAGGTGGAAGTGGGTCCCTATCTTATAAGGCAACAAGTAGTCGATGATAAGATAAATAAGGTATATAGGGAGGCGTGTTATCCTCTTTCTCTCGAAACATATGTATAAATGAACTTCTATCCCCTCTCGGGGTATATCCTATCTAAGAAATAGGTCCCGATGTTTCCTCGTATCCACTCAACATGCCCGTTATATACTACCAAGATTCCTTGTATAAGAACCCACAGATCCGATAGACATCCTCCAAAGTAACAGTCATCTCTCTAGTAGGAAGTTAGAAATTATGACTCTCATTGTGTCATCGCTCTTCCAATGTTGTCGAGTAGGGCATAATCTAATCTAATATGTGGCAATGTGCAATATAGGAAAATCCATTTGCCTCAAGTTTTGTAACTAATCCCCTCTACTCACATCGAGTGAAGGTCGCCTCAAAGGCTGCAGTCATCCATGACACTCCCATACGTCCAAGGATCATGGTATCTCCTGTAGGTCACCCAAAACATAAAAATTAACATCATTTATTCATTTTTCATATTTTCATCACTTCTACATTCTTCTAATTCCTTATAAATTCTCTTAAAAATTTGGAAACAACACTAGTTCACTTCCTTTCACTCTAGCGCACATCATGGCTATGCTAACAAACTTTTTCTACGTCAGCGTATTTCACACGAGTGCGCATCATTTCACACTAGCACACTTTTCATCATAGTAGTGCATTCACGCTAGCATGCATTGTTTAATGCTCATGCTATTTGTTTTATGCTAGCACGTGACATTATGCTTTGTGCAAACAATGCTAACACGTGTGCCCTTAGTTTAACGATAGCGCATGACATTCACGCTAGCACACTTTTCGGGCTACGCTAAAGACGCACTATAGTTTGTGCTAATGTTAAAATTCAATTTTCTACTAGTTTAAACATGCAATAAATTATATAAAAAATAAAAAAATTTGCTTTACGTATCGGGAAGCATCTATTTTAGTCCTCCCGTACTCTCGGACGTGGTCTACACAATGTTTAAGGTCCACTATTTGTGCCATCTCTCTCACAAATCAAAGCTAAATCTCTCACAATGAGAAAAGAAAATGTAATAAAGACAAATGGGTCATGATGGATTTTACTCAACCCCCTGCTATTTATACCCTCCTAGCTCTATTTATTCATTTTTATTTCCTCACCATAATTACTAACATTATCCTCTATTTTCCTCCCGTCATGTATTGGTGTTCCATCGTGATGATTTATTTATTTAAATTGTCATTTTTACTAACATTTTCATCTCGTTGGGGCATATTCTTTCTTCTTGGTGACCTTTTCTTCTTGTTGGGGCATATTATTGATTCCCTATGACCTTTTCGATGTACTGCATACACACTGTCATTCTTCTATACCACATTCTTCCTAAAATTCAAAAAATCCAAAAAATTGGTAAAAATTCAAAAAATCCAAAAAAATTGGTAAAACTTCAAAATCCAAAAAATTGGTAAACATCATTCACAAATTTGAAACATTCACATGAAAAAACGTCCTAAAACATTGAAAAGTATCCTACAAAATATCTTAATTTAGTGCTTGCTTGTTCTAGTTTGTCTTCCTTGCTATGTTTGTTTTCTTGCTATGTTTGTCTTCCTTCGCATATATCATTGCTTGGGAAGTTTCATAGTGCATGATTGTTTTTTCATGGGAATTTTATGTCCTCCGTCTATTCCGCTAACATGTATCCTTGCTTGGGGTGCCATTTTAACCCCTTTTCGTATAACTCAAACATTTGGGAACCAAGCTAGATTAAAAAAATGGTGCAACTGTCTTGAATGTTGTTTATTTGAGTATGTTTGTTTGTGCTTATTTTTTTTTTGGTATGCTTGTTTAATTTCTCGTACTACATTACTTTATGTATTTTTCTTTGATTTAGTCCTTTAGCAATGAACAAAAAATCAAGATCATGGCTCTTCATGATCCGTAAACCTCTAGCTTTGGAAATTTACAAGACCATAAAAATTTATTGTTCTAATTTCAACTTTCAAAATGACAGTATTTTAATTATTAGTGAGAAAAACTGAAACTTAGAACTACTTTGTAGCAAAGGAAAGATAACAATTCAACACAATATTTATCTTGAAACCCCAAATTGAGGGAAAACCATTCGGGAAGGGCAATTGCTCTTTCTTCCCAATTTTATTGGCCAATTGTAAAAGAATTACATATTACAACAAGAGGAAAGAAGGTAAACAATGTAAAACACCTCCCTTTTATACTTGGCTACTCTGTTTCTACACCTTACTTCTACAAAACACTTCCAGCTCTCAATGGTTTCTTTCTCACTCTCTTGCATTCCAACTTTGATAATAAATCTACTTGCTCTCCTTGTATTTATAGCTACTTCCCATGTCCTCCCATGCACTAGAGAATGAGAAGGGTCGTATAGGGAAGAGACACAGTCCGAATGCTTGAAATTTTTGATTTTTCATGGATTTTATTTATTTTTTTGTCCATTACTGACAAGATAGCCGATGTATGTAGACTAGTTGTTATGCAACCACTGGGGGCTGTAATGCAACTTCCAATCTATGCATAGGGCGGTTACACAACCTTGTAAACAAGGGCGGTTATGTAACTTTATAGTCTGCTCTTCATTTTGCTCAATTTTTCCTTCTAGATCTGGTTGTTTTGATGAAGTTGTGTTTTTTTATCCCTATGGATCACACCTCCCCTACTCAAAAGGATTTTAGTCCCACAAAATATTAGTGTGGGAGTACATGAGGAAATAATTCCCTCACTTTCTCCTTATAGTACCATCGGGCCTTCCTTGGTGTCTTCCCCTTGAGTCCAACTCCGCCAAGACTCTGTTGATGTGAAATCACAAAGACCCCTGGATGTCTCTTAGATCTGTTTTTGATAATGGGCATCCAATGTGATTTACATAACATTGGATCATCATCTCTCAAGCCGTGGATTGTGAACTTGAGATGATCCTCCGTGAGCAGTGCTGGTTCCTCTTCCTAAACTATCTCGCCAAAGCTACTCTAATGTAGGAAAACTAAATCTAAGCCTAATCTAACCTTCCAAGGAGACATGGAGAGAGAGAGAATGCAAGAAAATAAACCTACACTAAAGTGGTGATACACCAGAGAAGGAAAATGGTGAGATACTCTGTTGAGGGAGAATGGAACAGAGGAAAAGGAAATGAGGGAGGTCGATGTAAGTGACACGGACCCGCATCCAAATCCACCATTGAAACTCCAAGAAACACGACATCCCCTACCCGCAAACATGAAATACATGCACGTAAAACAAATTTGGAAGGGAGAGGCATGGGGAAACAACAAAACAATGTAAAGGGTTGAAGAACACCACAAAAACACGTTTTTATTGCTCTAAAGGTGCATGAGACCATTACATTTATGCCCGTGAGGTACAAATACACTTGCCAAGCGTAGCGAAGGCTTACAGACTCGAAAATGGAGTCAAGAAACAAATTTGACAAAGTTTCTCTACTCCCAAAATGTCTCCCCATTCTCAAATGAGAAGTGTTTACAATATATAGAAGAAGAAAGAGAGAGAGGGAAAGAGAGAATTCAAATTCCTACTCTCACCAACTAATAAATTTCATTAAAACGATCCCCAAAAATCAAGGACATATTTGCAAATCTATTTCCCAATGCATTCGAGCTTGCTAGAGAAGAAATGGGGTGCCATACTGCATTAAATTTTGGTGGTTGGAAGTCTGGTTGTGTACTTTTCCTGAGCTGGAGATGTTTTCTCATTTTTCACCCACTAAAATTTTCCAAAATTAAAAATTCAAGTTTTCATGGTGAAGAGGGTGTCGAGATCTTTCCAACGGTACCAAATTTGTTGAATTTCGAGCTCTGGTTCGAAAGTTATGGTCATTTGAAATTTTGCATCGAAATTAGGAGAAAATGGTGAAAAACAAATTTGCAAAACGGATCCATGCGGGCCCGCAATGGCAAATCGCGCGCCATTTGCGAAAAATCACAAAATTCCAAAAACTCTCGTAACCACACACCGCAAAATGACACGTTGCACAAAGCTCCGCGACCCAAAATTCATTTTGCGCCATTCGTAAAAGTTTCAAAGTTCAAAAGCTCTACGACGGCCCGCACCCCTGCATTCTTCATATTCTTTGCCCAAAAGCGGACCTCGGGGTTCAAAGTTGAAATTGCACTTTTTGCTAAAGTTGCAAAAAGTCCAAAGTTCCCCCGATGGCCGTTTTCCCGCATGTAACATTTGGTGCCATTTCGGCAAAGATGTAACTTTATTCGGTCCCTAGTAGAGTTACAGTCCATTTCATGACTTTACTCCTTTTCAATAAAAAGCCAAAATTTTAATTTTCCTCCGACAACCCACCTTCCCGCTTTGACCTAAAACATGGCCATGTGTCCTTTCATGGGCCTTAGGCATTTTTTATTTTTCATTTCTCCGCGGGCTCACGGGCTCGCAATTGTAAATCGCAGCCTTTCGGGAAAAGTCTCAAAGTGCCAAAGTCCCCACCCAGCGGCTTCACAATTTTCCCATTAGCGAAAAGTCTTCCCCGAGTGCCCGTCGGCCCGCAACTTGCAAAATATGAAGAGTTAGAAGGACTTCTTTACATTTTTGGAAAGAGGAAGAAATTTCCTATCTCGATGAGGATGTTTGCAGACATTTAGGATTTTTTGGGCCCGACTGTCCCTGACAAAAATCTCCACATTTGCCGCAATATACTTAGCTTTGTTTTGCTTGCAGCTTTTTCGGCATTTTTGGGCCCGACCGTCAGTGACAAAAATCTCCACATTTGCCATAATATACTTAACTTTTCTTTTGTTTGTGGCTTTTTTGGCATTTCGGTCCTTGATGTCCTCAAGCACCTATGTTGCTCCGGGCCAAAAGCATCCGAATTTTCCGATTTGCATTGTTTGGCTTTCTTGCCTTTGCATGGGCGTCCTAAGTGTTCTCGCTTGAACTTGCAGATGGTCCGAACGTTTCGACCTGATTTTTCCGCATTCCTTTGCATTTTGGCCCCAAAATTGGTATGAGGAACCTCGTACAATCCGCACCGCACAATCCGCAACCTCCAGGACCCGCATGCTTTAAAACAAGCCTTTTGACTTCATTTTTGGATTTTTCAAATTTGTCTAACTCCTTGAATCTTTTCCTTGGATAGAGGAGTTAGAAAGAAGCCAAAGGGATCTCTGAAACCTAATTTTGGGCCTTGAATCAAATCCTTCTTGCTCGGCCTCAAGAAACTCATGCAAGTTATCCAAATTACCTTGAGGGGTGAATTTGGGATAATACTTTGGTGACTCAAATAGGTCACCCGCCTGCTAGGTTAAATGATCGCTGGCATTGAAGCATCCATTGGGCATGGAGTCAACTTGATAAACAAAAATCTGATCTCGATCTTTGAAAATTTGATCCTGAGCCACTTGGAAACTACTGAACCGGAGGTGATTATCACCAAATGTCAAGTCCAATACACTGTGCACAAGCAACAAAACTCCACAACACACTATGTACTAAATGAAAAATCATACATGCCCCAAGTGGAACATGCAGAGTGTGCACAAGAACTTCTTCTACTAAAAGAAAACCTACCTACTCTACTCTAACAAGAGAGATAGGAAATTTCAAACAAAACTTGCTACTGGTGATGAGAAATAACTACCCTTCCTTACAATTAGCAACCATGCAAATGATTTGAGTGAACATAGCTGTTATAATGAGTGAAAAAATGACAAGAGGCCGATTCTCCACCTAAATCATCAAGGTATCAACTGGAAAGAAGACAAATAACTCTCTTAGTTGCTCTACATTTGGACCGAAGAGGCATCGCAACCGATCCTTGTACTTTGAAACTCTCCTCATGCCTTGAGTAGGCATGACTGGTGTTGGCTTCTCCTTAGCTCCAATGAAGCTAATTATTTGATTGGGCAAGGTATGATCCGTGAATTTTTCCTATTTCTTTGAAATTCAACTTCAAAAATGGAGTCTTCCTACTGACCTTGCTAGGTGGATGGCGTGGAAGAGATGATGAAATCCTCTTGTTCTTTCCCTTCCTTCTCCTATGAAGAACATGGAAGATTGGGATCTTCCAACCTTGGTTCCAGAGAGCTATCATGAAGTGTAGGTTGTTGTCCTTGAATTCTCTCCTTCATGGCAACAGGCTCATCTGCTTGGGAGGTGGATGATGGAGGGTCAAATGATGTGATCTCCATGGGCTCCTCTCCATTAAATAAATCCTCCAAGTCAAATAGATAATCTACCTCCTTGTTGTCCTGTTACATGTGCTCGACCTCCTCCATGGTGTCCTCTTGATCTGCAACTTGATCACCATGGTTCCCCTCATCCTCAAACATGAATTTTGAAAGATCAAACTCTTCTTCAACATTGGAGCTCGAAGGGGATGAAGTGGGAGGAAGAACTAAAGGTTCTTCTATGGCCTTGCTATGTGTTCAAAGCCTCTGAAATTGTATTGTTCTCCTCCACAACTGAATGCACTCCTCCTCTTTTGGATTTGGAGTAGCTTTTTCTTCCCTCACTTGGACTGATTGTGTGGCTTGAATTGGATCAGCATTTTCTTCAAATAAAGTGCCATTATGGACACTACATTCGTGAGAAAACAAATTGTGATCTTCTTCTTCTTGTTCTTGTTCTTCTTCTCTGCTGCAAACTCAACTTTAGCCACCACTGGCTCTTCAAACTTGACCTCCTCTGTTGGCTTAACCATCAAGGGGATCTTTGTAATCCCAAATTTGAGAGCCAAGCTTACCAAGCTTCTGATCTTTTCTTCTCTGTTTGGCTCTTCTTTTTGCTACTCTCCTTGACTGGTTATCTTATTTTTTTCTCCCCAAGATGGAATTGGGAAGGCAAGAGGAGGGGTAGGTTGGGATTCAACCAGTTTTGCTATTGTTTGTGGTGGAGAGGGAAGTGGAACTTCTTGTTTCTTTGGAGGGAATGACTACTTGGAAGGGAAAAGGGAAGAATAATTAAGATGAGATGGAAGATTAGGAGATGTATAAAGGAAATTAACACTTGGGGAAGAAGATGGGAAGCTTGGAAATTGAAGCTTGGGTTGAGATTGTGTTACTTGGGGAATGGAGAGAAAGTTTCTAGATGATGGTCTAGGACTTACCCATTGACAAGGTCTCCTGGCACCAAGCTCGTAGGCCTCTATCTCTTCAGTCCATTGTGTAAGTTGAGGCAACATTTCAACCATGAAGTCAAGCTTCTCCTGAGGGTTGTAGTGTCTTGGAAAATGGCCCACCCATGGACAAGGTACCCTGCAACCAATCTTGAATTATTTCATTTGTGTTGTAGCCCTTGGTTAAACCATGCCAGCCTCCATATTTTGAATCTTCTCCAACATATCAGCATTCTCCATATAGATGTTATCATCATATGCGTACCCTTGCTCTTGATAAGCTCCATAGACAAACTGGTTTTGGCATTGTTCATATGAGTAGGCACATTGGTTTTGAATCTGCTCATAATGTTGATCTGGAGGAGATGAGAAATACATTGAGGTGGATGCATTGCTACATCATTGCAAGTGTGAATTCCATGATGGGAATGAAGTCATGATTGCATAACTTCATGGAATGGAAGAAGATGAATGAAAATGAATGGAAAGAAGGTCTCGCAACTTCGAGATGGGTTATTGACCAAATGGAGTTGCCAAATGTGCTTGCATGTGCCTCCAAAGGTCAAACTTTAATAGAACACACCAACCTCGCTAAAAATGAAAATGAAGACATCTTGGTCCCACTGGCATGCCAAAATTGTTGATGTGAAATCACAAAGACCCCAGCATGTCTCTCAGATATGTTGTTTGATAATGGGCATCCAGTGTGATTTGCATAACATTGGATCATCTCTCAAGTCAGTGGGACTTGCAAACTTGAGATGATCCTCCAGAGAAGGCTGGTTCCTCTTCCTAAACTACCTGCCACAAGCTACTCCAGTGTAGGAAAACTAATCTAATCCTAATCTAACCTTCCAAGGAGACATGGAGAGAGAGAGAGAGAGAGAGAATGCAAGAAAATAAACCTACACTAAAGTGGTGATACACCGAGAGAAGGATAATGGCGAGATACTCATTGAGGGAGAATGAAACAGAGGAAAAGGAAATGAGGGAGGTTGGATGTAGTGACACAGCACTCCGCATCCAAATCCACCATCAAACTCCAAGAAACACGACATCCCCCACTGCAAACATGAAAGACATGCACTGAGTAAAACAAATCTGAAGGGAGAGGCATGGGGAAACAACAAAACAATGTAAAGGGTTGAAGAACACCACAAAAACACATTTTTATTGCTCTAAAGTTGCATGAGACCATTAAATTTATGCCCGTGAGGCACAAATACGCTTGCTAAGCATAAGAGAAGGCTTACGACTTGAAAATGGAGTCGAGAAACAAATTTGACAGAGTTTCTCTACTCCTGCAATGTCTCCCCATTCTCAAATGAGAAGTGTTTACAATATATATCGATCGAAGAAGAAAGAGAGAGAGGGAAAGAGAGAATTCGAATTCCTACTCTCACCAACTGATAAATTTCATTAAAACAATCCCCAAAAATCAAGGGCATCTCTGCAAATCCATTTCCCAATGCATTCAAGCTTGCTGGAGAAGAAATGGGGTGCCATACGCATTAAATTTTGGTGGTTGGAAGTCTGGTTCTGCACTTTTCCATAGCCAGAGATGTTTTCTCATTTTTCACCCACCAAATTTTTCCAAAATTAAAAATTCAAGTTTTCATGGTGAAGAGGGTGTCGAGATCTTTCCAACGGTACCAAATTTGTTGAATTTCGAGCTCTGGTTCGAAAGTTATGGCCGTCTGAAATTTTGCAAAGAAAATTAAGGCAAAAATGGTGAAAAAAGTTTGCGAACGGATCCGTGGACCCGTAATGGCAAATCGCGCCATTTGTGAAAAATCACAAAATTCCAAAAAACCTCCACAACCCCGCAGCCGTGAAATGACACGCTTGCACAAAGCTCCGCGGGCCCAAAATTCATTTTGTGCCATTCACAAAAGTTTCAAAGTTCAAAAGCTCTCCGATGGCCCGCGCCCGTATTCTTCATATTCTTTGCCTAAAAGCGGACCTCGGGGTTCAAAGTTGAAATTGCGCTTTTTGCAAAAGTTGCAAAAAGTCCAAAGTTCCCCCAACGGCCCGCTTCCCAAAGATGTAACATTTGGTGCCAGCTCAACATGTAACTTTATTCGGTCCCCGGTGGAGTTGCGGTCCATTTCATGACTTTACTCATTTTCAAGAAAAAGCCAAAATTCCAATTTTCCTCCGACGACCCATCTTCTCGCTTTGACCAAACATGGCCACGTGTCCTTTGCGGGCCTTAGGAATTTTTTTCCTTTTCATTTCTCTGTGGGCTCGTAGGCCCGCAATTGTAAATTGCGCCTCTCAGCGAAAAGTGCCAAAGTGCCAAAAGTCCCCCGCACCTTCGTAATTTTCCCATTGGCGAAAATTCTTCCCCAGGCCCACCAGCCTGCAACTTGCAAAATATGAAGAGTTAGAAGGACTTCTTTACATTTTTGGAAAGAGGAAGAAATTTCCTATCTGATGAAGATGCTTGCAAACATTTTGGATTTTTTGGGCCCGATCGTCCTGGACAAAAATCTTCACATTTGCCGCAATATACTTATCTTTGCTTTGCTTATGGCTTTTTTGGCATTTTTGGGCCCAACCGTCCCGGACAAAAATCTCTGCATTTGCCGCAATATACTTAAATTTTCTTTTGTTTGTGGATTTTTCGGCATTTCAGGTCCTAGATGTCCCTCGCGTACTTGTTCTTCCTGGGCTGAAAGCATCCAACTTTTCCGATTTGCATTGTTTGCAGCTTTCTTTCCTTTGCGTGTCCTAAGTGTCCCACTTGAACTTGTGAGCGGTCCGAACGTTTCGACCTGATTTTTCTGCATTCCTTTACATTTCATCCCCGAACTTGGTACGAGGAACCTTGGTACGATCCGTGACCGTACAATCTGACCCTCTGCAGACCCGCAATGCTTTAAAACAAGCCTTTTCACTTCATTTTTGGATTTTTCAAATTTGTCTAACTCCTCGAATCTTTTCCTTGATGGAGGAGTTGGAAAGAAGCCAAAGGGATCTCTCGAAACCCGATTTTGGGCCTTGAATCAAATCCTTCTTTCTCGGGCCTTAAGAAACTCATGCAAGTTATCCAAATTACCTTGAGGGGTGAATCTAGGATAATGAGACTCTTGTGGACCTCTCCTTACTTCTCTAATCTTCTCATTGTAGCACTACGTCCTCCTTAAATTTTCCTCATGCATTCAATATGTAATCATCTATGGAAGGTATTAGTTGACATTCTTCTTATTTTTCAAGCATGGATGGCTCATATAGGTGCAAGTTCTCACAATTTACTAATGAGTACATCCACATGAATGGTGGAAAATCAATCCTGAAAGAATTTTCTCCAACTTGCTCTAGTATAGTGAAGGGTCCATATCACAACCGATTGAGTTTCCTTGCTTGGCCTTATAATCTCTCATCGCTCAATTGAATCCAAATTTTGTCTCTAACATGAATTTTGTGCCCCCTACAATGTTGATCATGTCTAGCCTTATACTTGGCTTGAGATTTTTCCAATTGTTCTTTCACCTTGAGATGGATTTTCCGGCATCTCCCCTTCTTCATGCTTCCCAATTGCTATGTCCAAAGTGGATAAATAGGTAGATATCTCAAGCATGCTTCAAACGATGACTACATAGTGGATGTGTGTACCTCCCGTCTATAGGAATGTTGATCGTAGGCTAAGGACTCATCCCAAATCCATGGATATTTGCTACCGTATCCTCTAATCACCGCACTAAAGTCATGTTCACCACCTCTATTTTCCCATTTGTCTATGGATGGAAGTTCATTATCCTCTGTAAGTTGGTGTGCATCTTGTCCCATAAAGTAGTCCAAAACTTCCCCAAGAACCTAGAATCTCTCATTAGAAATAATAGGCTTTGCAAGAAAAAATGCACTCATACATTAGCAAAGAAAATTTCAGCCTCACTCACTTTTATTATATTTTTACATGCCATAAGAATATATGTTTTGCTAAATCTATCAAAAACAACATATAAATAACCATGGTCATGTTTAAACATAGGTCGTCTATTACAAAATCCATAGAAATATCTTCCCACTGACGAGTAGGGACTGGTAAAGGCATGTACAAACCTTCCTTCCAGTGTTTAGGCTTCATTTTAAAACAAAGTTTACTTCTTCTTATAAATTTGGATAATTATTCTTGCATATCAGGAGCCAATACATGTACCTTTACAAGTGGGACATGGTCTTTCCAACACCAAAATGTCATGCTACTTTTGAGGTATGTGTTTCCCTTATCAATAGAAGTCTTTCTTCTTTTGGCACATAAAGCTTCCCCATCGGTAGAGAACAACTCATCTTTGAGATAACAATGTTCAATACCCATCCTTTCATCCCTTGGGACTAAATTTTTATATGTCACCCCAAAATCTTTGTCTCGGGCATATGCCTCTTTGTAAGATTCCTTCATGAAGGGCCTAATCTGAGAGATAGTGGCAAAACCGGATATTTTATCTTATGTGGGAAGCTTGGACAACACGTCTACCACCAAGTTTGTGTTATCTTTCTCGTAATTGATCACAAAATGGAACTGCTTTGAAGGAATCCCATCCATTTGTAGTACCTTTCTGTTGCAATTTAGACCATGCTTTCAAATATTGGAGAGGTTTGTGGTCGTATGCACAATAATTTCTTTACCCAATAAATAATGTTTCCATTTCTTAATGTCCCGCACTAGTGCATACATCTCTTTATCATAAATAGAATATCCTCTAACTCTAAAGTGAAATTTTCTTAATGATAACATACTTTGCTTACCTCCTTGTAGAAACATTGTTTCCATAACATAATCATTAAAATTTGTCTCTACTTCAAAGGGTCACGTAAATTAGGAAGAGAAAGGATTGGAGCATGACTAATTTTGTATTTGAATAACCCAAAATCCTTATATTGTTCCTTACCCAAGTCAAAACCCTTACTCTTTGCGTTCGTTGTGTGTAGAGGTGTTGCAATAGTGGATAAGTGTAATACCCCACATTTTCCACCTAAAAATAACCATTAAGCTAGCTTATCAACCCTTTAAAAAATTGGTAATAATTTTTTTGTATATATATATATAAAGTGATTACGACTTATTGATATCCTTCCTTACCATGATCTAAGGAATACTTTATATGTCCGCCTTAGATAAATGGAGTAAGGATCTACCTATTTCCCATATCATTAGTTTCCTGAATTCAACCATTTGCAATGGGGTGAGCATTCCACAAAGGGGTGAGCATTCCACAAGAAATCCCAATAGTTTAATTCAATGGATTCGTATAACATAAAACCTAGTGAAATCATATCATATATGCCATTGACAAAGGGGGTATTTTATTTACGAAAATTCTCCAATGCGTATTATAATTGGTTAGCTCATAGTTACACTTTTCCTAGAGGGACTTTGATTCAAGCTTGGAAATGTTTAGTGGTTCTCACCACGTTAACCGAAATTAAGATACGTTGAAGCTTTGCCTAAAAAAATTTATTTTTAACCTTATTTTCAATTACCTCTAAAGGAAATAGTAAAATTCTGAAAAAACTAAAACCCGACTCTTGACGGGAAACATAAAGATTTCAAATGTTATAATCATTATTCCCATCAATGAGGTCATTTGAAAATAAGGGAGATATAATCGATTTCCCCTACAAATTTAGTAGGAATAATTGGATTATATATTATTTAAATTTAACTTATGATATAAATAATTCCATATCATGGGGCAATTTTTTTCATAATGGTCATACCCTGTAACTACTCCTTTATCTATTTAAAAGAATAATTAATCTTCAAAAAATAAAATAATGAAATCTCATCAAACAAGTGGAGGAGGGAGGAATAATAGATAAATAACCGTAAAGCAAATTTTAATTAAAAGCGAGCCCACATTGGTCCCCTCAAAATATGGGAATTTAGGGTTAATTATAACCATAGAATTAAAAGATCCTACACCAATCTCTCTTGCAGGTTTGGGGAAGCATTCAATCATGGAGAGGAGGAATGTTTTCACGGTTTATTGTGGTTTTATTATTTATTTTGACAAGCACAAGGCTATGCCTTGCTTATCCCTTTTTTCCTTTTTTTTTTCAGGTATGCAGTTTTATAAGGAGGCAGAGTTTGGGGTTGGGCCCACCAGCCGTCCCAACACCATAGCCAATGTTTTAATTTTGTTTTTTATTTAAAAAAAAAAAAAACTATGCAAAGGAAAATGACATGTCTGAAAGGCCGTTTAGGCTGGCCACTTTCCATGCTCTGCTTGGAGTTAGGGTTTTGAACAGTACTTACACTGGTTTGTGAATTATTTTGGCATGGGTCGATTTTCCTCTTTCGGCTTTTTTTATTTTATTTATTTATTTTTGTTGCTTTTAAATACACGGAGAAACCAGCAATAGATACTTTTGAAGCTATATATTATATATCTTTATATTTTATTTTATTTTTATGCAAGGAGCTCTACTTTGAGTTCTTGATCTGTGATTAACTCATTTGGTGGGTTTTATTGACATGAGCCTACTTCTTTTTTAACTCAACTTTTATGAGGAGATATGAGCACTAAATAGGATACTTTTAACTGGTTTTATTTAATAAAGTATTTGCAATGGCGCATATGATGAGGATAAATTCGTATATCTTAAAATTTAATTTTTATATCACACAAAAAAGGGTATTTTAGTTTTAATAAACTCCACTCACTTTTATATTAAATGGACAATTATTATGATATGTTAGATCCAGAAACAACTAAGAGGTTTTTTTAAAAGATTGCTCACCGTAAGAAACTACAATGTGTTTACAGGATTTATGAAGGTGAATTCTACTACATAGTTGTCATTAGATTTAAAATATTCGATCTTATATATAATAAAAAAATCTTATTATTACTATTACTATTATTATTATTTTAGAGGAACAACCAATGTAAAAAAATACCGTATTCGAATTATGGTAGAAAACAAGCTTATTATATTCCTAAATCCCAAGTGGAATAAATAAAATATTGAGCAGAAATTAAAATGATTCTAATAGACTTTGAATCAATACTAAAATACTCTAATACTACACATCCATTTGCTAATTTATGCTATATAATGCAACTTGAAATCTACCTACTTCTTTTCCATAAGTTATGTAAGAAAAATCATTAATTGATAAGAGTAATGAACCACTAAATAAGATTCCTCTTTTCTTTTTACAATATGAATAAGTAACAATTTTCAACATTTTCAATATCAAAATAAGAGTCATTTCCAATAAGAAGGCATCAATCTCACAAACAACCAAGTCTCTTCTTAAAGAGATGGTCAACTAAACATACAAATCCCCTATCAAGAAAAAGGCCTTATTTACAAAGATCAACATATTAAAGGAATGGTTCACAACCATATTTAAAAGAACCAAATGCAATCAAAGAAGTAGAACTTTCCCAACATTGGGGAAAAGCAATATGTCAAAGTCTCCAAGAATGCTCCATCAATCTTCAAGTTAAGAGTCTCCATGTTTTGTACTTCAAAATATCTTCAAACACAAGGAGAGAGGCCTGGTTTACCACCCAACCTATAGGCATCATTACATGCCTTTCCAAAGGTTGGAAGACATGTTAGCCTCCCCCAAGCCCATGGCAGAGAAAGCAAGCTTCCACAAATGTGCACAAAATTTAGGAATACATAACAACAAACACATTGATATACAAGACAAATCCATACATTAAATAAACACGACATTTACCAACCAAAAAGGAAAGAGGAGAAAAACCAAATTCATCCTCATAAATGGGGAAGAGTAGATGAGATATCCATACGTGCCAAAAGTGTGGTCCAACCATAGGATGCACACTAACAATATTCTTCAAAAAGCCTCATTCCTCCGAAACCACTAAATTATTCCTATCATTAGTTAAATTAGTTAAACTTAGATAATATATAAATAATCAAATAAACTATATCATCAAAACATGCGACTAAACTATGTATCCATCATATATCATTTAGGCCCAAATAATATACAATATGTTAATATTCACAACATCTAATGACATGTGTCAATATAATAATACGAAAAATCCTTGTCAAATCATAACTATGGGTTAAGAAGTCAACTCGAAAATGGGGGCACTACAATAAGACCATAATAAACTTCCCATGTATTATACTTCTCCCACAAAAATTCTAGTGTCTTTGCTCCCGTTGGTGATGGATTCCTCCTTCTTTGGATTCACTTTTATCTCTCCTCCTCCAACCATGTGTCTAAGATAGTCAAGTGATTGTTTAGAAAATTCACATTTCTTCATATTGCATAAAATTTTCTCCTTGAGAACTTGCAAGACTTGATGCAAATGTGTTAGATGTTCCTCCCATATGGCACTAAAAATCAGAATGTCATCTAGATAAAAAATGACACATGAATATATAAATTCGTGCAATAGATCATTCATCAATTTCATAAATGTAGCTGGTGCATTACATAAACCGAATGGAAGTACTAACCACTCATACACACCATGTTTTGTTTTGAAAGAACTCTTCCATATATCCTCCTCCTTCATCCTAACTTGGTGATAACCTGAATTGAGATCCACATTCGTGAAGAACCATGCATGTTGAAGCCGGTCCAAGAGATCATCTATGTGGGGGAGTGGATATCTATTTTTATGGTAATCATGTTCAAGGAATGGTATACGATGTAAATTATCTACGAACAATCCTTCTTCAGCACCATCACAATAGGTGAGTTGTATGGCGAAGTGATTAGGCATATTACCCCTTGGTCTAATAGCTCCTGGAGTTGTTTCTTTACCTCTATACTCTCCAACAAGGATTTCCTATAAAACTTGATGTGCGGTAGAGGATACTTTGGCAATAGCTGAATCTCATGCTCTATCTCCCATTTTGGTGATAACCCACTGAGAGTTTGGAATACTTCCTGAAAAGACTAAATAATGTTATCCAAATCCTTCATCCCTTGGTTAGAAATATCTGAAATTTCTACCCAATCTTGTTTATCCTTTAATAAAAGTAAACAAAATTGATTATGATTTTCCTAAATTAGTCTTTTTGCTTTGTTAGCACTTACCAAAGCAAGTTTTGAATTATCTTGCCGTGCCCATCCTTGACCCATATGTATCATTTCTCCTTCTCATAAATATAAAGCATCCTGCTATACAAGTAAGGACTACCATAAACAACATAAAATGCATCAAGTGGAGTTACATCAGCTTTCAATACATCTATATACTGATAATTTATCCCAAAATTGAACTTACATCTTCTTGATACCCAAATCTCTACACCATTCTTCACCCATCCCAAAGGATATGGATGTGGATGCTCATAAGTTTCAAGACCAAGTTGTGGTGCAACTTAACTTGCAACAATTAATATGTTGTTCATCAATCTCTAGTCATTTAATTACCAAACCTAGGGACATAAAATTTCACTATTTCTAGTGATGTATGCACACCATTCTGAGATGTTTGGGAGGTGTAAAGGTAAATTTATGTCACTACAATTAGGAAATAACAATGCTGGAAATGAACTAGATTATGGCTGAAAGTAAATACTATGGCTAATGACAAAGCATGTAAAAATAGAGCATAGATAAAGAAATAAAATTGTTGCTAATCTAACCATGCAATGAATTAAAACAACAAACAGAAGAGGGTTAGAAAATTCAAGTGGGCCTTTCCTTGGGTGTTAATCCCTCCTAAGGCCCATGTCTACAATGGATTAACAGAACTCAGATTCTTATTTCATCAACATGAAGATTACATGTGGAAAATATAGCAGATTATCTATATATCTCCCATATATTCCTTGATCTATATCACAACATTAACCTTTCCTTTTATACATTTCATCAAAGCGAGAGGTGTGAAGAGATAGAGTCCTACTAGGAGTTCCAGTTGGATTAAGTAAAATATCTTAACCAAACAATCCGGAAACTTACATGCATGTAATAGAACTATTCAATAGATGTTCTCATACAATCAAATAACTTAACTAATCAATCAGTTGATCAACCAGTTACTAAATTATAAATTAAATCAACTAGTTCTTTGTTTGAGTTACAACACATAATACAAAGTGATAGCGTTGAGACTTCTCCCCGTTCCCACAATTACTTCTTCTAGCAACACATTCAAGCGTAGGTCTAGTGTCCACGTTGTACAAAATCCTCAAAACCATGGCTTCATGTATGTGCATGACCTCCTTTGGTCATGAACGCTTTGCTACAAATGAATCCCTTTGGTTGCATTTCGGTTTGGATGACCTCATCGCTACCGAATGAGTTCATTTGGCTCAACGTTAGTTGCATATATAAAAAAATTCAAACAAGGTTAGAATTTATACAAAGTATCATTTAACATCTCATTGTAATCAAAATAATAAATGCATACTCATAACCCACAAAATAAAGTAAAATTAGTAATAATTATATTAACTAATATTTATGCCACGAGTTTAAGTTATAATGGAAATGTTCAACAGTATCACCGGGAAATACAAGTTCAGGGGTAAAATTGACTAAACAGAATACAATAGATGAGGTGTTTTAAAAGGAAATAAAATAACCCATCACACCCTCAGACTTAACATCTTGAATGTCCTCATTCATTTCTTTATGGCTCCTCCTCAGGTTTCTTTGTCTCCTTCTGTATAATGCTTCATAAACACCTGAAGTCAATCGGTGAAGATGTTCCTTCTGGCTCTGTGAAGAAGTAGTTTGTATTTATTCTGCATCTTTCCATGATCCTATCATGTATTTCCTCATCTAGTTCCTTGTTTCCAGACCAATGTGGTATAGGATAGTGGAAAATTGGTGGATAATAACCAATAGGAAACCAAGTTTTTCCACATCCTTTAGAAATTTCAATGTATGCATTTATCCTCTTGAAAGTTGGAATGATATTATGATAAGAATGCATTTATTTTCTTTACATTTTAGGGGACATTTCTTGCCAACGCATCTTGTAGGCCTATACTATCTCTTGGCCATTGAATTTAATGTGGTCCCTAGCTTCGTTATGAGCTTCATCCCTCATTTGATACACTTGACATCTAATTTCCCTGTGTTCCATGTATTTTCCATACTATTTAATAGCTACCTTTGTATTGGGAGCTTTACCTCTAATCATCAAGAGCTACTCTTTGGAAAAGTTCTGTATTCCTCCATCTTCTTTTCTCTATATAATTCATTGTTAAAATAGGAACATAGTTCCCTAATTGGAACATCTCTAATGTAAAGTACTAGGATCCAATCCATGTCATATTCCAAGGCATAATTGTACATATATAACTCACATAATAGCAATTGAATTTCATGAGGCATTTTTAGATATATTCTAAAGAAAGGTTTGGCTCCACTAATATCAAATGGAATATCATTGATATAGGTATACTTTAACTGCAACATTTTTTCTTTCAAGAAAATGGCATAAATGTTAGACGGTGGTTTGCATTTAAATATTTCATTGGTCACTTGAACTGTATCTTCCTAATTTTTCTTGAGTCTTTTAATTTCCTTTTCCTTTTCACCGAGCCGTTTATCTTTTCTGCAATGTCCTGTTGATGTTGGAAGATTAATTCTTCCTTATCCCTTTCCCATTTTCCCTACAACTTATTAACATAATTTTCAAATTGTTGCACCTAGTAATCTAACAAGGTTGTTTGAGTGCCTATGGTTCTACAATCTGGTTTGGGAGGTGCTTTGAAAAATTCTTTAATCATAACCTATGGCTACAAAGCTATCTTGTGACAACAATGGGGAAGAAGGCTCGATATGGTCTTAGTTGTATCCTCAATAGCTACAGAATATACTTTTGCAATATTGCAGCATGATCCAAAGGTTTTTCTATCTCAATATAATGAACAATATTTTCTATGATTTCTTCAACATTATGGGGAAAACCATCCCCAATTTCCATTTCGCAGTCTCGTGTTTCAAGCACTTTGTGTGGGCATGGTATTTTTCTATCTTTTCTACATGGTCATGGACTATCTCTTCGATTGCTTATGACAATCCTTCACATTCATGCTTCTCATGGGTCTCCCCATCATGAACTCCTTTTAGTTTAAACTTAAGTCTATTCGACAGGGCCTTATTGATCAATTTTCTAGCCACTTTCTTCCTCCTTATTCTTCTCCATATCTTTCATGATGTCCTCCAAGTCTTTTTTATCACATGTAACTTCAACACCACCCTTTTCAATGTCCATTTCAACATCTTCTACATCATTGTCAAGTGTGATTTTGATAGGTGTCCTATGCTTTGAGGTTTTGGGATTTTTGGTACGCAACTTATGTGATCGTCTACAAGTCTTAGGGGTTATGTTGGAAGAATTAATTTTTCCCTTAGATGAAGATGATTTAGGTGTAGATATTCCAAGGAGGGTTTCTACAAAAAAAATACTTTCAGGAGAGATGGGCCGAGGGTTTTGCTATGGAGATAGTGGTTTCTCAGAACATGGGTTTCTCCTGGATGAGAGGTGGAAGCTATGGGTTCAGATGAAGGTGTGGAGGAACTACCTATGATTCTTCATCTTTTCTTCCCTTTTTACAATAACTCATCAATGTTTTTGGCCCTTGAAAAATATTCCCATTTCAATGTAGGGTATTCTCTTTACAATTTATGTCTTATAATCAAAGTGATAAGACAATGGTGAGACAAATTTGACCTTCCCCTCTGGGACTCTCTACTCATTCTTTTCAGACTTTCCTTTAAGAATTTAGGGGCATTAACATGTACACTATTATTTAAATGATTCAACAATTTAAAATGAATAATATTCAATGTAGAGTATTTACCCTCACATGTAAAGTATTTGATCATGTAATTGACAACATCAACCTAAAATGGTTTCACAGAAGTGAGAAATCTATCTTGTCTATCAATCATGAAATCATCACCTGCATCACCAAAATCTCGTCGAGCTGCATTTGGGATTTCCTTCTCAGGGAAAAACTCACATTCTATAGGAATACATGTGACTGCATCTAAACTTTCTTCATCTACTTTCATTATTAAACCCTTGACAGTAGCCTCTCCGTCCTTGAATGTTTTTACAAATTCTGTCACCATGGATTCGTTGAAATCCTGAAACTTATTGATATATTTCATCTATCTACAAGTTTAAAAATAATGAAGTATTTGTGGTCAGCTGCAGATTTTTGAATGGTCTATAGGCTCATGGGGAATTAGATCTCATCCCATATTGAATTTTGTAAACTTATTGAGCTCGAGAGGAAAAATCTCATAGTTCGTAGAATTATGCGAGAATTTGATTAAGGAGAAAGTGTTTGAGTACTTGAGTTTTTGAATTTTATGACTAACTCACATGCAGCGTTTAAGGGAATGAATTAAATTCATTTGAGTGTCGCGTATGTGTGATGTGAAGTAATGTGACGAAGTGGGGTGACATGGAAGGATATCTCATAGAGTGAAAGGCAAGTGAAAATAATAGCTTCATAAATCCATTTATGACATGGTATAAATATTAATTAACATAATCATTCTATTGCTACTTTATTAAAGTGAAATGAGTGCACTTATCTCGAGAAATGCATTAGATGACAATGGCATGTGTATGGCTATAATTTGTACCTTTTCCAGCATGTAGACCAATCGTGATGCTACATGTTGAAGTTCCATGATGTTACAGATGATGTTGTTACAAGCATATATAGCACTCGTACTATAAGCTCCGTACTGAATTCAATTAATTCTTAGAGAGGGAATAATTACTTGTTACGTGCCAGTCGTATTCATCATTATTCGGACGTGTAATTTTTTCCTTATTTTATTCATGCAATCATAAGTTATGTTGGCGTAAACAAAGTAGATATTTTTGTATGCTTCGCAACTAGAGACCATGCACTTCTTGCAATGAATACACCAAATCCTGTAAAACAGAAATTCTAAGAAAACAAAACATGTTAGTTGAGTTCTTACGATCACCAAGAAGGCTGATCACATCACTTTTATTTACCCTTGGAGTATTCAACAAGTGAATATACCAAGGCCACTAAACATCTCATTCTTCAACAACTTCAGAAGATGAACCAACATGTTCAACTTTTGACCTTAACTTTGATGTTCTCATCTCCATCCTACTTTGACCTCCTCTAAATTATTACATGAAGGTGCTCCTATTAGTTGGATTTTTGTACAACCTCAATCTATGACCATTCACCAATAGTTTGAATCTCACAGGATCTATGGTGGTGAGTTTCACACCCCATTGGGAAATATTTTCTCAATCTCATATGGGCCTAGCCACTTTGTCCTGATTTTTTCCATGTGGTCTTTGTACTTGAAGTCAAACAAGAGAGCCCAATCACCTTCTTGAAATTGTCTTATTTTTATGAACCTATCATGCCATTTGATCCTTTGCTTCTATACCACCTCTATATTGTGCACAACTTGTATCCTCATTTCATCCAACTCATTGAGTTGGAGAATTCTTTATTTTCGAGCTTTAGACAAATCTATACCCAATTCAAGTGCAGTCCTTAATGTCTTGTGCTCAAACTCAATAGGAAGAACACCAATCTTACCATAAAAAAATTCAAAGTGTGTGAATCCAGTTGTTGTCTTCCACATTGTATCAATGACCAAACTTCCTTTGGGAGTCGATCTTCCCAATATTTCCTATGGAGTGTAATAGTTTTTGTCAAGATAGCTTTTATTTCCTTGTTTGTCACCTCAACTTGGCCATTAGATTGGGGTGGTAAGGTGTAGACTTCCTAAGTCTGATTTCATATTATTTAGCTATATCATAAATAACTTCAAGTAGTAAAGTGTGTACCTTGATTTGTAACAATTTCTCTTGGCACTCCATACCTTGTGAATATGTAGTCATACAAGATTTTGGAAACTCTCTCACCGTTTTGATTTTGTAATGCTTTCACTTCTCCCATTTAGTGAGGTAACTCAGTGCACACCGTAATGTACTCTTTATGCTTTGGGATTTAGGATCTATGGATCCAATGAAGTCCGACCCCATTTTAAAAATGGATGCAATACTAGTTGAGGCTGCAATGGCATCTCATCTGATTTGGTAGGCTTACCCATTCTTTGGCATTTATCACACCTTCTTATATACAATGTTGCATCCTTATGCGGTGTGGGCCAAGAATAACTTGTTGTAAACACTTTTTATGATGTTATCTTTGCAGCAAAGTGTCCTCCACATGGTTCACTCTGGAAGGATTTGAGGACATCATTAATTTCATCATCATATATGCATCTTCTCATGACATTATCATGTCCCGTGTGAAATAGAAAACCAGCTATCCAGAAAAATTCACACTTTTCTCAACAATGTATTTGTTTTCATAATATAAATATTACAGAGGTGTCTTACTTGAAGCTAAATAATTGGCTATATCAAGTATATCAAGGTGTCTTAGTGGAAATGGCGAACAAGTTCTCATCTGGAAAAGATTCATCTATTACTTGTTCTTCATTATTATTGTCCATTCTTGAAATAAATTCATCTACAAAATTTTCCTTACTAGGGATTATCCACAATGGTGACATCAAACTCTTACAAGAGTAGAAACCATCTGATTATTCTTCTTACAACTGGTTTGTTGATCAAATAATTGATTGCAGCGTGGTCGGTGTGAACAAACACTTGGGTAGTCCGTGATGTAGTGCCTAAAATTGTTAATGGCATACACAACTGCTAAAATCTTTCTCCGTGATCATTTGTATAGTTATGTTTGTCATGTTGCAGGTTCTTACTAACATAGTAGATTGTGTAGTTTAGAATTCCATATTTTTGTCCTAAAACAGCTCCAATGGTGTGATCTAAGGCATTAGTATGAATGTGAAATGGAAAACTCCAATCTAGTCCTCTTAACACAAGTGCAGAAGTCAACATTTGATTCAAAGTATGGAATACAATCTCACATTTCTCAATCCACTAAAAGGCAACATCCTTTCCCAGTAGGACAAACAATGGTGTTGCAATCTTACTGAAATCATGTATAAATCTCCTATAGTATAAAACATGACCAAAGAAGCTCCTCGCATCTTTCCGCTTCTTTGGTGTTTGCATATTTATAATCACATATATTTTTGTTGGATATACCTGAATTCCAACATTTGATAGATAATGCCCCAAAAATATTCCTTCAGACCTCATCATGTAGCATTTTTCATTACTTAAGGATAGGTTATGCTCCTTGCATCTCTTGAGAAATTGGTCCCGATTCTTCATGGATTCACCAAAAGTACTTCCATATACTCAGTAAAATCATCCATATATACATCCATGCAAATATTGGTTATATATGAGAAGATACTCAAATTTCTCTCAAATGTAGTATGTGCATTACACAAACCATCGGGAAGAACATAGTATGCAAGCGCTTCCCCATGGACATGTGAATTTGGTCTTGTCCTGGTCCTATGGTGAAATATGAATTTGGTTGTAGCTACTATATCCATCAAGGAAAGAAAAATATTTCTTTCCAGTAAGAGTGTCAAGTACTTGATCAATGAAAGGAAGTGGAAAATGATCATTTTTTTTGTTGCATTCAACTCTCTATAGTCCACACAAATCCTCCATTTACCATTATTCTTAGGTACAATGACAAGGGGTGACACCCATTGACTATCTAAAATTGGATATATGAATCCAACATCCAATATTTTTTAATTCTTCTTTCACTATATCCCTCATTGTTGGGTTCATTCTTCTTTATGGATGTCTTATTAGCTTAAAACTATCTTTGATGTATATCTTATGTGTATAGAGCTTAGGGTGTATTCCATGCATGTCTCCATAGTCCCATGCAAATGTTTTCTTATGTTTCTGTAGAAGAGTAATTAACATTTGCTCTTGTTGCATGCTCAACATTTTGTTCACATTAAGTGGCTTGCCCAGAGTAATTTGCACTTGCTTAGAGAGATAAATCATGGAGCATATATTGTTACTTACAGAATTCAATATACAATCATGTGGAAGAATTTGGTGGAGAATGCAATTATTACCTAGAACGTTCATAGTGATTTGCTGTGATAGAATTTGATTCTCAGGGCACTTAAGCACCGTAATCTGTCATCTACTTATTCATTCTTCCCATGAATATTTTGCAAGACGTTGGAAAGAATAATATCCTCTTCTTTCCCTTCAATTGTGCATGACTTCTCCAGCATCATGAGTTGTTGAACTGAGCTTTGGTCTTCTTCTGGCTCCTCAACCCAAATGGTTTGGTCTTCTTCATTAAACAGTTGTGCAGGGGGTAAAGCATGAGCTTTTTGGTGCCACTTCCATTAGAGATAATCATATTACCAGATTTGCATCCTATGAATGCATCATCAGTTGTCAACCATGGTCTTCCTAAGATGATAGGATATCCTCCCAAGCTTGCTTTTGGCTAAAGAACAATAAAATCAGTAGGGTACTCCCAAGAGTCTACCACTACTGTAATGTCCTCTCGGGAATACTTCAAGCTTCACTTTTGATCATCGCAAGCTAGCTAGAAGATTTTGGTTGTGGGTCTTAGTCCCTCTAACTTCAAATCATCCATGATTTGTTTTTTCATTACATTTATTGTTTCCCCCAAGTCAATCAAAGTGTTCTTGATCACTATTCTATTGATTGTGACATTTACCAAAGGACTGTATGTATCTATGTACTTGGGCAGAATTGAGTTCCCAAGCATAATATAAGCTAGTTGTCCAATGCCCCATACATTAGTTGGATATTTCCTCTTCCTACCTAGTTTATTTATGCATAGGTCATTAACCACTTTATTGCAGATGGGCACATCCTTAATGGATTGAATCAATTGGATTTTGACACAAATGTATTTTAGTTGGTTGAAAAAATTAGAATCAGATTCTAATTTGAGGCCAATTTTCTTTTCTTGTAACCTTTCAAGAAATGGTGGCTCATTACCCTATGTTTTACCCTTGCTGAAATTTTTCTCAGGTTGTTGCAGATTAACTTGCAACATCTTCTACTTTTGTTGCGGATCTCTCTACAACATATTTTTTTCTTTATTGTGGATCGAGTGTGTAATGTCTTTGGTTCATCAACAATCTCAATAATGGTGGGTCCAATTGGTGGAGGAAGTTCTCTTCCTGAGTGAAGATGTATATTGTTAATATCAACAAAATATGTATGGTATTGAGCTTGTTCAATGGAATAGGTTGGCTGAGAATATTTATTGTTAGGGTTAGGTGTTGGTTGAGCTGGTAGTTGGGTAGCTTTTGGTTGAGAGCATACTTGGGGGTTTGACATCACAACTTGTTGATGTAGATAAGGAGGTTACTTGATAAAATTGTTGGTAATTAGGAGGTGGGTTATTTCACTATTGTGCTCATCTCCAAGGTTGTTGCCTATTTTAGGATATTGTTTCCATTGTTGTTGTGGTTGGCCTTGGAATTACGGTTTCCACTATTTTTGGTATTGGTTAGGATATGGGGCCTAGCCTTAAGGTTTAGCCCAAAGTGGGGGCTACATATATGGATTATTAGACCAATTTTTAAATGAATACTTGCGGCCTTGTGTCATACCTCCTTGCCTCGGTGGAAGTGGTTTCCTTTGAGCAACATAAAACACTTTCTCATTCTCTATCTCTATCATTCCGAATTCATGTGAATCTTCCTTTCTGAGCAATGATGGCCAATTCTCTGCATCTACAATCTGATTTATTCCTTCTGCATGCATGAAAATACTCTGTGAGTGTTTCTTTTGCATCTTCCTTTTTATTTTTGGCATGTAGAGCATCTAATTGATTAGCCATATCATTGAAAATTTCTGCTTCATATTTTTAAACATGTTGAAAATATCTAACTTGGATATGTTCCCAATGGTTTTGGTAGCTGATCCACCTCTTAATCTTACACTTCTTACCCTCTTCATAGTAGCTCTTGAGTAATTTTTGCAGGCTTCACAAATTTCTGTAAAAGTAGCTTTTGAAATGTCCCCTGCTCCTATCAAATCCAAAGAATCCATGTCCTCCTCACTGAGTCCCTTTAAAAAGAGTAATTTGAGAGATTCAGGGGTAGTATGGCATGCTTTTACTTCTGAACATAGAATATGAACCTTTCCAAATATTCTTCCAATGGTTCATCCTCTTTTTGTGTCATTCTGTATATTTCATCACCCCCTCTGTTGTTCGGTTTGCAATATTCCTAATACTTAGTGAGGAACTTATCCTTCATTTGTGCCCAAGTGGTTACGACATATTTTCCTAAACCTATAAACCATCTCAAGGCTGCATCCTTAAGTGTAGCAAGAAATAACTTCAATTTATGTGCATTAGTAGTATAATCATAACTCATGCACAGAACATCAAAATCAAACAAAAAAGTGTCTGGATCTTCTGACACAAATCCATGAAAGTTGGGAAAGGATGAGGGGAAATATTCTTCATATTAGCAATTGAATAATTATTAGTAATGAGAAAATCAAAAGTAGTTACTTTTTTAGAATTTTGATCTACTTCTTCTGCCATAATTGGCAATCGGCTTAAGCAGCTTCAAAACCTTCATTTGGAGGTTTCTCTTCTAACAACAAACCTTGTACAGATGAAAGTATATCTTCTTTAGAATCCTTAGAATTATATGAAGATATCTGTGATACCTATGGATTAGGTAAAAATCTACCATAGGCATCCCTTGGATGGTGCATACATCAACTACTCAACTCAATCAATGGGAAAATTAGTTGGGGAGTTTGGAGGCAAATTTCCTAAAACCTAAAATGCTTCTAAAAAATGGAAAACATATTCAAAAACCTTATAACTTGGCAGTATCCCGAGAAAATGAAGATGAAAAATGGTGGTGCAAATTATCTTGCAGCAGCAATTAATATGTTGTTCATCAATCTACAATCATTTAATTATTAGACCTAGGGACGTAAAATTTCAATATTGTCAGTGTTGTATGCATAATTACAAATGTTTGGGAGGTGTAAAGGTAAATTGTTGTCACTACAATTAGGAAATAATATTTTTAGAAATGAACTAGTTTATGACTAAAAGTAAATACTATGGCTAATGACAAAACATGTAAAAATAGAGCATAGATAAAAGAAATAAAACTAGTTCTAATCTAACCATGCAATGAATTAAAAAAACAAACAAAAGGAGAGGGTTAGAAAACCGCAAGTGGGCCCTGCCTTGGGTGTTAATCCCTCCTAAGGTTTGTGTCTACAATGAATTAACAAAACTCATATTCTTATTTCATTAGCATGAAGATTACAAGTGAAAAATACACCGATTCTCTATATATCTCCCATCTATTCTTTGATCTATATCACAACATTAACCTTTCTTTTTATACATTTAATTACATCGGGCGTGAAGAGATAGAGTCCTACTAGGATTTCCAGTTGGATTAAGTAAAAGATCTTAACCAAACAATTTGGAAACTTACATGCATGCAACAAAACTATTCAATAGATGTTCTCATACAATCACATAACTTAACTAACCGATCAATTAAGTTAGGAAATAAAAATCAACTAGTTCTTTGTTTATTTCATGTTCGCAATGGGTATTGAGAGGGCATAATGTATAGTAGGTGATTTTATGTTGAATACAGCAATACATGTTGGTGATAGTACAAAAATAGAAGATTTTACTTTGCCTATGATATTTTGAAGCCCATTTCTGATGCATTATATGAGGTATGCTTTTCCTGTACCAGTAGTTCCTTGAATGATCATCTTCAATGGTGGGTGTTTCCCTTGTTGAGTTGCATGGGAAAGTACAATTGAGTATGCAAGGTGTTGTTTTGATGATAGTGGGAGAGCGTCTAATTGGGTAGGTGGAGAAACAAGTGGTAGTGCATTCTCATTGTGTGCGAGGTCTATGAATTTAGGTGCATTGTTTTGTAAGGAAGTAGGGATGGTATGAAACATCCAATTGTGGTTGATGTCAAAGTCACGATGGCCTATCATGTCTACATCATCAATTATTGTATTGAGTGTTGGGTGCATCGTGCTATATGCTCCCATTCAAATAGTTCTTCATGCAGTGGATTGGATCCCTACGAGTTATTGTCATCACTTGTTCCATCAACAGTTTCTTCTAGAGTAGTGGCTTTGTGTATGTGTAAAGGGATGTAGGATTTTTCATTTGTTCCCATTGGTTAGTTATTTCAGATGTAGTGATGTTGATGTTTGTTTGGATATGTCAAAAGGGTTTATAAATCGAAGCTCGACCAACAAAAATCCTCGTAGTGAACCGCATCTGGGGTAGGGACATCACAATAACGGGGGAATACACAAACAACTGCATGGGTTCTCCTTTGTAGCCATTGAGTAACTTTCCTTTGGCTATTGAAGGACCAGAACGGGCAGCCTCAAAGAGGGAGGTGTTCTCCAATTGTAAAGGGTGTTTTATGTATGCATCTATGAATGAAGGGAATTTTGTTGTGTTCCCTACATCTGTGAGGACACATTTGAATACATGTTTACCGACGGAGAGGGTAATGAATGTACGACTACAACTGGAGAGGGGGAGTTTTAGTAACATGTGACATGTCTCTGTGCACCAATGTCCCGATCAACAATAGTTTCTGAAAGGAACTTTTTGTAGGCGGCCTTTGCAGGGTTATCGATGCTAACTTCATTAGATATTTGTGTCAACATGTGATGGTAGTGTTATCTAATTTCCTCCACCACCCGCTAAAATTAGACAACGGTAGATTCTGCCAGTTAATCAAGTTAGTTCTAAGAATCATGGGCTAAACATAAAGGTAGTCAAGCCTTTGCAATAGGGGAAAATAATTAGCTAAATAAACTATAAAAACCACGCCCGAGACAGGGAACTCGAGACAAGTATCAAGCCCGCAAATGGTTCCAAGTGTCAACCTGCAATTCCAAAATAAAAGGAGGAAATGAAACCTCAAAACCCCTGTGGCTGCCACGTAGAGTCAATGATAAGGGTCCCTCCTAAGAAATGGTCATCGCATTAGTATACGATGAGTCTGTTACTTACCCAAAGAGAAATAGAAGGGCTCGCGGAAGGTTTCACGTGTCATCTCAGTGCACTTCCAAAAGATACAAGAAAAGTGGAGACCCTAGGGATGCGCTTAGCTTCCACATGGATCTCACGATAAATGGACTCAAGTTTGAAGTAGATTGTAAAATATTGGTGGTAGGAAAAATACCATGTGTAAGCATAATGAAGCCCATCTAGGAGTTTTTAAATGTCCAGATCTTTTCAAAAGGTATAAGGTGAAAATTCATTAGCTTGTCTTTTCAAAGAACAGAGTTAATGCATATTTCGTAAAGAGAGGAAACCTATGAATACTTTGAATTTTCTCACTGCACTCGAAGGGTCATTTTAACAAAAAAACCCAAAAATAGGTGTCGTTGGAATCATAAGACCGTAACCCGATGTGCAACAATCAAGAAGTTCATATATGTAATGAAGACTTGAAAGGATGTTCCTTAGAAAATGATCCCACTTCAAGGGAGTCGGTTGGAAAATAGTTAAAGATGTATTGAATGGGTATGGCTCTCACTCCTTAATATACAGATCATGGGGCCGTGTGAGATAGATATCGCAAATATATTTATGTCACTTCACGTCATTTATCACAAACTTACAAGTGGTTAGAAATATGGTTCCGAATTATTCTCTTGTCTTCTTCTCATCCTATATATTATAATCTGAGGCCTCATAAAAAAGGATATATAATGAGTTAGTCAATTCTTCTTCTGTCTCGCTTTGTCTTCTCGTAAAGGTAGGGGTTTGGAGCTCGAGCCTTCTTCCTAAGCTTTGTAATGGCATACTTCTTTCCTCTCACCTGTGTTTTTATACTGTGCATAATTTTGGAGTAATATAATGTCTTATGATGCATTCTATCCATCCTTTGCATATATTTATTGTCTCGATAGACTTTATCTAAATGTTGGTATACTTTGTGCATATTTATAATGTTAATTACTAGTTTTAGAAGTTGCGCTTAGTAGTTTGAAGTGGTGTCCTATGTGAATTTGTTTCTGGACTATGGTGCATTTTGTTTTCCTTTTCATTACTCACCTTCTTCCCATTTCGGAAGTCGGACCCTTGATTAAGCATCTTCTATTCCGACGCATCGTCTTAGTTCTACGTTATTTTCACGCTTTCTTCTAACCCTATCTCACTCAGCATAGAAGATCCAACTTCTTTAAAATATGGAGGTTACCTTAGGGCGCACGTCCCACTAACCTAAGGTATCCAACGACTCTGATGGTTCATCCGCAAAGATAATCGTCAACAGTTTTCCTAGCATGCCCGGTGGGACATTCGAAGCATCCTATCATTTCATCAAGTCAGTGTGTTCTTAGTGAGAATCAACCTTTGAAGGCACATGCAAAGCACATCTGGTGACTCTGCATAATATAAACAACCCATTCTCTAAATTTGCAGGCATTTCTTTTGTCCATCTCCATTCATATTTCTTTCCACGTCTCTCATTTTCCTTCATTCTATGAAGTTGTGCAATCATGACTTCATTCCCGCAATGGAATTCACATTTACAGCAGTATCATCAGTATCTAATGAGCTTCACGCCTTATCCAAACCAGCAGCATGACTATTTTAAAAGCCACTATGATGACCCAGATGAGCAAAGCCAAAACCAGTTTGGATATGAAACCAATCAAAGACACGGGTATGCCTTTGGTGACTACGGTAAATTGGAGGATGTTGATCTACTAGAGAAGATCCAGATAATGGAGGTACGCAAGGTTCAATCTCGGGCTACAACACAAATGGAGGCATTTAGAATAGGATGCAGGGCACCTTGTCCATGGGAAGGCCCTATTCTTAGTACTATAGCTCGCAGGAGAAGCTTGGCTTCTTATAAAAAGTGATGCCCCCACTTTTGCAGTGGATCGAAGGTATTGAGACATAGAGGAAAAGTATGAGACAACCTTGTCGATGGGTAGGTAAATCACCAAACCTTTGTTCATCTTCCACCCCACCCCAAGCTTTACCTTGTCATATAGCTCCAAATGCCGAGTTCCCTTCTCCGTCTCCTAGTCATCTCATATGCCCTTTTTTTCCTTAAAGTAGTCATATCCCCCATATGCACAAGGAACAACTCCAAATACAAAAGAAGAGGAGTAAAACAGAAGGGGTAAAATAAATTCAGAGGGTTTGAATCATGAGTTAGGTGCTCAAGATACTGTGGATCCCACTCTCGTTCATCCTCGCTACAAATCAAAGTTCCCAAAAGAGTTTGGGCCAACAAGCTTCATGTTTCAAGATGAAGCTATACATGATGAAAAATTTATAGACTCAAAGACCATCATGCGAGAGGGAGAAACCTTGGCACAATAGGATGACGATAAGCTTGATTTATTATCAGATTTGGGGGGAGTATCGATGAAGAAGATCCCATGGAAATAGTAACCTTTTCTACTTCATCAGTCCCGCAAAAAAAGCAGTCTGCTACTCATGACAGTCCTCCTGAATCAAATTCAGAAGCTATTAACGAGAAATCATCGAAGGATTTTTACTTTTAATCAAAGAGTCTGGATTTTCTGACGAAGCTGCTAAGGAAGAGGAGGAAAAGGAAGAAAAGGATACCACCACTTCCATCCCAGTCATCAAGATAGAGAACCAACTATTTTCCGATACACAAGAAGGTCAAAAACCGCATGCAAATAGCTCTGTTCCAAAAATTCTGCAACCATGCCCCATTCAGAGTGTGGCCTCATCAGAGCCAAAGGAGAAGCCAACACCAATCATGCTCACTTCAGAGCATGAGGATAATCTTCAAAGCCCCAAGGGTCAGCTACAACACCTCCAACCAAATGATAAACATCTTGAGGAGGTATTCATTTTGTTTGTTGATACCATGGGTAGAAGAGTGGGAGGTAATTTTTCACTCTTATCATAGGCCATATCTATTGCTAAATTAATTACATGGCTACACTTTGTAAGAAAGGGAAGTTATTTCTCCCTACCTATTTCACGATTTGTTTATCTTTCCTCATCTGGTTAGAGTAGGAGTAGGAGTAGATTTCTTTTAGCAGAAAAAGTGCTTTCGCACAATCTGCATGTCTCACTTGAGGCATGTATGATTTATCTTGTATCAAGCTAGGGTCAGTATTACTCCAATAAAGTAATACACCATACTCTCCAACGGTCACAACAGGGGGATTCACAGTTGCTTGTAGAATAGCGATTGTAAACTTCACTTTAAACAAATGTAGAGCAACAAAAATCAGTCAAGGAGGTAATTTTTCTGATTTTCAATTTTCTACTCTCACAAAAAAGTTTCAGAGTTTCCTTATGAGAGTAGGAGGGTGCAAGGATCAGCTAGCGATTCTGACGGCAAGATGAGCGACATTTCGATACGTCGAATCAAGGTTCGATCACTCATAATGAATATTTCAGCTCAATGAATGGATAAGGACATTGGGTTCATTCCATTTAAGCAGATAATGGCCCCCATGAGTCGCCAAAATGTTATCTAATTTCCTCCACCACTCACTAAAATTAGATAACATGCATATTCTGTCACAAAGTTAATCAAGTTAGTTTTGAGAATCGCGGGTGAAACATAAAGGGAGTCAAGCCTTTAGAAATAGGGAGAAAAGACTTGATTTGAATAAATGATAAAATACCATGTCGGAGACAGTCAAATCAAGACAAGTAGCGGGCCATGAATGGTACCAAGTGTCAACCCAAAGTGCAATTCCAAAATAAAAGGAGAAAATGAAGCCTCAAAACCCAGCGGGGGCTTCCACGTAGAGTCATGATAAGGGTCTCACCTAAGAAATGGTCCTCGAATTATATGCGGCGAGTCCATTACTTACCCAAAGAGAAATAGAAGGGCTCGTGGAAGGTGTCGCGTGTTAGCTCAGCGCACTTCCAAAAGATACAAATAAAAGCCGAGACCCTATGGATGCACTTGGCTTCCACATGGATCTCGCGACAAATGGAGTCCAAGTTCAAGCGGATTGTAAAATATTGGTGGTATGCCAAATACCACGTGTAAGCGATAATGAAGCCCATCTATGATTTTTTAAATGTTCAAATCTTTTCAAAAGGTAAAAGGTGAAAATTCATTAGCTTGTCTTTTTCAAAGAACATAGTTAATGCACAATTTCGTGTAAAAGAGAGAAAACCTACGAATACTCAATTCGCTCACCTACACTCGAAGGGTCATTTTAACAAAACAACACAAAAATAGGTGTCGCGAATCATAAGCCCGAACTCCGATGCACAAAGATCGAGAATTTTGTTTGGGGTTAGCAGCACACCGGTTGTACAGATAATATATCGATCTAAGCATACATGCAAATAAAGCGGATAATTTACTAGAAGAAATATACAAAACAAGAGACATAAATCAACACCCAGTTTTAACGTGGTTCACCCAGTGTGGGCTACATCCACCAAGAAACAAGTCAATCTATTATCCAAAGCTTTGACAAGATATACAATGAATATTTACAATCTTCCACACCTCTCAGATGTTCAGTACTTTCTTCCTTTAATCTTTTTCTTCTTTTCACCAAGAATTCTCTCTCACATAATTATATTGTAATTATGAGCCATCATCATTTTCTAAACCCTAGCTTTATGCTTATATAGTCATTTTTAGACTTAGGGCACTTAGCCATGCAATTACAATTAATAAATCTATTTTAATGCTAAAAATAGATCTAATTCCCAAGAGTTAATTAAAACATCATCGCACAGGTAACCGACGTCAGTTAGCCTTAAATGCATCTGGTTCCTAACTTGCTCTTATCGATGTCGGTCCTTCTAATCACTTGTCTGGTCCCCGTGACCGCTCGGTTCCCCCTTAACCGATGCGCCATCGTATTTTTCATCAAGTTCTAATTACATTCTAAACTAAAGTAATTGAGCTCCATAACTCAACAATCTCCCACTTGGAGATTAATTACTGCACCATACCTGTACAACGTCATTCTTGGATCCTTCCTTAGCTTTGTTTCTTCCTCCTCAAGTCTCAAACTTGAAGACCAACAAAAGTGGAGTGTAGCTCCAACTTCTCCTTTATTAATGGCTTTGTTAGCATATCCGCAAGGTTCTCACTTGTATGAATCTTTTCCAGATTCAACTACCCATCCTCTAATACTTTTCGTATAAAGTGATACCTCAACTAAATGTGTTTCATTCTTGAATGAAACGTTGAGTTCTTTTCCAAATGAATTGCACTCTGAATTTCACTAAACAACTTGCAATCATCTTGCTCTTTTCCCAACTCTTCCATAAACCTACTCATCCATATCATCTCCTTTCTATCCTCTGTAGCTGCAACATACTCTGCCTCTATAGTAAACAAAGCCACAACCTTCTGCAATCTTGAAATCCAGCTAACTGTCATCCCACCTACTATGAAAATATATCCAGTAGTGCTCCTCCTACCATCCAGATCTCCAGCCATATCCGAATCAACATAGCCACATAATGAAATATTTGAACCTCCATAACATAACTACATGCTAGATGTCCCTCTCAAATACCTAAGTATCCATTGGACTTCTTTCCATAATGCTCTTTACTTGGATTGGCCATATATCTACTCACAACTCCCACTTTGCATGTGCAATGTCCGTCTCGGTACAAACCATAAGATACATGAGACTCTCAATTGCTAAAGCATATGGCACTCATGTCATGTATTTTACCTCCTCTTGTGATGTAGGACACCGATCTTTGCTTAATTTGAAGTGTCCAACCATATGTGTACTAACAAGTTTTACATTCTACGCATCTTGAACCTTTCTAACACCTTGTAGATATAATCCTCCTGAGACAAATACAATTTCTTGTTCTTCATATCTCTGTGTATTTGCATGCCAAGGATTATTTTTACAGCTCCTAAATCCTTCATAGAAAATGTGTGAGCTAGATTTCCCTTAAGCTCACCAATGTCCTGCATACTAGATCCTATAATAAGCATATCATCCACATACATTAACAAAATAATATAGCTCCCATTTTCAAGCTTCTTGAAATAAACACAATGGTCAGATTCACATCTCAAGTAACCATGCTCATGCATAAAACTATCAAACCTCATGTACCATTGCCTTGAGCTTGTTTGAGCCCATATAGGCTCTTTTTCAACCTAGCACACTAATTTCTCCTTACCCTTGACTTCATACCCAAGCGGATATTGCATATAAATCTCTTCATCTAAATCACCATGAAGGAAATCCGTCTTCACATCTAGTTTCTCTAAATGTAAATCCTCTACTGCAACTAAACTCAATACAATATGAATAGAATTCATCTTAACAACAAGAGAAAATATTTCACCAAAATCAATACCTACTTTCTATGTAAATCCCTTTACTACAAGTCTTTCCTTGTACCTTTTCTATCCACCCTCTTCTTCTTTATCCTTATAAACCCACTTGTTCTGCAATGTCCTCTTACTGCTTGGAAACTTAACCAAATCCCAAGTTTGGTTATTGTTCTAAGGAGTCCATCTCCTCATCCATGCCATGCTCCCACTGCACATGGGTCTCATCCTGCATTGCTTCTTCAAAAATTTCTGGTTCACCATTATCAGTCAATAATAAATAAAATAGAGAAGGTGTAAATCTTTCTGGAGGTTTACTTACCCTTTGTGACCTTCTCACAGGAGTTTGGGGTACCGAAGGCTCAAACTGGACCTCCTAGACATTTGTGTCCAAATTTGACAGTGACCGACACTGGTCACCTCTAACCGACATTGGTTCTGCTAACCGATGTCGATTCTGGTCTTGTAATCGATACCAATTTGTTTGACCGATGTTAGTCGGGGCTTTAACCGACATCGGTTACATGTGTAATTCTCGTAGGTTTCTTTTAAACCCGAGAGTTCATTTTCATCCATAAACTTCTCAATTTTCTCATCCTTGGTACCAAAATTTGATCCCTGTACATTCTCTTTTCATTCCATTCAACATCACGAATCCTAACAATCTTAGAATTCTCTAAATCCCAAAAATGGAATCCAAAATCACTAGATCCATAACCAATAAAAGTGCATCTCTTGGATTTTACATCCAACTTTTTTCTATTTTTCTTATCAACATGCACAAAATCTTCTGAACCAAAAACTTTAAGAAAAGAAAGATCTACCTCTTTTCCAATCCAATTTTCCTCTCGTATTCCTCCATCTAGTGAACTCAAGGACCACGGTTAATCAAATAAACCATCAGTATCAACTACTTCTTATGCCCAAAACTATAAGGGCAATCTAGAATGTATCCTCATACTTCTAAAGACGTTCCATGATTGTCATGTTCATTATTTCAACACCATTCTCCCGTGGTGTTCTTGAACCATTATTTTTCTCTACGTATCCCATTCACTGAACAATAATCATTGAAAGTCTTGCTACAATATTCACCACCATTGTCAGATCTAAGGCACTTTAACTTTGAATTTGATTCATTCTCAACAAGGGCTTTCCATCTTTTAAAAGTTTCAAAAACATCATATTTATGTTTAATACAATAAACCCATACCTTTCTTGTAGCATCATCAATGAAAGTAACATAATACTGGGATCCTCCAAGAGAAGCTACCTGAGTTGGTCCCCATACATCTGAGTGTACAAGCTCCAATTTCTGCTCCTTCTTTGCCCCAACTTTGAGAAATCTCACTCTCTTTTGCTTTCCAAAGATACAATGCTCACAGAAATCAAAATCTAAATCTTTCAAATCTATAACTTACCCTTATCCTTTAAGATTTGCATTCTTTTTTGACTCATATGGCCCAACCGATTATGCCACATACCCGCATCTCGAATCAAAGTAGATAATGCGAGAAAAGGAATCAAGAATATAGGTAGATAAATATAACATTAGTACCTTCTTACCTATTTCTACAACAAAAGCACCCTTGATGACTTCCAAGAGTCTCCTATAAAGGTAACCATGCAACTAGATTCACCTAGTTTCCCTATAGAAATAAGATTTCTCCTGAGGCTTGGCACATGCCTCACATCTTTCAATACCCATGTATTTTCATTCTACAATTTTAGATGAACTTCCCCTTTACCAATAATACTTCAAGGTTCATCATCACCCAAATAAACATGCCCAAAATTTCCTAGACATAATTTCTAAAATAACCCTTATTAGGGGTTACATGGAAAGAAGCTCCTGAATCTAAAACCCATGATTCAATTCTATTATCTAAAGAAATAATAAGAGCATCTTGCATTACCTCTAATGCAGCAAGATTCACCTCTTTACCTTTTTCTAGTTGTTGATTCTCTTTATCCTTTGACCAACAATCTTTCTTTACATGTCCTTTCTTTCCACATTTCCAACAAGTAATTCCCTTACCTTTGGACTTAGATCTATATCCCTTGACTTTGATTTCCCATTACTCTTACTCTTGATCTCTCCTTCTTCCTGCCCCTTGCTTTCTACATTCAAAGCATTTCCAGATGATGATTCCTTTGTACTCTTCCTATGAATTTCTTCATTCAAGATTATACTAACCACATCATCAAACTTCAAAACATTATTAGCAGATGTTGTATTACTAATAGCCATTACCAAGTTATCCCAACTATCAGGAAAAGAACATAAGAATAAAAGTGCTTTCACTTCATCATCAAACGGTATTGCAACCGATTTTAACTGATTTACTATAGATCTGAAATCATTCAAATGATTGGATGTAGATTCACCTTCATGCATCTTAGAACTAAATAGTTTCTTCATCAAATAAACTTTATTCGAAGCACTAGGTTTTTCATATAAATTAGCAAGAGATTTCATTAACTCTACCATAGAAGTCGCTTCTATAATATTGGAAGCCACGGATGCTGTCAAGCTCAATCTTATAGATCCCAGAGTCTTTCTGTCAAGAATCTTCCATTCTTCATCAGTCATCTTCGTAGGTCTAGACTTCTCATCCAACGGTAAATACAAATCTCTTTGATACAGATAATCCTCAATCTACATCTTCCATAATTGATAATTTCGGGTCAAATTTCTCTACCTTGTATTTGTTTTCTTTTGTCATTGTTGTAGCTCCCACTCAATCAGAAAACCCTCTGTGAGTAAATCTGTCAACACACAAAACCTCAAAAAAAGCTTTGATACCATTTGTTGGGGTTAGCACACCGTAGTTGTATAGATAATATATCATATCTAAGAATACATGCAAATAAAAGTGGATATTCTACCAGAAGAAATATACAAAACAAGAGACATAAATCAACACTAGATTTAACGTGGTTCACCTAATGTGGGCTACGTCCACCAAGAAACAAGCCAATCTATTATCCAAAGCTTTGACAAGATATACAATGAAGATTTACAATCTTCCACACCTCTCAAATGTTCAGTATTTTCTTCCTTTAAGATTTTTCTTCTTTTCACCAAGAATTCTCTCTCACATAATTATCTTGTAATTATGATCCATCATCATCTTCTAAACCCTAGCTTTATGCTTATATAGTCATTTTTAGACTTAGGGCACTTAGCCATGCAATTACAATTAATAAATCTATTTTAATGCTAAAAATAGATCTAATTCCTGAGAGTTAATTAAAACATTATCACACAGGTAACCGATGTCGGTTATCTTTAACCGCGACAGGTTCCTAACTTGTTTGATCCGATGCCGGTCCTTCCTAATCTTGCTGGACCTAGGTGACCGATGTCGGTTCCCCTCGACTAATGTCGGTTCATCGTATTTTCCAAAAGTTCCATTTACATGCTAAATCAAGTAATTTAACTCCACAACTCAACAAATTTTGGATATGTAATGAAGACTTAAAAGGATGTTCCTTAGAAAACGAGCCCAATTCATGGGAGTCGGTTGCAAAATAGTTAAAGATGTATTAAATGGGTATGGCTCTCACTCCTTAATAAACAGATCATGGGGTAGTGTGAGATAGATTTTGCAAATCTATTTCTATCACTTTGTGTCATTTTTCACAAACTTACAAGTGGTTGGAAAGATGGTTCTGGAATTACCCTCTTGTCTTCTTCTCATCCTATATATTATAACTGAGGCCTCATAAATTAGGATATATCGGAGTTAGTCAATTCTTCTTTTATGTCTTAGTTCCTCTTCTGTAAAGGTAGGGGTCTGGAGCTCGAGCCTTCTTCCTAAGATTTGTAATGGCATTCTTCTTGCCTCTCACCTATGTTGTTATACTATGCATACTTTTGGATAGTATAATATGTCATGTGATGCATTCTGTCTATCCTTTGCATATCTTTATTGTCTCTGATAGCCTTCATCTCAATGTTGGTATATTGTGCATATTTATAATGTTAATTACCGGTTTGAAGTTGTGCTTAGTAGTTTGAAGCGGTGTCCTATGTGAATCTGTTTGCTGGATGTGGTGCATTTTGTCCGCCTTTTCATTACTCACCTTCTTCCCATTTCATGCAATGGACCCTTGATTAAGCATCTTCTATTCTCGGTGCATCGCCTTAGTTAGTTCTACGTTATTTTCACTCTTTCTTCTAACCCTATCTCACTCAAAGAAAGAAGAGTCAACTTCTTTGAAATCTAGAGGTTACCTTAGGGTGCACGTCCCACTAACCTAAGGTATCCAACGACTCTGACGGTTCTTTCGCAAAGATAATCGTCAATTGGTAGCTTTTGACTTGTTTTCTACCTTGGTCATATATTTTGCAATGTATTGTAGGACTACATGTCGTGACACAACAGGCTGATAGTCAACATTGGCTTGCCATGGTGCCAATATGTTTGAGTTGTGTATGTTGACCCGTGCATCATTGTGTGTTATTAGTTGTTATAAGCTTTGTATTCTAAGGATATGAGGGGTTTCACATTAAACAAAAAAAGTGTGATGAATGACATGGATAAGGATAAAATAATACATACATTCAAGAAAGAATAGTAAACAACATAGGGTAGGAAAATGTATTTTATATAACTACAATGATATTACATATGGCATGTGTTGTATGTTTAGGAGTAGGGGTAGTGTAGGGTACGTAAACATGGTGGGAGAAATGCCATAGGGAAGTAAAAAACAATCCATACCCTCACAAAAGGGGGTGGTGTTAACCAATTAAATGTCCTCATATAGTGTTGTTTTTTTAGGACATAATCACGTAAACATATGTACAATGTGGAAGGTGTTCGTAAAACACTAAATTTTTCATGCTTATTCAAAGTAAAGTAAGAAACATATGTACGAGAAAATACAATGTATATTTCATGAAAGGAAATTTACAAAACATCTATAGGGGGTTATAAAACGGAGCAAGAAGTACAACATATTTATGTAAACATAGGCTTTTCGAGTCAGTCCTTCAAAAAGAGGTATTTGTGGGTTAGCAAAAAGAGGTTGGTGTATGTATGAGCATTGCAAAGTTGTAGTAGGGGCAAGGTAGGTGCTAAAATTATAGGGACGCAAGGTAAGCATTGAATGTGTCTCTAATGTATTGCTCATTGCCACCATAGTAGTATTGGTCATATCCCAACACATGAAGGAAAGTGTACAAGGCTTCAAGATGAAGGTATGTGTCATCTACCTTTTGCATCGATCTAACACAATGGTCAAATCACTATCTACAACCATCGTTGATGGGATTAGAGACTCTGATATCCTACTAGAAATGGTTGAGCATGTAGTCACAACGAAGTAGCCAAAGAATGAATAAAAGTTGCAAGTGGTGGTTGGACACTATGTATTGAGCTCTGGTCTGTGGCCGCCTAGGTTGCATAAGAATGAGGGGACCCGTTTGAAGCTACCAAATCTCTAGGTGGACTCCTCGACACTTTGGCACTGTGTGAGGTATCGTCGAGATATTGTGACAATTTTCCTGATTCCATTTGGAGTGGCCATAGTACCTAAAAATATCAACAAATTTGTTAAATATAAAACATGTTTCTACTTACAATTACATAAAGGTATTGAAGGTGAAAACAAGAGTTATTGAAGAATAATATTTTTATTTGGAAGTGATAAGAAGGGAAACAATAGTGTCAATAAATAAAGCAAATGTAAAGCATTAGGAGAAATACTCACAACACTATTCTTTTCCAACATGGAAAGTGACTTGCATAATCGAAAAAATGTTTAAATAAGAAATGATTAAACATAAGTAAAAGAAAAGTTATAGAAAAAATTAAAGTGCCCTAAATATTGACATATGGAAATTCCATTTTACAACAGGTATCCAAGTTATGTTTTAATAGAGCCACGTCCGTACACTCGTGTCTCTCTTTCTGATATGGGCTCATATATTGTATATCTTTTGGCAAACAAATTAATATAACTTCAAATTTCAGCTGAACACTTACCTGAAAGGAAGTCGTGCCATTTTTTATTTACGCCAAATGATGTTTGATATCATGGTCAATGCCAAATGGTTGTGACGTCAATTAAAGATCAATTATCAAAATTGTTTAAATGTTCTAAAAGAAATTCTGGGTGCACTTTTGATCTCTGCTTCGCTTGTTATATTAAGCATTTTCTTAAAGTACTGACACATAATTATGTGAATGTTTCAAAATAACTTAGGATGCAATTTTGAGCTTTTCTTTGATTACTACGCTGATACATTTGGTGCAATTTACTTCTCAACAGCAAGATGATAATCAGAGGCATCAACAACAGGATGACAAACAAAAATGATAACATCTAGGGGAGCAGCAAAAACAACAACTTATGCAGGGAGGGCAGCAACAACAACAACACCAGAGGGAGGATAGTTAAAATCAGCAAGAAAAGTTTGAACAAATCAGCCCCAACATATAGAGCAAACTCAGCCGCATATTGATGAATAGAGTGAGCATCCACATATTTAGAATTAATAAAAGTTAAAATTTCAACTGTAATATCGTCGAACCCTAGAAAAGGAATCACGAAATTTTTATCACATAAAATGATATCTGATATGCTTGTCAATGCCAAATGGCTCTAATATTTTTTGACATATGACTTTCCAAACTTTGTGAAAATTCAGCTTAGAGAGAGTGGACAAGAAATTAACAACCACAAACAAATAATCGGAAAAGAACCCGATAATGGGATACAACGAAATAACTTAATAAGATGACAATTACAGGAAAGCTGTAGAATTATGCATAGGTTTAAAAATAATTATATAAAAAACTTGCAGACAATATTGTCTACAGACCAGGGAAATACTCCAATATCACTTGTAAGAGAACACATTTGTTTATAATACAAATTTGGGTAGATATTTAACAATAAACGACAATACTGAAAGCAATTAAACATGCCAAATTTGATGCATACCGTGGAAGTAGCTGAGCTTGGGTGATTAACACAGAGCAGGCTTAACGAGATGGTGGTGCAGGATAGAATGAAGATGGGCGGGGTATTTATAGTGGGATGTAGATCTTTAACATAGTTATTATGAGAACTGTTGCAGCGACTGAGATTTAATGCAGGTCCCTATTCAGAGTTGGTAAAGGGAAATCAAATATAAGTTTACCACCGCTTCTACTGAGATGAGACAACCATTAATAAGCAATGGACAGATGATTGTAAACAAACAATATATCAGTCCAAAGCAAACAGGTGAGGGAATACGTCTAAAGCAAATAGTATCTAGTCCAACTCATGCACTGTTTGTTCCCTCTACTTGGGAGATGGACCCTCCCACTCCCAAAGAATGAAAATCAAAAAGTATGTCCTGCAATTTGCAAGCGCAGAGGTTAAAAAGAATGTCATTTTACAATCTGATCGCCACAAACAAAAACTTCCGAGTTTGGAGGAATATGTCACTATCTCGCGAAGTAAAAACCACGGGCATTTATCAGAAAAGACTGCTAGAAAAAATTGCTCGGAAAAACTACTGGAAAATCACACCGGAATTTGACGCTTTCAAAGAAGGGGGTAACACTAAAGATGGATGCTTTCGGGCAAATAAGTGATTGAATCTATAATTTTAGAGGAAAATCCATAGTATGTTAAGTTTTAAAATTTCTCTATCTCAAATAAAAGATGAGCAATGTGTGAAAACTATGAAACATAACAAAAATGAATATATAAAAATGTGAGATTTTTGTTTTTGGAAATCTAGGAAAACAAGCAATTTAGCTTTTGAAAACATCACAAGTTTAAAGGTTTGAAGACCATGTATATTTAAGAATTGAACCTAAGTCTCAATTTTTGTAGAGGATACTAATTATTGAAAGACGGAAAGACGTAGAATTATTTAAGATATATTATTATTTTTTGAGTAAATTGAGATTATCATGATTACTCGATAGTGTCACCTACATATCTCAAATATCTTCACTCCTTTATGTGGCACTTCATAAATAATGAAAAAATATTAATAGCCCCAACACACTCTATATTCCTTTCAAACATCATTGTGAAAATGTAAGAAAAATAAAATACAAAAGAATTAAACTAATATAAGTTTGTGAAATTTATTCATAAGAATTTAAAAGGAGAATAATAATAGACTTATGATGTTGATTAATGGATAATGATGGATATTTATCTTCCATGGGAAGGCGCATAATTATTATAAAGGTCTTGCAACTAAATCTCCCATGAACACCTTCTCCTAAAATTTAAGAATAAGGAATACAAAGTTGCATTTGATACAAAAGTTCAAAATTAGGGCTAGAGTGTATTAATTTGGGTGAAAAATCATAGTACTTTATGGTTAATCCCCTTCCTTTCTGATAGGATAAATTGGCACTCTTTTGAAAATATTATTTCTTCAAAAATAATTAAAAATAAGAAAACAAAAGTCTATTCAATTATGGAAGAATGGGTGGCAATCCAATATGTGTTTACAATACCCCAAACTTTAATGGAGGAGTCAAAAAAACATAATAAAATAATTTTAAATAAAACTTAAAAAGAGTCAAAGATTTACAATAAAAGTGAAAAGGAAATAACAACCCCATATAACCTATAAAGATATTATTTTCCGAGCAAGGGGGGATTAAGCCCTAGGCAAACTAGGCAGTTGCCTAGGGCACCATAATTTAGGGGGCGCTTATATTTAAGTATTTCTCTTATTATTGGTTATTTTTAGAATTTACCATTACAATGATTTACCTGAAGATTTAATATTGATTGATGAATTTATTTATATTATTATATAGTAACATAAATTTCATGCATATGTATATAAGAGGTAAATATAATTATGAGCTCATATGATTTTGTTGTTATTTTTTTATCTCTAGATAATGGAGGTGTTTAATTTTTCTAGGAAAATGTTCATGTATTTTTATAATGTCATGAGTATATCCACTAGAGGTAAATATAATTGAGGGAAAGAAGTATTTAATTCTCTATTCCTATTTTTTGGGAAAATGTCTATTATTTTTATGGAGAAATTGGTGGGCCTAGTCTAAATAACAATTTCACAAAACCATGGAAGCTACATAACCATTTTTATTGCTTTGTGGAAAAATGGTACTTTGTTCAGGTTTGAGTCCCATCATCTATTTGATATTGGTAAATTGGACTTGTAAGCAACCTTTTATAAAAAGTTATATTTGTTGTATTCTTAGCACCTCCTAAGATTAATTTTGTTCATTCATGGAATATTTATTATCATTATGTGATAATTTTAGAGGATTTCTTTTACTTTTTGTATGACAGTACCTCTAAATTTTTGATTTATTATGATCCTGATGTAAATTTTATAAGACGATAATACAAGTAACTTTTATTTATTTAAATTATGGGGAAAAGTTATTAAGTAAAATTGTGAGAAGGGCATCTCGAAAATTATTGCCTAGGGCATTCCCGACCTTTAATACGGCTATGTTTCCGAGATGAAATAACAACGTAATTCTACATTTAATTTTAATGAATCATGTGAAAAAATAAAAGGAAGACATCCTAGCAATTTACACTTAGCCATTAGTAGAATTTAATTAAATTATTAAAGCCAAAGACAAATATACTAGTATTTTAGATGTGATTAGAGATATACATCTCAAAATTCTTACCTTGGATTTTTCATATCACATGAATAAATAATTTCTTTATTTTATTTATGATTAACTCTTACCCCAATTATCTATTGGTGTAACTAGAAGATTATTGCTATCTCTCAAGTAACAAAGGCGACTCTCAATAGAGATCCAATAGAGATCACACGAGTTAGTGATAGTGTTAGCTAAAATATAACTAACTTTATGTTTTAAAGGATTAATTGGTAAGTAAATTTTTTATATAAATATAAGGTGTAGAAAAATAATTTATTTTAAGGAGATAAATTGATTAAGATAGGTTAGATGAAATTCTAACTTATGTGAAAAACTTATGTAAGGGATGGTAAAAATATACAATAATTTATGATATCGAGTCATAATTATATACTTAAGGAGCAATGAAATTTTTGATAAATCATAAGAATATTTGGAGTGAACTAAGGTTATATACAATAATTATTTTGGGGCGTGATCATACTAGTGTTTGTACACCGAATCCCATCATAATTTTACATATAAGTGCACTTAGGATCATATTAGTGACCAAGAATTTCATTGTAAATTAATATTGTGAGTGAATGACTAACTTTGTAATAAATAAGTATTGTATGCACATCACATGACATTTAGGGACACTCATCTTGTTCATATTGGAGATGTCCAATATTGGATTATGTACAATATTTTCTACATTGGATATAATCAAATAGAGGATATTTAAATCCTATAGGGGAAAGGCAACCCCTTAGAGTTAGTAACTCATTTTATTGATTTAATTCAACATATGTTAGATACATCACTTTTAAAACTTCATAATCAAAATACCTTATCTTGATTTGATGATTTTTGTATGTCCATGTGAAATGTTTCCTTTCAAATCATGATATCACCACTCAAGTGTTGAATAATGCGATATATTTAATATTATCTTTAAGGTGGTGGTAGTACCTTTTGTGTTAGTTATATGTTGGAGAGTTTATGACTTCTTGTGTGATGTTTCTTGATCCTCTAGATGTGTTTAAAAGGAAATAAAGGAAAAATGGATAAATGAATTAAGATACTACATACTTAACTAATTTAAGAATTCATAGTAAAATTGAAATGGATTTTTGTGATATTAATAGCATAACTTGGAAGAAAGATGGAAATATTTGAGATCATTATTCATCTTTGTTAAATGACCACTCTTGTTTGTGCTATATATTTTAGAAATATCATGTGTTACTAAGACATCAAATAAATTAACAAGGGAGAATGTTACGTGACTAAATCCCCATAAAGGGATTGTAATGAATAAAAAGAATGAAAGTATTTGAAAGGTACCTAAGTATGGGTGAAAGAAGCATAAGTAAATTAAAATGTAACATGAAATATGCATTCTCACGTGAATAAGGGTATTAAACCTTATTTTATCCATAATGTGTTGTAATGTTGCATTAAAATTAAAAGATGTGCAAATGGAAAGGTGTGTACATTGTGATTAACCACCTTCTCAACCACACAAAAGGGGATTTAACTCATTTGAATGGTGTGTAAGTGTATGTAAATTACATGAATGTATTATGAGTGAAAATGTGGTAATCACATGAATAGAAAAGTGAGGAAATATGTAAAAGAACTAAGAGAAGGAAGGAGACATGTAACACTCTGAATAGTAGTGAGACAAGGTCCATAGAGTGGATCCAAAAGAGGCATAAATTACACTCTTCAGTGTCCTGGTCAAGGATGATTGATGTTATTATTGCATAGTGATGCATGTTGCATCTTATTCCTTATTGTTAAGTGTAGTCTTGGCTCAGTGTAACTTGGGAAAGACTATCATTCTATATAATCTCTCAGATATATATTTAAACCTGAATTGATAATAAAAGTTATAGTTGGTGCTATGTTAATTTCTATGCAATATCTTGTATTTTTAGTAGTTTTAAATTTATCAATAATAATCAAATCAAGGATATTAAAAACTACATTTTACAAGTAATCATTTATACATTATGAACGAACATTTAAAGTCTCTAGGAATTGGGCACATCATAGAGTGTCTCTATACCCTGAAAATTTGATAGTATTATCCTCTCCCATCTGATGGATATAGTGGTTTATTTATCTGTGTTTTTGTACACTCGTAATTATAGTGTCCTTCATCTCTGTATTTTTCACACCATATGTTTAGTCTTGGTTTATTTCCTTCTTGTAACTCCTCTAATCTCTACATTACAACAACTAATTTGGATTTTATATTTGACTTACTTCCACACTATAAAGATAGTCTTTGATCTTTTCTACTCTTATAATGACTTTAATTAACTCTACCTTGGTGGAAAATTTCTAGTTTGCGTAATTTAAAATGGATCTTACAACACAATCCTTCCACAAACCATGTAACTTAGTATCCTCATTAAAATTAAAACTTGTTTTGTTCATTACATTGAAATATCTCATATCATGCTCCATTTCAAATTCTCTAGGATTTTGTTTGATTTATTTTAAATCTTGAATAGTCTAGCCTCCATACTTTTTCCTTTTGAATTCCTGGGTAAGAGCATCATGCACTTATTTTAATGTTTTTCCACTCAATTACATTGAGTATATTAATTCCAAAGCCCTTCCATGTAATGATCCTATGAGATTAGATTTCTTGGTATTCTCATTAGTCACTCCTTCACACCCCAGTGCATTTCAATATGTATATCTATATAAATATAATCCGAGAGGCACTCAACATAATTTGAATTGAAATGAATTATTTTTATGGAAAAAAATTAAATGTAGAAAAAATAAAATTAAAATTGAATTAAACTTTTAATACTAAGAAATTCTTCCCAAAATCAATGGTTGTTAATCTGATGTTTTTGATAGTTTATAGATCATGCTCATATATTTATTCAACCATAAGTTGTTTTCAAACAAATATCAAAAATAAAAATCTCTCTCTCTCTCTCTCTCTCTCTCTCTAAAAAATCTCTCTGTTTCTCTCTCTCTCTCTCTCTCTCTCTCTCTCTCTCTCTCTCTCTCTCTAAAAATCTCTCTCTCTCTCTCTCTCCTCTCTCTCTCTCTCTCTCTCTAATCTATCTCTCTCTCTCTCATAAATTCTCTCTCTCATGCATGTCTCTCTCTGTTACCCATCTCTTTGCTGTCCATGTAGATAAAAGTGGATGACTCTATCTAGCACCCAAAACTCTGGTGGGGTACATATTCTCCTCCACCAAAAACAAATAATCTAAATCAATGAAATCCCATGTCCTTTGAAGATCATTTTATAGACAACCAAGACCAAGGCATGTAATGTGGCACATAAATAATCAAATCAATGGAATGAGAGTGAACACATGATGTTAGGGGAGACTAGAAGACTATACACCGGGGTTGAGTAAGAGGTGCTCATGCCAAATTCACCTCCTACCAAAGTATCCATATCTAACCCATGCTCGATCATAATTGTGTGAGAGATCTAATAGATACTAAAGACTATGGATTCATATGTCACTATAGGATTCATGACAATAGGTGGAGGAACCAATGGTCCATGTATTACTCTAATTACTCTTGGTATTTATTATGGTGTGCCACACCTAACCACCTAGAAATTCCTAGTGTTAAATTAATTTACCTCTTTCTCCATGGAAAACTTTGTGTATAACTTACACTAGAAATATAATGGCATGCAAAGATTATTGTTGGGTGGTTTATCAAAAATTGTCCTCCAACGATCCCAAAAATTCTCACATACTTTTTCATGTATACACCATTTAATTAGTTTTTTTGTTTTGTTTTCCTAATACTTAAAAATTAGTTAACATATTATTATTGATATTTAATGCCTTGACTTGATTATACGAAAAATGTTAGTACTTACCTTCTTTTTTTTCATCCCTCCCTCTCAAATGGACATTTATTTGGTTGGCTAGGATTTCAATGTTTTTTACAATTTTAGTTAGTGTTTACACAAGCTATGGACATTTAGAGATATATGTATGTGCCCTTAAACTTGTAATAAGTTGATCTATTTTTTTGTATTTTGTGTAGTTTTTACATGAATCGAGGGAGGGTTTGTTTGAGAAGGGGTTTCTTGAGGATCGTGATTTTTTTTTACCATTTTCTCTTATTTTAATTGAATTTTAAAAAAATTATGGTACAATCAATTTTAACAAAAATACATTAAAATTGAATAAAATACTAAACAAATAAAAAAGAGTGAAGCATTACATGTACAAGTCATAAAAGGAAGAAACTAGTGAATGACACCAACATGTAACATATATCAATTTTCCCTTTAAAAATTCAATTTCTCACATTATAGTGTTGGGAAAGTGAGAAATATGCTTGGAAGCGTTATTTTTATTTTCATACTTTAGGTAGTAGATATCTATTTTAAACAAATATCTAGTCCAAATTGATATCCATTTAGAATAGATATCCTTTTAGCATCGATATCCAAACATAATTCAAAAAACATATATTTTCTACCAAAAAGTTAACATATATTTTAATTGCTACACATGAAACTCAAAATGTTTTTAGGATTACCACTTCCCCTCCCACCAACTTCTATCACTCACCCATAGGGACAATTTACGATTACATATATGCATTACACAATGATACATTTATAAATGATTACATTGGAGTTTTATCTTCCTATCATACACATGGTGCACATTATCCATTTATTTTGAGATACACGAGTCAAAAGTTCATCCTACACCTAAAATAGAGGAAAATATCCAAGTTATTTTATCTCTAGTTCTCTACACTCCAAGAAAAGTTATTACTTCAACCGTACATATAAGCAAACAAAGATTGGTGCACGCAAAGACCTCACTTGAGCTCACCATGAGACATACCAATAATAAATTCAATTACAATAGTATCACCATGAGACATACCTAGATTAGATTTAGATACAATGAACTCATCGTAAGGCATAATCCATTATATTTAGATTAAAAAAAACTTCAAAGTGAAGAAAAATCATGTCTAGTCATTTGTATCTTCTCTTTATAAATTTCAACACTTCCTTGATCATATGCACATGCACACATATACTTACACATATATATGAATTTTTACATACACATGTTTTTGTATGTTTATAGATGAGCAAAGGTTTCAAACATAAGAGGATCTTCACTATCCTCAACTTGGAAGATAACATGATCTCTCTTTCCTTTTGATTTTCAAGTCATTTTTTTACTCTTACTAACTTTGAGAAGCATTAATATACAAAGAGGCAACAACAAAATATTCTAATGTAAGTTCTTATTTGTATTACTTTGATTTGTACATGCACACACTTCAAAGTGGGACATTATGTAGACACCTAATTTTAGCATGGGGCTAGTTAGTGTGTGTAGTTCTAGTGTAGTGATGCGTTTATTGATTCTTGGTCTGATATAGGCTTGTATTGACATGCATTCATTATCTCATTCATCTATCATTTTTTTCCCTCAGTGTCCTTATTATCTTCCCCCTTTTTAGCCTCATTTATCTTTATTTATTTTTATCATTTTCCTTCCCCTTATCTATGTTTCCTTTCTCTTCCCTTGTGTTTATGTCCTTCCTTTTTAATAACTATGGTATAAAATTGGTCAACAAGTTTCGTATCTATCACATTTCTCTACCATTTTTCTTTTGGTCTCCTTTAACCCTTAATTTGGTTTCCATGGGGTTTTGTGGTTCCCTTTGTCTTCTTTCTCACACATTTTATGTTGTCTCACACATCAATAGGGTCATAATTTGAATTCAAGAAGTCTATAAAAGCACATGCGCATTAACAAATTTAAAAGAGAATGACACTTTAGGTTATTGTTTCGTGTAAGAATGATAATGAAGTTATAAGAGAAAATACTCTTGTTTTCAAAAACATCCATGTGTTAAAATCTTAAATGAAACATTTAGAAATTTATTCTAGTCTCTATTAGTTGTTTTTGCACACATTAAAAGATAAGTATTAGGATGCTTCATACACCAAATGGACTAACGACTTTCAATAACTTTTGCTTACGACTTTCAATCAGTTACTTACGTGTGATTTTCAAAAATGACAAACTTGGTAATAATGAAGGAATAATAGAGACCCCAATTAACATCCCCATTTTTATGGGTTTTGTAAGGAGTCTAGGTAGAATTAGGGTTTCGAGGAAGGAAATCATATACATAAAATTGCTATTGACTTCCAGTAAGTGTTGCTTATGACTTGTTAAATTATAAAGAGATTGGCAATAATAAAGGAATAACAGAGGCCCCATTAACATCACCATTTTTATGGGTTTTGCAAAGAGTTGAGGTAGAATTAGGGTTTCGAGGAAGGAAATCATATTCTCGATAATTTTTCCAAAACCAAAGAAAGTGAGCAAGTTTTTGTGAGTCATGACACAAAGATTACATTCACACAATTAGATTTTCCCCTTCTCAAAGATTACCAGTTTCATAACTTTCTGGTAGAATCAAAACCTCTACATGTATGTGAGAATTGTTTTATGCATCTTACTCTTGAGGATTGAGTCATCTACTTATCCAAACCTACCTTCTACCACATATAATTAATTATTCTCATCATATTCACAAAAAAATGAATATTATCTTATAAAACTCTAATTATGTTTTTACCCAATCACTTCAATTAATTAGAATATTTTTAGATTAACCTATATTTTAGATTTCCCTTTATTTATGCAATTAGAGCCGATATTCTATTTATACTATTCAAACCCATAGTTCAACGACCACCCCTTAAAGTTTCTCTATTGATAAACCCCAACTCAACTAGTGCTTAACCTAGTGAAAACCCACATTTACTCGCTACATTCTATGATTGCTCTTACCTCTTAATGATTGTTTTAGGGGTTGTTTTACTTTTTGAAATCCTTAAGCTCTAAATTCTCTTATGTCATATCCACATTAATATATTATTCTACTCCACTTGTCCAAGAGGGATTAGTAGCTATGTAAATTTGTTTACATAAAAATTCAACATATTATTGAAGTGAATGAATGAGGATGTTAGAGTCATAAAAACAATTCCAAAATGTAATTATAGAGTTTTATTTCAGATTATGAATTAATAAAGATAGAAAAGGGAAGAGCAAACAAACAAATATAGTCATCCGTTCGCCAATCAACCAATCAACCATTGTGTTAGTAAGGGGACCACTTCCATTTTAACATCACATTGTTCACATAAGGATCATTCCTTTGCATAGGTAGGTTTTTTCCTTATTTTTCCTTCAAAAGCACTTGTTAAAAAAGAAGTTTCGATGACATTGAAGAAAATAAAGCACTCGGAAGGGGGACCAAAAAATACAGTTTTCGAAGTGGGCAGTGTTATTCATTTGAAAATTTAAAAAACCTGACTGTATCTCAGTCCCATTTTTGGCACTCACAATATTTTGGTGGAAAAGAATCAGGTGATGTACAGCGATGGTAGGCGATATCTTCGATAATAATGACAAAAGGAAAATTGGTAAGCTCATTTCAACACCACAAATTCGTAAATCACAAACCCTTTAATTTGTTTCAAGTCCATCTTGATGTCGCTCCTGCCTCTGTCAATGATAGTCAAAACCACATTTTACAATCTAATCACGATGCCAACGCAAAAAAATTAATAGAAAACGTCAATGCAAATGGCAATAGTTGGAATTCTTTGTTTCAGTTATGTAAACTTAACAGTTCTCTGAAAATCCTCCATGCGCGCATTGTCATCACTGGACTTCAACATGATAATTTTATACTATCTAAACTTGTGACTACCTATACCATGTTTGGCAGTTTGGAAGATGCACGCCGAGTGTTTGACAAAATATGTCAACCAAATGGTTTTTTATGGAATACGCTCATTAGAGAGTATGCTAACAGTGGTCTCTGCATAAGGGAGGTTTATTGCCAAACAATTTCACATTTTGCTCGGCCCTGAAGGCATGTGCGGGATTACTGGGTTTGCAAGAGGGAAAGGAAATTCATGATTATGTGGTGAAAACTGGATTTCATGCCAATGTCTTTGTCGGTAATTCCCTTGTGAACATGTATGCTAAGAGTAGGGTAATAGACTTTGCACGCCAAGTGTTTGACGGAGTGCCTGTGAGAGATGGGGTTTCATGGAAGCAATGATTTATGCGTGTGCTCAGAATGGACAGGCTCGTGAATCCTTGGTCCTCTTTGATCAAATGCTACAGTTGGAGATGGAGCCTAACCCGGTTACTATTGTTAGTGTACTTCAGGCATGTTCGCATTTAGGAAATTTCGAGAAGGGCCAGCAAATCCATGACTATGTGACTCAAGGTGGCCTTGAACCCAATGTTTTTGTGGGGAATTCTTTGATAGACATGTATGCCAAATGCGAGAAGGTTAGATTGCACGCCAAGTGTTTGAGAAAATGCACACAAAAATGGTAGTTTGATGGAGTGCAATTATTGCTGCATATGCACAGAACGAACATGCCCTGGAGGCTTTGGAACTCTTTGTTCAGATGCAACTGGCTAATGTCACACCTAACTCTGTCACAATGGTCAGTGTCCTCCAGGCATGTGCCAATTTAGGGGATTTGGATCAAGGCAAGCGGATCCATGATTATATTGTCCAAAGTAGACTGCAAGTGGACATTTTTGTGGAAAATTCCCCTATTGCTATGTATGCGAAATGTGGGAATTTGGAGCTTGCAAGTCAATTGTTTGAGCGGATGTCTAAAAGAGATCTAGTTTAATGAAATGCTATGATAGCTGGGTATGCCCAGAATGGACATGCCAATGAGGCCTTATCCCCTTTAATCAAATGCAACTGTCAGGTGTAACACCTGATTCAATCAATGTGGTGAGTCTGCTCCAGGCATGTGCTTGTGAAGGCACTCTGCAACGAGGCAAGTAGATTCATTATTATACAGTTCAAATATGTGCATGTATGCAAATTATGTTAGTTACTAGAGATGAAGAATCAGAATGCAAGGTTGTATCAACCACTGCCAATCATTAAATAACCTTGAGAGCATCTCAGTGTGTATTCTATTTTGGGATTTCCCATAATGCAAAAGCGTTGTGATCTTACCTCTGTTGTTATTGATATATTATTGAAAGTGGCTCACTTTATTGCTTGTCAAAAGGCCAATGATGTTACGTGTATAGCTAACTTGTTTTTAAGGGAAGTTGTGAGGGTGTATGGATTGTTGCACAATATCATATTTGACAGAGATACCAAGTTTGTTGATCATTTTTGGCAAACATTGTGGAAGAAAATGAACACAAGGTTGCAGTTTAGTTCTATGTATCACCTACAAACGAATGGCCAAACGAAAGTTGTCAATAAGAGTCTTGGCAATTTGTTGCGATGTTTTTGTTGGAGAGAAGGCCGAAGCATGAGATTCAATCCTTGCATAAGAGGAGTTTTCTTGTAACAACTTTGTGGATAGAAGCACTAGGATATCATCTTTCCAAACTATTTATGAACGAGTCCAATATGAGTTACGAGTTGCGAGAATTGACATGAGAAGAAGGAAGAAGTCTAGAAATGGATGATTTTGTGCATTACATGAAGGAAGTGTGTGAATAAGTGCACAAACAGTTAGAGCATAGCAATGCATAGTACAAGGAACGTGCAAATATGAGGAGAAGACACTTGGAGTTTGAGGTCGAGATATGGTTCTTGTACATCTAAGAAAAGAAGAGCATGCCACCCAAGCCTTGTTGATGTCACAATACACTTGCAAATGCCACGAAGCTTTTGCAAATGTCGTGAAGTCTCGCATATCATGCATGTCCACTACTTTATGTCTTCATGATAGATCTTGTGTGGGTTGAATCCACTGTTAACATCGACACAATTAAGGGAACCACACATGGACCCCGAGTCATTTTCCTCACATAAAGGTGAACCTAATGACTTGGTAAAGCTTGATCTAACATAGGATAATCCATGGAAGCTACCTACAAACCAGCTTGGAAAGATCAACGGCATTCAAACGCATTTTGAGGAATGTTTGCAAGGTGTTTTTACTTGCAAAGGTATCTTTATTTTCCCTTTTGATCCTTTAGTAAAATTTTATACAAAGAAGGGAGTTGTGAACATGTAAGGCATCAAATTCCACGTTGGCTTGGGATTAAGAGACATGCCTTATTGGGGCATTTTCTAAATTGAGTCAAGTTTGGTTTTGTAGAAGCTAGACAAAGTATATAAGCTTCTAATAGGTCGTAGGGTTGAAATTATTGTAGGGTGTTGTTATACGTCTGTCATTGGATTGTAATGCCATTGTCCCCGAGTCCTGTAATATTTTCTCAAAATAATAGAATATGTTTCTATTGTTTATCATTAAACTTGTGCCTAGGATCTTGCTTAAATGAAATTTAACTCCAAATTTGTGGGTTGTGTTGTCTAAGCCATCCCTTCATTGGGACCCCTAATCACAACTACATCAATCTAAGCATCTTGTTTCACAATTTGTTAGCCTTTAGTAATGAGTTTGTTCCATTTCTATGGTCTAATCAATGTTTTACTATCTTTAGAGTGATCAATAGAATTCAAATCTCAAGATTTAACTTAATTTAGATTGTATTAGGAATTCCCTTTATTAGTTTGAATTAATATTTCAGAATGCATTTCATTAAGCCATTGGTGTAATTTTATACATATAGTGTCATGTTCAATTACACATGAATGGTTGCAAAGACTTCGAATGGATACAAACAAAAGGTTGTGTATTACCACTATTATTATTATAATCAAAATCTTTTTAGCATAGAAAACAAGCTTAAAGAAATATTTAAAGGAATTAGCCATTAGTTGGATTTTTGCAATGAGAGCCCACAATGTAACTCAAAGTTGAGACCCATATTAGAGTCACTAGTTAAATCCTAGTTTGAGTCCCAAGTTAATAAAATCAAGTTCAAATAAAAAATACGAAGCTAACATGTAGGACCATTTCACTATACCTTCTTAACTAATGTTTCTCAAGTATACTAATAATTTATTTTAGTGTTTCTTGTTTTTTATGTGTTTATATAATATGATTTAGTAAATATGCATAGCAAATTATAAGTTATAAATGTGATAAATTGTGTTATTAGAGGTGACATAAGCAAGAGTGTATTTGTATTGACAATATTTTTTTGTTTTACAAGTTTATAATATCTTAAGAATAAAACCCAAATTAGTGATTGAATTAATTATTAATAAAGAATTAGTTTAACAAATGCACTTATGAATATTAATGTGCATTGACTATTAAAATTATATAGGGATACCACCCGCTTATTTCATGTCATGCAAATTTGAACCATCAATTAAAATGATAAAACACAACTTTACTAATTAATAAATTACATAAAATTAAAAAATAAAAATAAAATAAACAAATAAATATATAATCAAAATTTTTAAACTCATATAGAATATTATGAAGAAATAGAGCTATAATTCGATGGAAAAATAATAATTTAGGTAAAACCTATAATGACTACCTAGGGAAGTACTACTAATTCTCGAAAGATGCATGGTTCATCTATAGTGAGAATAATTTGTAACATACAACTTTGTTTTTTAGTTTATTTAGTTTGTATATATCTATCATTGAGAATAATTTGTAACATACAACATTTGTTTTTACTTTATTTAGTTTGTATCTATCTATTAACTATATCCATACAAGAAGGAAAACTAACTCCTGAAACAAGAGTTGTTGCATTTCCAAATTCAATTGTTGATTGGATCTTTGTGATTGTTTCACAACCTATTTTGTATGTAAATAAGCTCCTTGGACATTTGTAAAAGACATATTGTTGTAATATGATTCCACATTTATGTGTAGAAAATAAGAAGAATGTTTGAATTGCAAAGCAAGGAAATCTCATTAAAGCATTGTAAAAGCGTTAATTTGGTTCCACATCATTCATGGTGGAACAATTGACATGTAGTTCTTTCTTATTTAAGTTGACATGTGGAACAAGCCCTAGTTGCAATACAATTACCACTAGGATAAATACCTTCATCCTACGGATAGAAACATCGCTTTGAGCACATGTTTTCTTATAAAAAAAATTATGTTTTTTAATTCTTCATAAAGTTATCAATGAATATTACCGGTTAGTAAATGGAAATTACCAAAGAGAACATTAAAACAACAATTATTATTTGCAAAATCAAAATCTTAAACTATGTATACAAAAACTAACACCATCAAAACAACCAAGAAAATAAAGAGGAGGAAAAGATGCATTATCTACACAACGTCTGCACCATACATGCATCGATTTTGAGTACTTATGCAAAGTGTGCATTAGCTTTCTAGTTTACAATATAAAAGGAGGATATGAGTATCATTTACAACCCACCTATTCACTACCTCGGACACATCTCGGCCAGTTGGTTTTATTTTACATCACTTCGTTAAACATTAGTATCCTCCATAGTTCATTATATTGTATCCATGTGTCATGTGTGTAATGAAATATTAAGAAGGGTTAAAATCTGCTAACATTTTTATAAGATAAGGCACACATATTTGAACATGTTTGGACCTCAAGAATTGCTTGAGGATTGGTCATTATTACATGCTTTATTCTAATTTAAAGCAAAGACATAAAAATGGATTTTGTTATTCATACATAATTTCCTCTTCTAAATTGTTAATAACGTTTGATTTATAGTTATTTACTTTTAATGCAATTCAATCACCAATACATTTCTAATTTGATGAGATTTTTGAAAAAGAAGGAAATGTTTCAAATGGTGGAACTTACAAAATACATAGTTGCATACACTTAGCCTTTCGATTAAATTTCACACAAAGAACTCATAAAATATAGAGAAACCTAGGGACGGTAGAAAAGAAAAATCAACTCATAGTTTTACCACAATTTCTACTCATACCAAGCTTTAGTTTTTGCTTCTTTAATTTCTTCGATAAATGTATAAACTTAAACAGATAAGAATTTGTGTTTGGTTGTGAGAAAGAGTAAAAATAATTAATATGTCAATATCACCATAGTCATTATATTGAAACTCCTTATTCATGCAATCTTCAACGCCATAAATAGTTACTTGTCTAATGATTAGATACAAATTCATTACGATTTATTGAAAAATAATATTTAAATTGATTTTGTAGGTTTTGTAAAATGTCGAAAGAAAGAAGAAATAAAGGACAATCAACCAAATGTTTAAATGGTCAATTCCATCCCAAGATCTTCAACATGAAGGTATTTTTGAAATTTGACCTAATATTGATTTGAACAAAGATTTTAATGAAGATATAGAAATAATGGGAGGTGAGGTTGAAACAGACAATACTACTGGAAAAGAGGTAAAACATAAATTGAAGAGAGTTTATAGAATAGAGTGGGAAAATAAGTACACATGGTTAAAAAAATATCCATGAGGATAAAACTTCTATGAAGTGTGAATGGTGTGAAACATATGGAGCACCAGGTCCATGTGGAATTGGAAATGGTTGTACCAACATGCAAAAGGATGCAATTGTAACTCATGAGAAATCTAATGTTCACAAACTATCATAGGAAAAATGGGTATGTGATAAGCAGAAAAAGGTGATATCTATTCTAGAACATATAACACAGATTGATGATTCTAACAAGCATAGAATTATCACAACCATGAAGTTGGCATATTGGGTTGCAAAACATGATTTATCTTTGTCTACATATGATTCTCTTTGTTCACTTGTCATGTCATTAGATACATCATGTATGCCCAAGAATAAAGACTATACAACATATACAAACCGAAAGGTAGCCAATCAATTTATTTTTTCTATATCTAAATATCTTGAAGATATACAAATCTTGAATATGAATGAGAGTAATTATATCTCTTTCATGTTAGATGACAAGACATATCGTAGCCTAGATACGCATCTTGTTGTTTATCAAACATTTTGGATTCACAGGTTGGGGTTGCAAGTGCTCTCAATTCATGAAACTCATTAGTGTTGGTGATGGAAAAGGAAGAGCGATTTATGATGCACTACAAGCTTTAAGAAATGAATGAAAGATTTTGGATAAAAATTTGATAGTTATTTGTACAAATGGTGTTTCTTCTATGGAGGAAATAAAAATGGATTTGTGACCTTGTTAAAAAAACATGTGCCAAATTTAATAACTATTCATTGTGTTGCTCGTCATGAGGCATTAGTTGCATCAAATGCTTCTAAAATAATACCAGAGCTAGTGTTTGTTGAGAAAGTGGCAAATAAAGTGTATTCATGGGTTCGAAATTCAACAAAAAAAACTAATGAGCTCATTGCATTGCAACAAGTTATGAAACTTGAAACTCTCCAATGCCTTCATATTCATAGAGTCATATGGTTATCTATGGCACAAGTCATTGAAAGGGTAGTGGCATTAATGCCTGCTATATTGACTTTATGGAAATGTGAGAAGAAAGAATCATGTTATGACAAGGCAAGAATATTTTCTGCTCAATATTGTTTGCACATACTTGCTAATGTTATGTGTGAACTTAACAAGTTAAACAAAAAATTTAAAGTGGAGCATATTGATGTTACTTCTCTTGAGCTACTATTGATGTCACTATTAATATTCTCAAGAGAATATTGCTAAATAATAATTCATTTCCAAATGGTCCTAGTACAAAAATTTTGGATGCACCTCGGTTTGGCTATCTAAAAATCACTAATAAAGAGGAGTAGTTCACAAGCATGAATTGTTTTACACATCTATTCCTAATGCACATGGTGATACTCTTAATACACGAAAAACAATGATTCAATCCTTATATTGATGGCACATTACTGCATACAACTTACAAAAGATTATGTTAAAAGACTAATAGATTGTATAAATGCAAGGTTTCCTGATGTTTCTATTTCAATGCAGTGAAGTTGTTTAGTCCCTCACACTATTCACATCATGTTTTAGTTAGAGGAAATAATTCAATGCATTCGCTTGACAAACTTTTCCAAAGATACAACGGATTTTTTGTAATGAAGGGATGGACATGCCATCATTTGACATTGAGTCTTGTAAAAAAGAGTTGCATCAATTTATTGATACAATCCACTAACGGTGTGAGAGATTTTCTATTAGAAATACAAAAAAACTTCATGCTTCTCTAATAGAAAATCCTCACACCATGAGTGGAGTGTATCAATAAATTGATGCAACTATTTTTTACAAAACTCAATCTCAAATGATGGCATGTCCATCCCTTCATTACAAAAAAATCCGTTGTAAATGTTGGAAAAGTTTTTCCAATCAATGCATTGAATTATTTCCTCTAACTAAGACATGATGTGAATAACATGAGAGACTAAACAACTTCACCGCATTGAAAATAAAACATCGAAACCTTGCATTTAGACAATCTATTAGTCTTTAAACATAATCTTTTGTAAATTGTATACAACTTCGTAATGTGTCATCAATACAAGGATTGGATCATTGTTTTCTATGTATTAAGAGTATCACCATGTGCATTAGAATAGATATGTAAAGCAATTCATGCTTGTGAACTACTACCTCTTTATTAGTGATTTTTAGATAACCAAACCGAGATGCCTCCAAAACTTTGGTACCATGACCATTTGGAAATGAATTATTATTTAACAATATTCTCTTGAGAGTATTAATAGTGGCATCAATATTAGCTCCAAGAGAAGCAACATCAATATGCTCCACTTTAAATTCTTTGTTTAACTTGTTAAGTTCACACATAACATTAGCAAGCATGTGCAAACAATAATATTGAACAAAAATAGTCTTCCCCTGGTCATAACATGATTCTTTCTTCTCACTTTTCCACAAAGTCAATATAGTAGGCATCAATGCCACTAGCCTTTCAATGACTTGTCCCCTAGATAACCATTTGACTCCATGAATCTGAAGGCACTAGAGAGTTTCAAGTTTCATAACTTCCTGCAATGCAATGAGCTCATTAGTTTTTTTGTTGAATTTTGAACCCATGAATACACTTTATTTGCCACTTTCTCAACAAACACTAACTCTGGTATCATTTTAAAAGCATCTATGCGATGCAGCTAATGCCTCACGATGAGCAACACAATGAATAGCTATTAAATTTGGCACATGTTTTTTAACAAGGTCACAAATCCGTTTTCATTTCCCACCATAGAAGAAGCACCATCCTTAAAATAACTATCAATTTTTTATTCAAAAAAATTCGTTCATTTCTTAAAGCTTGTAGTGCATCATAAATTGTTCTTCCTTTTCCATCACCAACGCTAATGAGTTTCATGAATTGAGAGATTGTCAACCCCAACCCTTGTGAATCCAGAAATGTTTCATAAACAACAAGATGTTTATCTAGCCTACAATCAGTGCTTTCATCTAACATGAAATAGATAAATGTACTCTCATTCATCTTCAAGATTTATATATCTTCAAGATATTTAGATATAAAATAAATAAATTGATTGACTTCCTTTTGGTTTGTATATATTGCATAGTCTTTATTCTTGGCCATACATGATGTATTTAATGACATGACAAGTGAACAAAGAGAATCATATGTAGACAAAGGTAAATCTTGTTTTGCAACTCAATATGCCAACTTCATGGTTGTGATAAGTCTATGCCTGTTAGAATCATCAATTTGTGTTATATGTTCTACGATAGATATCACCTTTTACTGCTTATCACACATCCATTTTACCTCTAATAGTTTGTCAACATTAGATTTCTCATGAGTTACAATTGCATCTTTTTGCATGTTGGTACAACCATTGCCAATTCCAAATGGACCTAGTGCTCCATATGTTTCACACAATTCACACTTCATAGAAGTTTTATCCTTATGTATATTTTTTTAACCATGTGTACTTATTTTCCCACTCTACTCTATAAAATATCTTCAATTTATGTTTTACCTCTTTTCGAAAGTAGTGTGTATTTCAACCTCACCTTACATTATTTCTATTTCTTCATTAAAATCTTCGTTCAAATCAATATTAGGTCGAATTTCAGAAATACCTTCATGTTGAAGATCTTGGGATGGAATTGACCATTTAAACATTTGGTTGATTGTCCTTTGTTTCTTCTTTCTTTCTGACATTTTACAAAACCTACAAAATCAATTTAAATGTTATTTTTATAATAATGCATCATGAATTTGGTATCTAATCATTAGACAACTAAATATTTATGATGTTGAAGATTGCAGAAATAAGGAGTATCAATATAATGACTATGGTGATATTGACATATTAAGCATTTTTAGTCTTTCTCCCAACCAAACACAAATTCTTATCTGTTTAAGTTTATACATTTATCGAAGAAATTAAAGAAGCAAAAAAAGCTAAAGCACTGGTATGAGTAGAATTTGTGGTAAAAGGGTGAGTTGAATTTTCTTGTCTCTACATATCCCTAGGTTTCTCTATATTTTCTGAGTTCTTTGTGTGAAATTTAACTGAAAGGCTAAGTGTTTGCAACTATGTATTTTGTAAGTCCCCACCATTTGAAACATTTCCTTCTTTGTCAAAAACTCAGTAAATTAAAAATGTATTGCTGATTGAATTGCATTAAAAATAAATAACAAAAGAAATCAAATGTTATTAACAATTTAGAAGAGGGAATTAATTATATATGAATAACGAAATCCATTATGATATCTTTACTTTAAATTAGAATAAAGTGCGTAATAATGACCAATTCTCAAAGCAATTCATAAGGTCCAAACATGTTCAAATCATGTGCCTTAACTTATGAAAATGTTGGCAAATTTTAACCTTTTTTAAATATTTCATTGCACAAATGACACATGGATACAATATAATGAACTATGGAGGAGACTAATGTTGAATGAAGTGATGTAAAATAAAACCAATCTAGCTGTGATGGGTGTGGGATAGTGAATAGGTGCGTTGTAAATGATACTCATATCCTCCTTTTATATTGTAAACTGAAAGCTAATGCACACTTTGCAAAGACTCAAAATCAATACCTGTATGTTGTAGGCGTTGTGTAGATAATGCATCTTTTCCCTCTTTATTTTCTTGGTTGT